>CM039120.1:45497099-45641588 GCA_022036555.1 Microstegium vimineum
TGACTCAACCAAGTATATATGGATATCCATGTCTGATGGGTAAATATGAATTTTGCATTCATCAGTGATGATGATGTGTTATTGAACTGTCTCATCATGTTGTGTGTTGGTTGCGCAAAGAGGGGTAGCTCCACAGACAACAATCTGCAGTCCAGCATCATCCAGTGCATCAGATCTAATTTTATGTGTGCTCGTTAAAACAGGCAATCTAAATGGAAGGAACTAAGCCTCTACTACATCGTCACAACCATGGATTTCTTAAGTCGTATCCATCGTTATCTGTATCAGACATATAATAGCAGATCAATTATATAATAACATGCATAGCTCAAAATTATATTAATTTCAATATCATCATTCTCTTAACATCACAAGATTTGTACAAACTAACAAAACAAACAGGTACAACGCATTCTCAACATCATCAATCATAATGTGCCTCAACCTTAATAATAATGGCAAGAATTTCAAGGGTTTACACAAACTAATTAACAGAGTAAGCATGACAAACAACTGTGGACACAGCAGATCCATGTACACAGTGCTATATAAGCAAAAATATTTATCGGGGCACACCCGCACAAACATATCTTATTGTACATTAATGAAAAGAGGGTGGAAAATGGGAACATACAACAGCATTAATTCATACAACATCTATGAATGAGACCAACTTAATGAGACAAGCCAATAAAGAGCAGCAATTCATCATGGCAATACGTACTACACCATGCTACCTCCCTCTTGTCGACTCAATAGACTTCCTGTGTACACACCAACTGAATCAAGATGATGATGTCCTATATCCACCCTTGTGAAAGTGTTGGTTCCTGGATCACATATGAATAATAGTCCAGCCGGTGCCAGATGAACGACCAACCTACCATCATCTAACGCCAACAGCGGTATCAGATGCCATCTGGATGTCAATGTTGAGGTTACTGAATGTGTCTGAATGCTATACTGTTTCTCCCAGAGCCCACTCTCAATGTCCAGTAGAAACCATAGGTCCACAATGGACAGGTGGTGACGGTGGTGTGCTAGAACTAGAGAGCCACTCAGATCAGCAAGAGTAAGCTGAGTCCTCACCATCTCCCCAGACGTAAGGTCTTCGTTGCCAGCAGCAGTACTTGAAGAAGAAGAAGGCCCATGGAGATCTCTCCTCCACTCCTCTCTCGCAATGTCGAAAGAAAGGATGTAGTCTGCAGGAATCCCAGCATCATTCTTATAATAATCAGCAATAACATCTGGTCTCTCAAGGTCATATCGAATGATGGAGTCTCCGGCCGTCAAGAAATTTACCACTCCTCCGTCAACTACAACGCCACTACACGCATTAATAGGGTGAGGAGGTTGCGGCCTTGGTCTCCACCGTGCAAGGTCGTCGGTGCCACGATTGATCGTAAGCACCTGCACCATCATCCCAGAGAGCGGGAAGCGATGCCCCAGGTAGCGACGCCCCAGGAAGCGCAGCAGCTTGTACTCTCCCGTGGAGGCAACCAACCCAAGCGCGAAGAAGGAGCGATAGTTGAGCAGGATCGTCAAACGACGGTGATCCACATGCACTATTGGATCCGGAGAATATACCCGAAGAATACCTCCAGTAGCCGGGTTGAGGACGCGGCATCTGATCTTTTCCGTACTCAGACAGGCCAGGCTCAGACGAGTGCGCAGCACATGAACACCCCATCAGCGCCGGAAATCCGCTTCACCACGTTGCCGGAGAGATCCACGACGTAGACGTGCGTGTCGTCATCCCGGAATTTGGCGACGAAGAGCGGTTCCTTGTGGCGGTCCGCGTGCCCCTGATGAAAGCCTGATCGGAGGTGAGGGAGCACCACGACCTGCAGACGGTGCGGAGGCGGCAGAGCTCCTTGGCCGGCAGCAGCTGCAGGATTTCGTCCAGCATGTCCCTTGGGATCTGCGACGCCATCATGCACACCCGACTGGATCGACAACAAGCATGTCCGTTGGGTAATAAGGAAAGGAACCCGATCGAATCGGCGGATAGTAGATCGAAAAGCTAAGCAATACGAGGAGCTTACCTGCAGCCAGTTAGTGGAGACTGGCGGCGGTCTCCCATGCTGTGATCGATCGGTCGTTTCAAGCAGCGGATGTGGACTGTGGAGGGCGGCGGCGGATCCGGAGTGCCTCTGAGACGACCGAGGGGATCGCTCCATATATATATATATAGAGAGAGAGAGAGAATGGTGGTAGGTAGGGTTTTTTTTGCATGTCTTTGGGCTTTTTGCATGTCGATCTGAGAATGCTACATTTACAAACAAAATGGGCCCAGAAATATTTGCATTATTATCTTTTTCTTTTTACACTAATTTTCGTCGTTCATGTTAAAAAATAGGGTTTCCTCATTTCATGCTTGCCAACGAGCATTTAGGTCAGAAATAGGTCTGTTTGGGCAGCTCTATTAGTGCTAAATCGAACCGTGGATTAAGTGAGCCCACAAACAATAATTTGACAACTCTAGGGTAGACATGGATAGGTAGGTCTGTTTGTTGAGAAGCTCTAGTGCTAAATCGAACCGTAGATTAAGCCCAACACAACAAGAGTTCGATAACTCTAGCAGATACATGGATTCGTAGGATCCATATAGTATAGGATTATTTTATTTAGTAATAATAAATCTATTTCCATCCATCTCATGCCCAGATAAACTCTTTCCTAGTCGTTCTTTACTCTTCTCTCTCCTCATGTGGGGCACACCATTATTTTTTATTCTTTTACCGCCTCGGTTAGACTCATCTACGGATAAGCCCACGGTTCACTAGAGCTACTCTAATATATAAGGGAATCCCTAGCGCCCGGACGTCCGGCGCGAGCGTGCGTCCGGACAGACCTCAAAGTCGTACGATTCCAGCCAATCCACGTAACGGTTCGATTAAGAAAGGACTGGAGTACCAGACGGACGGACCATCTCGGTGTCTCCGCCCGCCCGGCCCCGGCTCCACCACCGCACCGTACCGATCCATCAGAGGAGGAAAGGAAAAGCCGAGAGAGGCCAAAAGCGGTGGCTGGCGTCGGCAACGGTCTAGGGAGCTCCACTCCACTCCATGGCCGCTCGTTGTGTTCCTACCGCGCACCATGCGACCCAAATCTAGACAGGAGCTTCAGCCCCCACGCTGGTCACGGCGGACCATCGGCTAGCGCACCCTTGTCTCGTTCCCCACTGCGCCTCTATCCCAAAGAGCACGAAATATTTTCAAGTGCAACATCAAAATATAAATATTGCAATATCATAAAACTTGGTATTGCAACATCGCAAAAATTGGTATTGCAACATCGAAAATTGCGTACCGTAATATAAAAAATTATGTACTGCAACATCTTCGAAAAGGAAACAGGGAATATGACAAAGAAAACATACAAATCCCAACAATAGAACTTCCTTTGTGGAACACATTAATCACCCCTATTGCAACATTTGGAAATCATCTGTTGCAACATTTGGAAATCATCTGTTGTAACATCCTAAAAATCCTTTTGCAACATCCAAAAACAGCAAGGACAAAGAAACAACAATGAGATGGGTTTGAGGTGCATGCTGCTCCAACCCTAGCCATTGGAGGAATGAGAGAATAGGACCCCTGAGCTCCCCTAGCCACCGTTGTGTTCCTCAGATCCAAAGGAGGAGGAGGACTCAGATCCAGAGGAGGACCGGCCTAAGCTAGCTCGGGCGTGGCATCCATCCCGAGGGCGCTAGCTGGCCTGGAGCACGACGCGAAGGAGAACCGACCTACCTCTTCGAAGCCACTGATGCCGCCATCTCCGGTTGAGGAGCGGGAGCCGGATCACTGGGAGCACTAGGTAGCAATGGAGGTCGCGGATGGGGGAGGGAGGGGATCGCAGCAGCAGCGAGCCGGGCGTGGGGAGGGAGGGAGGGAGGGGCGCGCGGCAGCGAGCTGGGCGCGGGTGCGGCATCCATCGCCGAGCACGGCGTAGGCGGGCGGCGGCCAGAGAGCCAACCGGCTGCGTGGATGAGAGAAACGTGGGATAAAGGAGTGGTGGTGGGGATTCACGGGCGGGATAAGGAGTGGGGTCAGACCACGTCAGGACTCGGGATGCGTGTGCGTCAGGGGGCGAAGGCGTCCGTCGGTTGCTTTTTTCCGGACGTGAGTAATGGAGCATTACCGAATATATAATGGATACAAGTAGGCCTGTGGAAGCTAGCCAGAGCGCTAGGTGGGGAGTAAGGTGGTGGGAGTCTACCCACTATAGTGGTCGATAATAATTGGTGTTGGATAGTGAAGTCAGTGGCAGCATAAAAATAACATTGTTTAAAGACTATTAAAAGTAGTGATTTTGGCGAGACTAGAAATTCTAAAATTAACATGAAAGTGGAAGATAACAATACAAAAAATGGCAACAGCAAGCCATGCATCTGATCATGATCAAAATGCATGTCTATGACTAAAAACAAGATCCTATAGGACTTAGGCCCCAACAAAGGGACCAAAAATAGGAACACACCCAAATCCCCTCTCCACTACACCCCCTTCTCCCCAATCATGAGGGCACGCTCCCATCTATAGTTGGAAGGGTTGGTGGATTTTATGCTTCACACATGGTTGGAGGAAGGCATTGTGGCTATCATTATGGCCTTCCTCCGATCCAACCATTTTCATGGCATTGTCTTGATCTTCCTGAATTCCATCATTCCCATCCCTCCTTCCCCCACCTTTGTGTTGCCATTCACTACTGGAATTCGGCTCTTTGTTGATTGTCGAGTGGTTTGTCGAGTGTTATTTTGGGCACTCAGCAAAGAAGCTCTTTGCCGAGGGCACTGGTCGGTGGGGGCCTCGCCTGATTAAAAAAGCATATGTTTTCCTATTTTTCATTATGAACTTTGCCAAGTATCGGGCACTCAACGAACGCTTTGTCGAGTGCCCGACAAAAGACACTAGGCAAAGATCTCTTTGTTTACATCTAATTTGATAAGTGTCATTTGCTAAGGGTGGCACTCGGCAAAGGCTTTGCCGAGTGTATATATGCCTTTATTGAGTGACGCAAGCACTCGGCACAGGCCCTGAGTTCGTTAGTAATTAGATGCTCCCTAGAACCCTAGTGTACCTACTTGGCATTGTCCTACACGTTTGGCCACCACACAACCATTCACACTCACCCTGGCAGATACAAAGTGTCACCATGTTGTTTTAAAGCGGCTTTTTGGTGCCTCTCTCACTGCTTATAGTTCATTCTATGGTTTCCAATGAGCATTCCTTAAAGTTCTATGGTTAATTAGGATAGGAGGTCTTGGGACTCAAAGATATTCTTGAGGTTACAAGATAATATGGAGGTAGTTGGGCCCATGGAAGCTACAATGGTAGACACTAGATGGGGAGTAAGGTGGCAGGGATACCTCCCACTATCTTGGTTGATATTTAATGCTTGGTAGTGTAGGTAGTGGTAGTGGCAGAGTCAAATAGAATTGACTAGAGATAGAAGAGTGTTGGTGAAGATTGGTGCATGTAGGAATTTTGTTAGGACCAAAAAATTCTATAATAGACGTGAGGTAAAATATGAGAATAGAAAATGACAATAGGAGAATCTGATTGTGATCCAAGCACATGTTTGGTCCCTTCCTCTCCCATAGACTTGTTTCTCTCCCCAGTCATGCATGAGGGTCGCTCCAATCCCATCTATAGTGGGAAGGATAGGGCAACTTTTATCCTTCACTCTCATTGTCTCTCCTCCGTCCCATAGGGCATCATCGTTGTCACTGCGGCCTTCCTCCAGCCAAATACATGCAAGCTACAATCATCCAACCTTTCCAATGACTCTCACTCTCTTCTCAACTCCCCAGTACATTGGCAACAGAAGTCCCATGGAACCCTAGCTTAGTTGTGTGTCATTCTCATGCTCGGTTGGCCCCAACATAGATTTGATTAGCATCTTTAAGTGCCTCCCTCTATCTCACCACCTACACTAATATATGATAACACTCATCAAGAGGACAACCCAATTGTGCATGTAATGGAAGATCATTAGCATCTGCCAACCAACGAGTAGTTGGGTATGGCCCCCAAAAGGAAGGAAGGTGGACTCTTTTATTAGTGCGTATTGTAAATTGATTATTGAGCAGTACCATACCAACCACAATATTGAGAATGATAGAAATGTAAACTCTTTTTTAGCACCACTAGGGTACTATTAAGAAGAAAGCATTCAAGTTATCAAATTAAGCATCAGCATTCAAGCGGCATATATCATATAAAGAGAATGTAATAAGTTCACTTATCTATTGCACTACACCACAACCTTAAAGCGAGACTTCATTGTAGTATCTTGAAGCATAGGTACTCTTACAAGGAACCAAAGTATAGGTCATTTTAGTTTCTTCATTATTAGTTATAGGTGAAGAAATGACAAAAAAATCCAAACATACTGTCTTCATCAAGATGCCAAGGTCCATCAAGTTTTTTGTGCCCTCTGCTAGTGAAAATAAGAAGGAGTTCTAGTAGTAATGATGTAACTCCTAGTTCATAATAACATATTCCTAAGAAAAGACCAACAAACAAGAAGCAAAGGATAAATTGAAAAATGGAGAAGTTGAACTGCATATAAAATGGTGCTAGAGGAGTTGCTAGTAGTCAAAGAGAAAGTATAAGGAATCTAGAGAGTAGAGATGGAGGGATACTAAGGTGATCTATGAACACAAACTGTCATATTTGAACAAGAGATCATGTTATGCCAGGTCTCTGCCTTAGAGATGGATGTGAGGGCATATTTTTTTGTGTAATGTGTGAGGGCATATGTGTTGGCAATGACGACACATATTGTCGCTTCAAAGTTGCCAGCCCTCATAGTGGCTTTGGTAGTGCTAGTGGAAGCACTGGAGGTAAGTTTTGTGGTTTTTATGTATTAATAGATTTTGGTTGATGCTTTTTTTGGACTATGTTTAATTATGTTGAATGATCTGCACGTAATTATGCTGGATGAACTATTTGTGATGTTTACATGACATTTTAACTAGGATATCCACTTCCATGTTCAAAATAATTGAATTTGACTTTTAACTGTGATATTTGAAATTTTGGATTTGAGTAAGGTTGAATTCTTCGGAATAGAAATATTAATGTTTGGACTATTGTGGTGTGAAAAAATGGAGGATACATCTATAGTATATATGTGTTGATGTGAAAATATGGATTATCGCGAGACAACACACTTGGGTGAAGCCACGAGATTAGCGGATCCGTTTGGCCTCCAATAGGGGACGTACCGGTTTTGTTACCAAAGGCATGCCAGTTAATTTGGCCCTGTAATTGACAAGGAGAAGAAAGGTGATCAGTAATTTAAGGCGGAACATGCCGGTGTGATTTCGCATAGTTCCAATATGTGGCCAATTCAAATAGCTTATCAGCAAAAGAATATAGACTAGAGTGTTGATATCACATGCGTGAAGGGTAAAACAAAATAAACATGCATCATCAGCAATTCCACAAGTAGACAGTTTGAAATTGGCTAAATCCATATATTATAACGAAATAAGACCAAACAATCGATCACTAAGAAAGCAGATAAACATGATAAACACATGAAATTGGCTAAAATAGTTGATACAGAGGTAAAGAGTCACAACACATAAACCGTCAAGTTTTGATACAAAAGGGTCTATAAATCAATTAGATTTTACTCATTACCATTATCAGTGAGGTTCGAAGCAATAGAGTTGTGATAAGATATTTGGTTAAAGTTCAAAAGTTGATAGATCTATTCATATCTCAACAGAATCATGAAAACACGCGGTAACGTATAAGCATAAGCAATTGGCTAAACAGCCGATGCACACATAGCGAACGAACAAGATCATATCCAAGCCTTAAATGAATCTATTAATCAATAAAGTCTAATCTAAAGCTTTATAGTGAGGATTGCAACGATGCAGCTATAGTAAAGTACATATACTAGATTTCATCGATCAATAAACTTATTTAAGATCAGGCATGTCTTAAATGCCTGCTATGTTCGATCAAGATCAAGATAGAACGGCCAATCTAATGGAATTAGTCATCCAAATAAGGTTTAAACGTGACATAACAGTAGGCCAACCAAATTAAAGTATAATATATCGATCTATCTCAATCATGATTAGAATAAGTGGTGATTTTTGCTATAATTAATAAAATACCAAGTATAGCAAGATTGATAACTAGTGAATCTACCAATAACAGTGAGGAAGCCTTACAAATCTTTAATTGATTCAACAATTGATGATTATATCTAAACCAAGCAGTGTGGTCATAAGACTACAGCTTTACTTGATGAAGGTAAATCGATAACTAACTTATATCAAAACTTACAGTGGGGATCGAACCATATAGTCTACAAGAAAAGATACAAGTCATGACGGTACTTACAACAAACCGGAGGTCAAACTTAACCGATGCTGCCCTATTCGTTAAAGACACTCGTCAAGATCTACAGTACTCCTGCTCCTAATGCAATGGTGAAAGTCGTAAAGGTTGTTTGATTGATTGTGGGTCGGTCCTTTTTTTATAAAAGCCAGGGTTTATATTTATACCCTGGGCCTAAATATGAGTCCTAGTCGAATAAGACTAGTTACAAAAGTTGGAAAACAAGGAAAAATGCTGAAGTAAAAAAGATAAATTGGACTCCTTTCTTTCCTTTCTTCAAAGTCTGACGTGGCTCCCCATCTGGTCAAAACCGTCTCGGGCTGGTGTTCTTATGATGTCACGCAAATAGTCGATTCCAACTCTAATAAGCATTTGATGACGTTGTTTAGGTAGCTGATTCTAGTACTGTTGTCTAGCTAATTCTTTCATGCTCTACCTTTGTAGAAACCCGAACACCTTCCTCCAAATTTTGGTGTAAAACAATGTGGAAATATAAAAGCAAAAAGAAATGTGGGTTTCTGCTGGAGTTAGAGCCAGTGTTTGCGGCTCAAGAGTTATAGCTGGAGATCCCTTGAGAATTACTAAACTAGAAGGTATGTTGAGTGTTGCATGGGACTTTCTTAGAAATAAAGTCATTGCTTGTATAGGTGGTACGTACATGTTCTGACATTAGTTCTAGTGAAAATTGGGTAAGGTAATGAAAATTTTGAATAAAAAGTAATAGGATATGATGAGATAGAGAATTACTATGGTCTACTTTTACAATATAGATAGATAGATAGGTAGGTAGGTAGATATATAGATAATCCTACATCTGAACCTTTTCTTTTCCTACTAAAGCTTTCAGCAAACCTTCTAGCAAGTACATGAAGCTGAACCTTAGACTGCGGCCTGTATGACATGCATACACATCTAGGACATGGACACAGAGCAGTTCCACCTCTCAATCACTAGTACAAAACCTGACTATGCAGGCGGTTCGGAACGCATTTCTACAGCCGTTTTCCCGAACCGCTGGCGCTGGGGGCCAGTAGAAATGGAATGGCGGTTGCTTGAGAACCGCATGTAGAAAGTCATTTCCTTACACGGGCGGTTCACTAAGAGAACCGCATGTGGAAATGATTTTCCAGTTTTAATTTTTTGGTATTTTATATATATTATTGTATTATTTAATATATACATATATATTGTTATTGAAACTAATTAACCCTATTGGATGGTGTTCAAATATATAGCAACATGTAAATTAAATATCTCATACATAGATTTCTTTCTTCAAAGTACCATGCTCGTAATAAAGTTACAAGTGTATGGCATATTATATACATGAGTCTCACACTCACACACATAAAGTTACAGGTCTATATACATCAAGAGTTTGGACTTGTCCTCTAAAACCCGGACCGAGTAAGATTTAGGCTATAAACCTCTGTTAGCGCTTCGTACTCGGGCTTGGCTAATTCACTCTCATAATCATGATATTTCCCTACACTTGAGATGAGTTGTTTGATGAGGAAAAGGCACACGTCCTCAACTATGGCGTACAATGTCTTTTCGTTGATGGTCGTCGCCTTGACATTTTTCTTGGAAGGTTTCTTCATAGTTGTTGTGTCTCCTCCTCTCATGTGCTCGCACACGTAGTATCCACACAGGATAGATCCTGGTGGTTGCTTGTGGCACTATAAAACATAAAATTATAGTGGTTCTTTATATAGATGCTCGCACACGTAGTATATCCACATAGTACATGTATGATATGTATTCATAAGAGTAAGTTTTCATACTTACCGGCCAGTCGTATATAACTTCCAATGGCTCCTTTTCTTTTTTCTTCGATTCAACCTTTCCACCGTGCATTATATAAAACCGTCATGCCCTACGAACTCGAATACAATCACCATGTTAATTATTCTTAAAATCTCATAATGCAAAAGTATACGTGCATATCTCAACTTACATCTCTAGCATCTCAATGAAATGTCCATAGCTTGATGTTGGGTAATTTGCAGAGTCTAATACCACCACCCTTCCTTTTTTATGATAAATGACGACACGGATCCAGTGGTCCCTGCATGAATCAAATTCATGATACATTTGTGCATTCAAATATTATGTAGTTAGATCACCCAAAGTTATACGGTGCCACTACCCAAACTCATGTACTTACCCAAAGTTGTACGGTGCCATTATCGATTTCCTGTCTTGATACTTTTTCATACACTTTGAAATGTAGAAGGAGTACTTGGCTTCAAATTTAAACTGCAAACTTTTCTTTTTGTCGGCCCGTGATTGACCTTCTAAGCCTCTTAAATCGTCGTTGTCTTCCCCGATTCTGAATGTGTGCCTTTCTTCGCATATATCAATTGGGTTCAGATAGGCAATCCTTTCCTCGGCAAAACAATCAAGGTCCGTACCGTAAGCCTGCTCCTGCTCATCAAATAGCATTCTACAAGGCACATGCATATATCAGATATTGAACATTTGCAACTACAATGCATGTATAACTATGTAACATTTACAATGCAAACGTCGTTATTATCTGTACGTCTAGTATCTCGAGGTTCGTCATCAACCAAATGTCTTCAAAGTTAATCATGCACAGATTATGATCACTTTGAAACGCCTTATGTGGTATAGACACGTTGATGGCATGAATGCCAGCAGAAGAGGCTCTCATGTACTAGTCATGCATCCTTTTGACATTGTTTGGGACCTTTTGAAGTTTCTCCCCGCTTAGTAGAGGCTTTCCCACAACATAGTTTTTAGGCACAAACTTGTAGTCTTCCCAAATTGGCACCTTGAATTTGCAAGGAATTACCTTAGGCACCGGCTGCGCTGACTTCGTGAGCTCAGACAACTCGAGGACTTGACTAGTGCGTTTTCCCCAATTCCTCTCAAAAATCTGGCCGTGCCAGCTGTTTTTTTCTTTGGCTCGAATTGGGAAATCAACTTGGGGATAGGAAACTTCTTCTTTGGCGGCGCTGGTGGATCCGGTGTTTGTTTAGGATCTTTGGGTTGTGGGGAAGGTGTGGATTTTTGTGGTGGAGGTGGTAGTGGTGATGTTTGTGGTGCAGATGACTGTGGTGGAGGTGATGACTGTGGTGGAGGTGACAGAGGTGGTGGAGGTGATGGATGTGGAGGAGGTGACCGAGGTGGGCTCCAATGAGACTGGATTGGTGATGGTGGTGGGTTTGGAAGAGGATTAGTCAGTCTTGATGACTCCTCAACTACTATCTCTTGCGAGGACGGTGGCGGCTCCCTCAGTTGGATGTCCCGCCGAGGCCAAAGAATGAAATTGTTTATGGCCTGTCCGAGTTTCTCAATGTCCTCGGGACCGGGGATGTCTAAAATCTCGTCCTCATATCCTTGGACAACGGTCGATACTTCTACTCTGCAGTAGTCTTCAGGAATGTCAGCACCGTGGTACTTGCGTCCTGGGATCGCTTTGCCCGTGGCTACTTCCCTTATACGGTGATTGTTCATGCCATATCTTATGACTAGGGAGCAAGCCACTGGAGTAACAATGTCGTCAACCGGATATTTAACCTTATTCCCAGTAGACGCTACACTGCTTGGTACCTCGACAACGGTCTGCTGGGACACCACTGGGACTAGCTGCATCTGGGGTGCCTGAGTGCTTATTATTTGTTGACTTGACATGACCGCACTCGCCAGTTTCTGCATCAACTCAGGAGGAGGATTGTCTACCAATTTCTCCATAAACTCTGTGAACTCTTTCTTAGCCTCCTCCTTCCAATAGCTAGCCATTTCTTCCTTGTATCGATCACGTTTCCTATACTCGCCTTCCCACTGAGGGCTGAATCCCTCCTTCCATCCTTCCTTGGATGACACGCCTCGAACACGGCCAGGATGCTCAGGGTTACCCAGGCCCTCGCTAAGGATGTCCCTCTCTCTTCGTGGCTTGAATTTACCTTCTTCTTGCTTGGCTGCCACCGCAAAGATGTTCTTTGCTACTTGTTCAACCTCAGGGTCATCAAAGGACAAACCGCTCTCGGTTTCCTTTGGTTTTCTAGCCTGAATCCAATTCGCGGACCTTTCACCAACTTGTTCGGACAGCACCGGTAACCCTTTCTCCTTCTTAGCAGCCTCTTCTTGTTGCCATTTGGGAGTTTGACGTTGATAACCACCTGAGCCTAGACGGTGGTGGTACTTATTCTTCTTTGCAAGAGCGGAGTTGGATTCGCTCAGAGCTATGAATTCTGCCTCTTTCCTCTGCTCTAGAAAGACCGCCCACTGCCCTTTAGTAATCTTGTATGTTGTTGTAGGGTCCAACCCTTTCTTTGCAAACATGGTATTCAAGTCGGACCTCTAGTTTCGGAAACTGATCGCAGCCTGCTTCAAGGTATACTCCTTTATCAGTGCCTCTGGGATGGCTCGAGGAAACTGGAA
The DNA here is from genome assembly GCA_022036555.1 of Microstegium vimineum. Taxonomy (NCBI): domain Eukaryota; kingdom Viridiplantae; phylum Streptophyta; class Magnoliopsida; order Poales; family Poaceae; genus Microstegium; species Microstegium vimineum. Next base: position 45,509,882 of record CM039120.1, read on the forward strand.
CCTCGTCTTCATTTTTTCCCAAATTCTTGTCTTGTCATCCTCCGACACAATGGCCCAGGTCTTGTTAGTGACGTCAAGAAGGTCCCTGACACAAAAGCCAATTGCGTTCCGGTACTTGGATAGGGCCTCCAAAGGAGGTGTGGGCTGTCCGGTTGAGCTAACTTCTAACATGGCATATACGTCGTCTGGAAACTTGTTCAATCCTCTATTGCCTCATTTGCCACCGCTCCGCTTCCTTTTCCTTGATGGCTCATTGCTCGTCGTCGCGGTCGGTTCGGGTGCGTCTTCGGCACGTTGTGACATCAACTATTCAATCTGAGCCAATGCCCTCTGAATATAAACATTGTGAGTTTAATGGTGATGGTTTTAATAGACATGTAATTAAATAAAAACATGAAATCATATAATTACCTCTTCGGCTTCTATATCATAATCAGGGTCATGGCGTAATTCACGTTCAAATTGTTCTCGAGCCTTCCTCACTTCGATCCGCTCGAAGTCGTCGCTAGGGCTCCAAGTGTTCTCCGGAGTTGATTGGTTCCCTTCTTCTTCCTCAATGGGGTCGAACGACCCCAGGCGTTGCTCCGTTTGGTGGGCATCTTGTACTTGCTCCGTGGGGTCGGACGACTCCACGCCTTGCACCCTTTGATGGGTATCTTGTACTTGCTCCGTGGGGTCGGACCCTGGGGTTTGTTCCGTGTGAACAGACCCTTGTGCTTGGTCCTTTTTGCTTGGAGATGTCATCGTGGAAATCTAATAAAGGATAGGCATTTATAGATTATATATACTATGTCATTGGATTAATTACATAGTATAGTCAAAGCATTTATATAAGTATTTAAATATTGGAGGCATTTATTATAATCAAGGCATATACATATACATTTCCCTAAATATTGGAGGCCTTTATTATAATCAAGACATATACATATACATTTCCCTCTATATTGGAGGCATTTATTATAATCAAGGCATATACATATACATTTCCATCTATATTGGAGGCATTTATTATAATCAAGGCATATACATATATATTTTCACCTATATTGGAGGCATTTATTATAATCAAGGCATATACATATACAAGTACACATATATTGGAGGCATTTATTATAATCAAGGCATATACATATACATTTCAAGAATTTCAAGTGTATGAATGGAGATCACTAAACTTGAATGGACATAGTTGAATGGAGATCACTAAACTTTAATTATATTGGAAGCATATATATATATATATTGGAATAATATATGTAATCATTTAACATATAATTACAAGCAAAAAAATGAAAACCCTCCTTTCCACAGGCCCAGTCCCCTCCTCCATTTGGCCCGAAGGCCTCCTCCTCTCTCTTTCCTCAACTCGGCCCAGCACCCGCGCTCGCCTCCCTCCCCGCTTGGGCCTTGGCCCAGCCGCGCTCGGCCCACCCGCTTGCCTCCCCGCACCACTGCCAGGTCGGGCCCGCGTGGCAGACCACCGACCACCCGCCCCATCCCCTACCTCCAGCCTTCCCCTTCCCGTAAACGCCGCCGCCGCCATGAGCCTCGCCCATCTGCTCGGTGGAGCACCACGCCGCCAGCCGCACCCGCCCCGAGCCCTATAAAGGTCCCCCTAGACCTCCCTTTCCCTCCCTTGTCGCCTCGCCGAAGCTCCGCCACCCGAGCCGGCCACAGCCGTCGCCACTCAGTTGTGGCCGAGCCGCCCCATGGCCACCTCGCCTTCGCCGAAGCCTCGGTCGGCCTCGCCGCGCCGCCCGCATCCTCACAACACCACCACCGCCGCGCTTCGCCGCAGTATGTCCCATGGCCCACCGCCGCAGCCGGGACACCACTGCCACCGCCGATCGCCGCAGGACCACTATGAGATGGCCGGAGATGGCTTACGGGTCTCGGACGCGACGGAGATGGCCGTTGCAGCGGCGTGAAGGGCGGCGGCGGTGAAATCAGGCAGCCTGACGGCGTATTTCGAAATGAACTGGCGCCGGGACTTAGAAATTTTCGGGGGCAAGTGCGCAGGATATAAATACTGAATTGATTTCAACTGGCGTGCCAACCGCCAGTACTAATACTCTTTCTACAGGTGGTTGGCATTGCCAACCGCTAGTAGAAATTAATTTGCATAAATAATTCAAAAAAGTTTAAAAATCATATCATGAGATATATTGTTCTAAAAATTGTGATTTAAATTTTGTAGTGTTTGTCTTGACAAGATATACATGTTACAAATATGAAATGACATGTTTGAGATACTTTTATATGTAACTACACTTACAATGTCAAATATCACGATAATTGCATAAGCTTCAAAAAACCATATCTTGAGATCTATTGTTCCCAAAATGTGACTTAAATTTTGTAGTGTTTGTCTTGACAAGATATACATGTTAAAAATATGAAATTACATGTTTGAGATACTTTTATATGGAGCTATATTTATAATGACCCATAGATAAGCTTCAAAAAATCATAGGGTCATCTCGGGATTATAGAAATAGATTGCATTTATGAGAAATAAGCATAGGGCACTGTAATAGGGTCTTTTACAAAGAGGTCTCACATATAGATACATAAATAGGATCTCACATTGTAACATAAACATTAGTATGAGTCATTACAAAGAGGTAGCGATTTCTATGGGATGCTATATTGTTCTTCCTTGTCCATCGTGGCGCACCCAAGGTAGCGATTTCTGTGGGATGCTTCGCTCAACACTCCTTATTTTTATTGGATGGTCATCTACAAAGAGACACATGTTGCTGAACTCATTAAATTCATCTAGGTCAGATACACCACCAACCCCTATAGCTTGTTGCTTTCTAGGAATAACTACATGCTTCGGCTTGTCGGTACTTTTCTTCTCATTAGGACAAAGGATCTGTTCAACATAGAAGACCTGTGCAGCATGGTTAGCCATTATCCACGGATCATCTTTGTAGCCTACCTTACTTAGATCAAGAACTCTAACCCCATAGTTGTCCACTGTGACATGCTTATCTTCAACCCATTGGCATCGAAACATAGGGACCTGAAATGTAGCATAGTCTAGCTCCCATATGGCATCAACGAAGCCAAAGAACATATTTTCATCCCCAGTTTCAGAGTCTAAGGCATCACATCGAACTCCACTGTTTTGTGCAATGCTCTTTTGGTCCATGGACTTGGTACAGAATGTGAAGCCACTAATGTCATAGCTTTGCCATGTTGTGACCTAGCGTGATGGTCCAGAAGCCAACGCCTTGATGGTGTGTTCCTCAATTGTTTCCCCCTCTAGAATGTCAAGCTCCTTTAGCCATGAGGTGAACTTATTCTTGTGTTCCTTCATTAACCACTCATCTGTGTGACCATGATTTTGTTTGCAAAGCTCATCAATATGTTGCTCGATGAAAGGCTCCATTATTGAGAGTTGATGAAGGATGCTGTGATGTGTCTCGAGGACTGAATTGTAATCTTGCAGGACTAATGATTTCTTTCCCATCCTCCCTCTTCCATTCAGCCTACCATCATGTCTTGACGGAGGCAAACCTATTGCATCCTGGTCTTTTAGGACGCTGTTGTAGAATGGACCACCAGACTGAATTGCCTCTTCGGTTAAGTACCCCTCTACCATGGACGCCTCAGGACGAGCACGAGTTGATACGTAGCCATTAAGTGTTGACATGAAACGCTCATACGTCCACATCTCATGCAAATACATGGGACCCAGTGCCTCTATCTGTGGAACCAAGTGCACCACAAGGTGAACCATAATATCGAAGAATGCTAGAGGAAAACACATCTCGAACTATGACACTGTCTCCGCTGCAAATTCCTTAAGAGATGTCAACTCATCATGGTCGATCACCTTCTGTGAGATCCTATTGAAGAAGTAGCACAACCATGTGACTGCAACCTTTATCCACACTGGATTTATAGCCCTGATGGCAATAGGGAGGAAAGGAGTCAGCATGGTATGACAATCATGTGAGTTGTAGTTGGTGAGTGTAAGGTCTTTCATTGACACAATACTTCGTATGTTAGATAAGAATCCAGATCGGACCATCAGATTTTTCAACCACACACACATCGAATGTTTCTCATCATTGTTGAGGTTGTAGCTTGCTACCGGGAGATGGTACTTCCCATTTTCTTGAAGAACAGGGTGGAGTTCTTTTTTTATGTCTAAATGTACCATGTCCAGACGTGACTTTAGTCCTTCCTTTGCCTTGCCCTTTATGTCTAGCAAGGTTCCAATTAGGCTTTCAAACACGTTCTTCTGAACGTGCATACCATCGATCGCATGGCGTACGTCTAACTCAGGCCAGTATGACAAATACTCGAAGAAAATAGATTTCTTCTTGAATGTAGCCCCTGGAGTTGGTTTGACATTCTTTCTTGGTTTTCCGTCTGTTGTCTTCTTCCCGAAAACAAATTTAAGGTTCCTGACTAGGTTGAAATCTCTTTTGCCTTTACTGTTGTCTAGTGGGGCACTAGACTGGAGTTCAACGTTATTGTCGAAGTGCTTATCCATCTTCTTCTGGCAGTACCTATGTCCTTTCGATAAGAAGCGTCTGTGCCTCATGTACACTATCTTCTTAGATGCAGTAAGGGAAAGTGAGCGGTTTCATCTATGCATACCACACAACCAACCTTTCCCTTGAACTGCCCTGATAATGTGAAGAGAGCAGGGTAATCGTTGATGGTAACAAAGATAATTGCTCTCAACGTGAATGATTCTTGGCGGTACTCGTCCCCCATTTTAACACCTGTTTCCCACAATATCTTCATGTCTTCCATTAAGGGATCCAAGAAAACATCCATGTCAACTCCAGGTTGTGTAGGTCCAGAGATAAGGATGGTTATCATGAGATACTTTCGCTTCTGCATCAACCGTGGCGGAAGGTTGTAGATGGTGAGGATCACCGGCCATGTGTTGTGCGTGCTGCTCCTCTCAGCAAATGGATTCATTCCGTCAATACTCAGTGCAAACCTAACATTTCTTTGTTCCTTTGCAAAGTCTTCGTGGTTGTTATTGAAATCTATTCACTACTTGCCATCGGCTGGGTGCCGAAGCTTCCCATCGTCTTTGATGTGCTCATTAGAAGCATGCCAGCTCATAAGTTTGGAATCATCTAGGTTAGCAAACAAACACCTCAATCGATCGACCACAGGCAGGTACCATATCACCAAAGCAGGAATCTTTTTCAGTGCATAATAGTCTACTTCTTGTTTTTCTTTGATCGTGGGTTTTGAACTCTGTTGGGTCTTCTTTCGCTTCTTTCCTTTACACACCACCGAGGCAGCACAGTGTTCCTCTTTGTAGTCTTTATTTGTTTTATACCTACTTGCATTACACTTTGGACAGCTCTCCATGTCCTTATATTCGTCACCTCGATATAGGATACAGTGATTTCTACAAGCATGGATCTTCTCAACACCCATCGTGAGTGGACTGATTAGCTTCTTTGCATAGTACGTGTTAGCAGACACTTTGTTTTCCTTAGGAAGCATGTTTGTGATAATACTCAAGAATGCATCAAAGCCAGCATCACAAATACCAAACCTAGCTTTGCATACCAACAACTTTAGCACCGAACGCAAGGTCATGAACTCTTTGGTGCAACCCTTAGACTCATCGTACAAAGGCTCTTTTGCTGCCTTCATCAGGGCCTCCATACCTTTCTTGAAGAACATTGATGGATCTTCTACATGATGACGCAACATTGCCTCTAGGAATTCTGCATCTTTCGCATCCATATTATTTTGCATCACATCAGTTCCCACGCCTTCAATTCCTCCAGCGAAACCATGATCAGGACCATCAGTGACAGGTTGTTGTGTCTCGTGTACTAACTGAAACCCACCGTCAACAAACATATCTGGACCATCGGCGTCGATATTTGCATGGCTAACAGTTGTATAAGGCACAGAGCTCTCCTCTTCATGCTTTGTCCAAATCAAGTAATCCTTCATAAATCCTCGGCGGACAAGATGAGAAAGGATTTGTTGATGGTCATCAAATACTCTCACATTCCTGCAGTCCATGCATGGACAATGTATGTGCGTCTTCTTTGTTCTCCAAGCATGGTTCTTAGCGGCATCAATAAACTTATGAACCTCGGGTATGTATGATTCATCTAGCCTTGACAAATTATACATCCAGAATGACCTCTCCATCGATCAATACCTGATTTTCAAAAGGGGGAGACGACAAATATTATGTAACCATCTTAATCAACCTACCTTGAAGAAAATAAAGAAAATAAATGAAGATCAAAACCTCCCCCTAAGAGTTTATTAGCCACTAAGTATCATTGATCAACATTAACACAATATTGTTCAATGAAAACAAGTAAATATATCTAGCATAAACTAAATTAAAAAAGCAAAAATGAAAATGGAGCAAAAATGTGGCTCAAATTGGCATCAACATGACATGAATAAACTAAGAAAACAACATAGGTATTCTTCTCTCTCACTCATGGTGAAACCCTAGATCCAAAATGTGGCTCAAATTGAGCAAAAATGAGCTAAATGAGGCAATAGGGACATAAACTAACCTTTTTTAACAACCTCTTTCCAAGAAATGAAGATCAAAACCTCTCCCCTTGTATTTTGTTAAATGTCCTCTTGTCTCTATAAATGAAGATCAAAACCTCCCCCTTAGAGTTTATTAGCTAGGGTTTAGGTCCAGCCACTAAGTATCACAATTAAATTAATGAAACATAAGTGCATAAAGTGGATGAAATAAATTGAGAAATAAAAAAGCATAAAAAAAACCTAAGTACAATAATTAAAAAAACTGCCAAACAAACTACACTTCTCTCTCACTCATGGTGAAACCCTAGATTATTAACTAGGGTTTAGAGTAAGAGTATATTTAACACAACATTGATTCATAACAATCAAGTAAATATATATAGCATAAAATAAATTAAAAATCAAACATGAAGATGGAGAGCAAACATCAAGTAAATATATATAGCATAAACTAAATTGAACACCTAGGACTCTTCTCTCTCACTCATGGTGAAACCCTAGATCCAAAATGTGGCTCCAATTGAGCAAAAATGAGCTAAATGAGGAAATATGGACATAAACTAACCTTTTTAACCAATCTCCTTCAAGAAATGAAGATCAAAACCTCCCCCCTTGTATTTTGAAAATTTTGGACCTCCAAAATCGCTTCTAATGGAAAGTGGCTCTTAGAAATGTAGTTGGTCGGGAGGAAGAAGAGAGTGGGGGTCGGAAGGGTGGTTTATATAGGAAGATTCTACCACTGGCGGTTGGCTTACACTGGCGGTTGGCTTATGCCAACCGCCTGTGAAGAGGGGTTATCACAGGCAGTTGGCATAAGCCAAGTGCCATTTACACTGGCGGTTGGCTTATGCCAACCGCTAAGCCAACCGCCTGTGATAGCCCCTCTCCACAGGCGGTTGGGAGCCAAAACACACCACAGGCGGCGTGAAACCCACAACCTCCTGTGGTGTGTTTTGGGGGGCACCAGCAAAAACAGATTTTTCTACTAGTGAATGTGCCACCAAATGTATGTCCAAAAATTTTGGAATTTTTTCTACCACTAAGTTGAATTATGAGGCATGCGCATCCAATTTCCTATCTTCACGTGACATTATATATTTTGCATGACGATGACCAGATCAAGAAAAAACAAAATAGAATTCTATCAAATATGTTAAAAATAAAATAAAATATACATAGGCATCAGCTAGCTTGCATGCATATATATACGTACATTTACTTTTCAAAAATTCGATCACGAATAAGAAAGGATTGGATATGATTGCAGTAGGTTTGAGAGTCCCAATGTGTTTTGGTTTTGAGTAATTGATGAAACCCACTTAAGTACTAACCTTGATCTCTAAGTGTGAATCATGAGATAGGTTGGTACATGCCATGTGGTGGAGCAAGGTGGATCAAGTGGATGGCACAAGCTCTAGCATGGTGGTGGAAAGGAAAATGGTTGAAGGCAAAGGTGAAAGCTAGGACCATTTTTGGTTTTGGTGATCAAGACATCATAGAGGATGTGATCACATTTAGGATAGATAGCCGTACTATCAAGGAGGGAGCTCTTAAGTATGATTACGGTTATCATGTTGCGTCCGGAGTCCCTGCCCTCTCTGTTGCTCTCTGTAAAATACATCGGACGTTGGTGTTGGTCCGGTTGGAGGAACCGGATGCGCGTCTGGAGAAAAGCGCTCTTTGGAGTGCTCCCTGCATAGCGTCCGGACACTACTGTTGTAGGGACCGGACCTGCACTGTTGCGTGCGTCCGGAGGCACGTGGCGTGCTGCGGTGCACGCGGGAAGTAGCCGTTTGAATCGGCATGCGACCGGACGCAGGCGCGTTGGTCCGGACGGCGCTGTGCGCGCGACCGGAGGCCGCGTCCGGAGTGGCGAACAGAGGGTTTGAACCTCGGCTGTTGAAGGGTCCGGACGTTGTTGATGGTCCGGACCCCCTGAGAAAAGTGCGTCTGGAGGTCACGCAGAAGCTCTGTTTTGAAGGCAAAACGGCTAGTTGTGAGTGTGGGCTATATAAGGTGATATGGTCGGCCCTTTGGGCCATCTCTTGCACATTCTACTCACTGACACATTTGTGCTTTCTTGAGAAGCTTCCACCACTCATTCTCTAAACATATTTGACATATTCTAGAGAGATAGAGTGAATCCAAGTGCATTGCTTTGTTGATTGCATACTAGTGGCACTTGGTGATCGTCGTCATCGCGGAGCTCTTGTTATTCTTGGAGATTGCCATCTCCTAGACGGCTTGGTGTGACGAGGATCGTTGAGCGGAGGAAGGTGATTGTCTCCGGCTCCGATAGGTGGATTGTAATTGGTTCTTGAACCTACCCCGCGGGAGATTCGCGAAAGGTATCTCTAGTGGATTCGCGTAGCTTGAGGATCCCCATCTTGTGTTGGTTGTGCGGCACCCTTAAACGGGTTTGGCTTTGCTTGCCAATTAGCGCGTGAACCTCCAAGTGGGTGTATCGCTACAAGGAGGACTAGCTTGTTGGCAAACAAGTAAACCTCGGTAAAAATCATTGTGTCAACTTGTCTCTACCGAGGATTCATATTGTGATTGGTTATCTATTGGTTCATCCCTTCGTGGTGGTATAACCCTTCTATCTCTAGCTTTCTATTACTTTCTTTCATTCTTGCAAAGTAGAGATTCTAGCTTAGCTTGTGTAGCTTAGCTTAGTAGCTCTAGTTGTCTAGCCCTTGTGTGTGACATAAGATATATCTTGCTAGTAACTAGACTTGATATAGGAGGCTTGCCGACCCTTGTAGTGCTAGAGCAAACTTGCTTATCGCCATGTTTTATTCTAACAAGTTTGCTAAGTGTTTTTGTAGAAAATTTAATTAGGCTATTCACCCCCCCCCCTTTAGCCATTCCTAGACCTTTCAAGTGGTATTAGAGCCAGTACACCGTATTCAAAGGCTTAACATCCCACGGTGTTAAAATGGCTCAAATCAACAACACCAAGAGGGCACCTAAGTTCGATGGCAACAATTATAGCTATTGGAAGGCCTTGATGACCACCTATCTTAAATCAATCAGCCGGAAGATATGGTTGGTGGTCGACAAGAAGTTCGAGGTGGTAAATGAAGAGGCACCCACCTCGGCCGAAGAGGAGAAGCTCCAAAACAATGATATTGCCTTGAGTGCAATACATGAGGCAATCTCCAAGGATGTCTTTGAGCAAATCAAGAACTTGGAGAGTGCTCATGAGGCTTGGAAGAAGCTAGAAGAGTCATATGAAGGGACTCAATCCATGAAGGGAGCAAAGGCCTATATCTTGAAGGAGAAGTTTGCTAGCTTCAAGATGAAGGAAGATGAGAACGTGCCCGAGATGTTCAATAGGCTTGAGGTGCTTGTCAATGAACTTAAGTCACTTGGAGAGAAGGTGGAGAACAAAGACTTCTCATTCAAGTTCCTAAGAAGTCTTCCCTCAAGATTTGAGATGCTAGTCACTCTATTGGTGAGAAGTGGATTGGACACAACCACACCAAACCAAATTCTTGGTGAGGTGATGACCGATGACACCTTTAGAGAAGACAAAGACAAGATTAGAGAGAACAAGGAAAAGCAGGATGACAAGAAAGAAGACAAGAAGAAGAGTGTGGCATTCAAAGCCACATCATCATCTAAGGGCAAAACAAAGTGTGATGAATCAAGCAATGATGATAGTGATGATGAAGAACAAATGGCCCTCTTTGTCAAGAAATTTGGCAAGTTCATGAAGAAGAAGGGCTATAGAGCTAGAAGGAAGAAGAACTCCTTCAAGAGCAAGAACAATGACAAGAGGTGTTTCAACTGCAATAGCAAGGATCACTTCATTTCGGATTACCCACATCATATTTTGTCACTTGGGATAGTGATTCAAGTGAAGATGATGACTCAAGTGATGATGAGAAGAGATCAAGCAAGAAGAAGGCTCTTGCTAGCATTGCTATGAAGAACAAGATCTCTCTCTTTGACACTCCCTCTACATGCTTCATGGCTCGGTCCACTAAGGTACAATCCGATGATGAAAGTGAATCTAGTGATGATGATGATGATGAACCCACTAAAGATGAACTAATTGCAATGTTGGAAGATGCTAAGACTCACTTTTTCCTCACAAGAAAAGAGTGCAAAGCATTGCGAAAAGAGAATAATTCTCTCAAGCAATCCTTTGATGAGCTCAATCTTACTCATGAGAGGCAAACGGATGCCCATGAGAAGCTTGGCAAAGCTCACTCTAAGCTTGAAAAAGCTCACTCTAAGCTTGAAAAGGCTCATTCACTTCTTGTTGAGCAAAAGGAGAAAGACCATGTTTCAACATGTGACATGGGAACAACTTGTGATATAATTGATGAATCATTCTATCAACCCATCATCATCACCCCAACTAACCCTTCTTGTAGCACATCTAACTCTACCTCTTCTACTAGTGATGTTGTCACTTGTGACACTACACTAATGGTTGAGAATGAGACCCTTAAGAAGGAGGTTGGTAAGCTCACTCTAGCATTAGGCAATGCCTATGGTGGAGACGCCCGCTTGCTTAAGTGCTTGGGTAGCCAAAGGTTCTCCCTTTGCAAAGAGGGACTTGGCTATACCCCAAGAAAGGCAAGGCAGCCTTTGCAACTCCAAAGCCTCGCTTTGTGAAGAGCAATGGTCAATTTTGCACTAGTTGCAAGCAAGTAGGGCATGATGAGCAATATTGCAAACTAAACCAAAGCAAGATAAAATTTACAAATGCATCTATTTGCTTTGACTCTAGTTATGTGCTTACCAAGGGCAAGAAAGGTGTGATTGCTAAGTACATGGGTACTCCCAATGAGAGCTCAAAGAAGAAAGCTATTTGGGTACCTAAGTCCTTAGTCACTAACTTTGGAGGACCCAAACAACAATGGGTACCTAAGAAGAATTGAATCTTTTGTAGGTCAATTATAAAGCTGGAGGGAGGCATTGGGTGCTTGATAGTGGGTGCACTCAACATATGACCGGAGATTCAAGAATGTTCAACTCTATTAAGCCAAATGATTGCAATGGGATTGAATCTATCACATTTGGTGACAATGGCAAAGGGAAAGTCAAAGGGCTTGGTAAGATTGCTATATCAAATGACATGAGCATATCCAATGTGTTGCTAGTAGAGAGCTTGAACTTCAACTTCCTATTCGTAGCTCAACTTTGTGATCTAGGCTTTAAATGCATCTTTGGAGTTGATGATGTAGAGATCATAAGTGTAGATGGCTCTAACTTGATATTCAAAGGATTTAGATATGAGAACCTATACTTAGTTGATTTCAATGCCAAAGAAACTCAATTGTCAACTTGCTTGCTATCCAAATCTAGCATGGGTTGGTTATGTCATAGAAGGCTTGGTCATGTTGGAATGAGGCAATTGAACAAATTAGTCAAGCATGATCTAGTTAGAGGCTTGAAAGATGTGGTCTTTGAAAAAGATAAGCTATGTAGCTCTTGTCAAGCCGGCAAACAAGTTGGAAATACTCACCCTAGTAAGAGCATGATGAGTAATTGCAAACCATTTGAGCTCTTGCACATGGACTTGTTTGGACCAACCGCCTACACTAGCATTGGTGGAAACAAATATGGCTTTGTGATAGTTGATGATTTCACTAGATATACATGGGTATTCTTCTTGAGTGACAAGAGTGAAACATTTGATACATTCAAAGTCTTTGTTAAGAGGTGCCAAAATGAATTTGAAACAACTATCAAGAGAGTAAGAAGTGACAATGGTAGTGAATTCAAGAATACAAGAGTTGATGAGCTATGTGATGAATATGGAATCAAACATCAATTCTCGGCCAAGTATACACCTCAATCAAATGGGCTTGTTAAGAGGAAGAATAGGACACTCATTGATATGGCAAGATCTATGCTTAGTGAATACAATGTGAGTGATTCTTTTTGGGCCGAAGCTATCAACACGGCTTGCTATTATAGCAACCGACTCTATTGCCACAAGATGCTTGAGAAGACACCTTATGAGCTATTGAATGGAAGAAAGCCAAATATTGCATACTTTAGAGTGTTTGGATGCAAATGCTATATCTTGAAGAAAGGTGCAAGATTGAGCAAATTTGAGAAGAAATGTGATGAAGGCTTCCTACTTGGCTACTCAACTATAAGCAAAGCTTATAGAGTATGGAATCTTACTCATGGCATAGTTGAGGAGGTACATGATGTGGAGTTTGATGAAACAAATGGTTCTCAAGATGAGAATGACAACCATGATGATGTGAGAGGTGAACCATTGGCCAATGCAATGAAGAACATGGATATTGGGGACATTCAGCCAAAGCAAGTGGATGATGAGCAAGATTTTGAAGATCTAGTGAATCCTTCATCCAATGTGCAACTCAATGACAATCAAGTTAGTTCATCCTCTCCAACTCAAGATCAAGAAGCTAGTTCATCTACTCTACCCAATGATCAAACAACTACAAGCAATCAACTTCCAATACTCCAACCTACATCTATTGCAAGAGATCATCCTTTGGATCATATTATTGGAGATATCACTAGTGGTGTACAAACAAGATCAAGATTGGCTTCATTTTGTGAACACTATTCTTTTGTATCATCCATTGATCCAACTAAGATTGAAGAGGCTTTGCAAGATATTGATTGGGTGAATGCTATGCGTGAAGAACTCAACAACTTCACTAGAAATCAAGTTTGGGAGCTAGTTGAGAGACCAAAGAACCACAATGTCATTGGCACTAGATGGGTCTTTCGCAACAAGCAAGATCAAGATGGAATAGTGGTGAGAAACAAAGCAAGACTAGTTGCACAAGGTTACACTCAAGTAGAGGGTCTTGACTTTGGAGAAACATATGCACCGGTGGCAAGGCTAGAAGCAATAAGGATTCTATTGGCTTATGCTTGTGCTCACAACATCAAGCTCTATCAAATGGATGTGAAGAGTGCATTTCTCAATGGGTACATCAATGAATTAGTATTTGTGGAGCAACCACCCGGTTTTGAAGATGACAAGAAACCCAACCATGTGTACAAGCTAAGGAAAGCATTATATGGATTGAAGCAATCTCCAAGAGCATGGTATGAAAGGTTGAGAGATTTCCTCCTCTCTAAGGGATTCATTATGGGGAAGGTTGATACTACCCTATTCACCAAGAAGATTGGGAAGGACTAGTTTGTGTTGCAAATCTATGTGGATGACATTATCTTTGGGTCAACCAATCAAGAGTTTTGTGAGGAGTTTGGCTCCATGATGGCTAAAGAGTTTGAGATGTCTATGCTTGGAGAGCTTAGTTACTTCCTTGGTCTTCAAGTCAAACAATTGAAGAATGGGACTTTTCTTAGTCAAGGCAAGTACATCAAGGACATGCTCAAGAAGTTCAATCTAGATGAAGCAAAGTCTATTAGTACACCAATGGGAACAGATGGAAATTTTGATGGTGATGCTAGTGGCAACATGGTAGATCAAAAGCTATATAGATCAATGATTGGTAGCTTTCTCTATGTGACCGCATCAAGACCGGATGTCATGTTTAGTGTATGCATGTGTGCAATGTTTCAAGCATCTCCTAGAGAGAGTCATTTGAAAGCCACAAAGAGGATATTGAGATATTTGAAGCATACACCTAATGTTGGGTTGTGGTATCCTAAAGGATCAAACTTTGAGTTACTTGGATACTCCGACTCGGACTATGCGGGTTGCAAGATAGAAAGGAAAAGCACATCGGGCACTTGTCAATTGCTTGGAAGATCACTAGTCTCATGTTCATCAAAGAAGAAAAATAGTGTGGCACTCTCAACCGCCAAAGCCGAGTATATTAGTGCAGGTAGTTGCTGTGCACAAATCCTATGGATGAGAGCTACTTTGAATGACTTTGGAGTCAAATTCAAGCAAGTGCCTTTGCTATGTGACAATGAAAGTGCAATCAAGCTCACCAACAATCCGGTTCAACACTCAAGAACAAAGCATATTGATGTCCGCCATCATTTCATTAGAGATCATCAATTGAAAGGGGACATTTCTATCACTAGTGTTGGCACCGAAGATCAATTGGCCGATATCTTTACCAAGCCACTAGATGAGAAAAGGTTTTGCAAGCTAAGGAATGAGCTGAATATACTTGATTTCTCCAACATGAGTTGATGCAACCCCACTTATATGACATGCCTCTACTCCAACCATGCAAGGTAAAAGTTGATTTGAGAGCATTCATGCATACCTTGTTAGGACTTGTATAGAGCATATAGTCATCACTCATGCTTCTAGGCTCATTCATGAAAACTAAAATGTCTTTGATGCTTATATGGTACCACTATTGCTTCTATGAGTTGATATGATCTAGTGGTGGCATATGACATGTTGATGTGCTTGCAATCCTAGTGTTTGCTCTATGTCTATGAACTCAAAGTGTTTAATTCAACATAGGCAAGATAACCATCTTAGCATGTGTGAAGAAGCTTGTCTATGGTTTAAACCGAATTAAATAGATTGGGCAAGTAGCTTAGATCAAGCCAAAGTTGAAAACAATCTTTCACCCTATCTCACACTAAGGGGGAGCTAAAACTTGAATATCTATAATTGGTCCCACCTTTTTGTGTCAATTGGATGACAAAGGGGGAGAAGTTATAAAAGAAATATCATGGGGGAGAAAATATCAAGGGGATAAGTTGAAAAGATATAACATGGGAGAAAAATGAAAAATCATTTTTGAAAAGAGAACATACAAATAGGGGAGCAAGCTCATGAACACTATTGTTGCATTTGAATGTTTGCATCCTCATATGTATTGTTGCACAAGCACTTCAAATTCAAAATACATTCTTGTGTGGTGCTTGCTAGTGACACAAATTGAATGATGATTGATCAACTAGCATGCATACGTTGATTATCTTTGACCCTTGTAATTTTAAGTAATCTCTAGAAACCTTGCTCTTAATGTTGATCTCGCAAGGTTATCTAGTTGTTGTTGCAAGTGGTGTCTAACTAATCATGGTGCTAAGGGTGATTCTAATTTCCGCACTCCGATGGTATCACGCTTCAAAGGTCTACTCTTAAAACCTTAGCATCATTTGGTAGCTATTTACTCTCCCACAATGCCTATCTATACATATGTGCAAAACTTGAACTCATGAAGCACATATGTAGGGGGAGCTAACAACTACCAAAACCGAATTTGTGTAACTTGTCCAAATCTTGAATCTTTGATTAAAATGCTTGGACAAGCAACTCAAGTTCAAAATGATTATATTTCATATCTTTTATGGAAGGGTTGTCATCAATTACCAAAAAGGGGGAGATTGAGAGTTCCGGAGTCCTTGCCCTCTCTGTTGCTCTCTGTAAAATACATCGGACGTTGGTGTTGGTCCGGTTGGAGGAACCGGATGCGCGTCTGGAGAAAAGCGCTCTTTGGAGTGCTCCCTGCGTAGCGTCCGGACACTACTATTGTAGGGACCGGACCTGCACTGTTGCGTGCGTCCGGAGGCACGTGGCGTGCTGCGGTGCACGCGGGAAGTAGCCGTTTGAATCGGCATGCGACCGGACGCAGGCGCGTTGGTCCGGACGGCGCTGTGCGCGCGACCGGAGGCCGCGTCCGGAGTGGCGAACAGAGGGTTTGAACCTCGGCTGTTGAAGGGTCCGGACGTTGTTGATGGTCCGGACCCCCTGAGAAAAGTGCGTCTGGAGGTCACGCAGAAGCTCTGTTTTGAAGGCAAAACGGCTAGTTGTGAGTGTGGGCTATATAAGGTGATATGGTCGGCCCTTTGGGCCATCTCTTGCACATTCTACTCACTGACACATTTGTGCTTTCTTGAGAAGCTTCCACCACTCATTCTCTAAACATATTTGACATATTCTAGAGAGATAGAGTGAATCCAAGTGCATTGCTTTGTTGATTGCATACTATGGCACTTGGTGATCGTCGTCATCGCGGAGCTCTTGTTATTCTTGGAGATTGCCATCTCCTAGACGGCTTGGTGCGACGAGGATCGTTGAGCGGAGGAAGGTGATTGTCTCCGGCTCCGATCGGTGGATTGTAATTGGTTCTTGAACCTACCCCGCGGGAGATTCGCGAAAGGTATCTCTAGTGGATTCGCGTAGCTTGGGGATCCCCATCTTGTGTTGGTTGTGCGGCACCCTTAAACGGGTTTGGCTTTGCTTGCCAATTAGCGCGTGAACCTCCAAGTGGGTGTATCGCTACAAGGAGGACTAGCTTGTTGGCAAACAAGTGAACCTCGGTAAAAAATCATTGTGTCAACTTGTCTCTACCGAGGATTCATATTGTGATTGGTTATCTATTGGTTCATCCCTTCGTGGTGGTATAACCCTTCTATCTCTAGCTTTCTATTACTTTCTTTCATTCTTGCAAAGTAGAGATTCTAGCTTAGCTTGTGTAGCTTAGCTTAGTAGCTCTAGTTGTCTAGCCCTTGTGTGTGACATAAGATATATCTTGCTAGTAACTAGACTTGATATAGGAGGCTTGCCGACCCTTGTAGTGCTAGAGCAAACTTGCTTATCGTCGTGTTTTATTCTAACAAGTTTGCTAAGTGTTGTTGTAGAAAATTTAATTAGGCTATTCACCCCCCCCTTTAGCCATTCCTAGACCTTTCAAGTGGTATCAGAGCCAGTACACCGTATTCAAAGGCTTAACATCCCACGGTGTTAAAGGTTGCAGTTCAAAAACAAGTGGGATAGGTTGAAAGGTGATTATGCTATTTGGAAGAAACTTGCCAACCATCAAACTAGTATTGGATGGGATGAATCAAAATGAACATTAAGATGTCTGATGATTTGTGGAAGAAGATTACAAAAGTAAGTGCATTCATAAACATTTCTATTGAAAACTTCTCTCTAATTTGATTACCCAAACCAGACACACTTGTAATTTCTTGTTGTAGGAAATTATAAGGGGAGTTCTAGGTTCAAGCAAAGAGGACTACATAATGTGGAGTAGTTGGAAATTAGGTTTGAGGACCTGCATAACACTGGAAATGACCATTGGTGTACTTCTAATGGTGTAGCGCCAACCCACCTTGCAAGTTTGTCATGTGATCATTCTCAAGTTAATGATGAAGGTGAAGTCAATGCTGATAGTGAGCCGAAACAAGAGACACCTACTAGCAGTACCAGGGGAAGAGGTGTGAAATATTACCTTGTTGATGCCAGGTACCCAATACTTGGCATCATACAAGGGTGAAAGGTATCATGTACCAGATTGGAAGAGGGGCCCTGCACCAAGTGGTGAGCAAGAGCTCTTTAACCATTTGCATTCAAGTTTTCAAAATATGGTGGAGCGTTCATTTGGTTTATATGGAAGATGGTATGGCGCTTGGTCTTGCTGCGAAGGTTGTAGGGAGGGGAGAGATGAGGGCGTGTGTGCTTGGGTTGGCAGCGCTAGGGGATCACAAGCGAGAGGGACAGAAGCAGGGACGCTAGGCGCCCAAGGGTGTCTGATATGACACAATCCCAGGCTGATTCTATTCATTATAACGTTGGAGTATTATAGCCCCTTACAATCTGGACTCTTTCCTTAAACCTTGATGCTAACAAACTCATCTACTAACCTGAATAATATCTCTTAAGACCTTAACCGACTTAACCAAAACTCTAAGATTCGACCTATGGACCTGAGCCCATGAACCTGACCTGGTGCAACTCAGACACCTTTGTCGCGTCTTGTATAGGTCTTGCCGACCATAACATCGCTCCGCCCCCCTCGAGACACAGCTCATCCTCGAGATGGAAGGAGGGTAGTATGCCTCCTAGAATGCTGGCACATGCTCCCAAGTGGCGTCAGACGGAGGCAAACCTGCCCACTCGATGACGATGTGCCACATGCCGCGACGCAACTCGGAGCGCAGCACACGTTCTGGTTGATGAAGAGGACGCCCATGGCGGAGTGGCGGCAGCAGTGGCGGAGAGATCGGGGGGTTCCCCTAAATGGCTTTATAACGCTCACATGGAAGACGTCGTGTATCCGGGACTCATCCGGGAGCTGCAAGCGGTATGCAACCTCGCCAATGCGCTCAAGTGCCAGGAAAGGACCATCATACTTGGGCCCAAGCTTGTTGCGGCCGTGAAAGATCTCTAGTGTTTTGGGTAATTGATGAAACCTAAGTACTAACCTAACTCTAAGTGGATGAGTAGGTTAAGTACACAATGTGAAGAGAAAAAGAGACAAGTGATGGAGCAAAGGAGGCTAAGGAGAAAGCTAGCAAAGGTTCCACACTTGGAGAAGAAGGGAAGAGGAGGAGTCCCTAAAAGCTTTTCAAGGCAAAGGTAAACTAGGATTTTCTATTTTGGTGATCAAGACACCTAGTGGGTGTGATCACATTTAGGATAGGTAACCGTACTATGAAGAGGGGGAAATAGTTAGTGGTTACACCTATCAAGTGCCATTAGGTGATCATCCATTGCATTGCATCTAAAACCTAATGAGCAACCTTGTAAAACTTGTTAAAATATGCCACACACATGCACAAGTTAGTGAAACACTTGGTGTTGGCACATGAGATCAAGGGAAGCAAAGAGAAGGAAATTCAGAGCAAGAAAGAAGCTCTGGGTCAGTTTTTGCATGGAAGCACCGACCAAGGCAAGTGGTCCGGTGGCTACTCCTAGCACTGGCCAGCAACTGAGGAAGCGTCGGACCAGAGCCCAAGTGGAGTACCGGACCATAGACGAGTGGTCCGGTGGCTCGATCCAGATTCAGCAGAAGGCTAAGACAGGCGTCGGACCAGTCTGCATGGTCCGACGGCCTAGTCTGATGGTCCAGTCCGGAGCTCGGGTGCTCACTGGATCCAATGATCAAGGCTCCAAGGAGGCACCGGACCACTCGGTATGGTCTGGTGGCCTAGTCCGGAGGTGAGGTCCGGAGCTCGGGTGCTTACTGGACTCAGACATTTGGCTGATGCCAAAGCGTCGGACCAGGCGTCGGACCAAGGTCCGTACCATGGTGAGTGGTCCGACGGTGCCTATTTCAGCGCACCAATGGTCGGATTACAAAGCGTCGGACCACCTGCAATGGTCCGACGGTGTGTCTAAAAGTGGTCCGGTGATCACGGTTTGCAGCTCCAAAAAGGGAAAAAGGCTAGTTTCTTTGAGGAGGCTATATAAGGGTATGCGACTGGTTCTAGGAACAACACTTGCACATTTGGCTAATAGCATACTCTTGTGAGCAAACCACACACACTCCCACTCATCTCTCTAGTTGATTGTTCGTCCATTTGAGAAGATAGAGTGATCAAGTGCATTGCATGAGTGATTCATCTTAGTGGCACTTGGGAGTTGATACCGCTGCTAGTTTCTTGTTACTCTTGGTGATTGCCTTCACCTAGACGGTTTGGAGCAAGCGGTGTGGATTCGAGAAGCTTGGTGATTGTGCTTCGTCGACCACAAGTGAAGATTGTGAGGGGTTCTTGTGCCTTCCCCGCGGGAGATCGCAAAGGTAACTCTAGTGGATTGCGCGTGTCTTGGAGAGCCCTTATCTTGTATTGGTTGTGAGGCACCCGGTGACGGGTTTGGCGTGTGATGCCAATTTGCTCTTAAACCTCCAAGTAACTGAGCCGACACAACAAGGACGTAGCTAGTGGGCAAACTAGTGAACCTTGGTGAAAAATCAAGTGACATCCTTGTGTGATTGATTGGTGTTCTTGGAACTCTTAACTTGATTGGATCAATCCTCTACTCGGCGGTATAATCACCCAACCTATCTCTTTCATATTTGCAAGTAGTATATTAGGTTGTGCCTAGAGGGCTTATAGACTTGAGTAGGAATTGAGTGATCCTAGAGCTATTAGGATAGCAATTGTGATAGGAGACTTCGCATCCTTTAGTTTGCTTTCGCTAGTCAAAGCTTCGCCACCTTATTGTCTAATTTGTTGTTGAGTTTGTTTTAAGATTTCAGATTAGGCTATTCCCCCCCCCCCCTCTAGCCTTGGGATAGGACCTTACAGGCCACCCGCCACCAAGGACTGCGTGTGCCGATAGAGCAGGTGCAGCAGCACCCAATCGGCGATGGCAAACTCCAGGGCATGGTGGTGAGCATCGTAGAATCACCGAGCATATTCTTGCACCTGCAGAAGCCGCCCATGAACCTCTTTAGGAACTCGTCCCGGCTGACCAGTAGGGCGTCAACCGCCTCCGTGCAGGCCTCCCCATGTACATATGGCAGCAAGTCCGACGGAGGGCGGCCATAAACCACCTAGAACAGCGACGTCTGCAGCACTATGTCGTATGTCGAGTTGTAGCAAAACTCTGCCCAAGGCAACCAGTCAAGCTAGTCGTGGGACGGTCACCTGTCAGACAACAGAGATACATGGTGATCGTCGTGTTCACCACTTCCGACTGCCCATCTTTTTGAGGGTGGAACGCGGTGCTCATCTGCAGCTTGACGCCAGCATGGCGAAACAAATCGCGCCACACGTGTCCTGTAAAAACTAGGTCGCGGTCGTTGACAATGGACTCCGAAAAACCATGCAGACGGACGATCTCTTGGAAGAAGGCACGTGCTACCGAGGAAGCCATGAGGGGTGGTCCAACGGGATGAAGTGTGCGAACTTAGAGAACCTGTCAACCACGATCAGCAGCACACTTTTACCATGTACCTTTGGCAGAGCCTCGATGAAATCAATGGATATGTCGGCCCAAATGCATGATGGCACCGGTAGGGGTTGGATTAGGCCGGCAGGATGCAGTGTATCCGTCTTGTTCCTCTGGCACACCGCACAGGACCGCACATAGTCCCCGACGACGTGGCAGTCATGCTCCACGAGGAACTCTGTGCGGAGTTGGAGCAGGGTTTTCTGAATGCCCTCATGGCCCCCTGTGTGTCCTATCTGGAGGACGTCATCGAGTAGCTCCGAGGAGTTGGGCATGAAGATGCGCCCCTTATGCAGCAGGAGCCCCTTGCGGACACCCTAGGATGGACCGTGCGCCCCTGACACCGCGACATCACGGCGAGCATGCAGGGCGGCGGCTTCCACCTCCTTGTGTAGGTCGTCGAAGAGGTTGAAGGTGGGCACTGAGACGGCCGAGTAGCAGGCTGCCACAGCACTGGAGAGATCCGCCAAGAGCGGCTCCGCGTCGTCCCGCCTGGAGAGAGCGTCGGCGACGATGTTGGAGCGGCCTGGACGAAACTCCACCCTGAAATCATACCCAAACAGATTGTTGATCCATTGATGCTGAGGAATCGTGAAGAGGCGTTGGTCCAACATGAACTTGAGAGCATAGTGTTCGTCCTCAACGACGAACCTCGCCCCTATTGATGCTGAGGCCACCGCTTTGAGATGGCAGGCCATGAACGGACGACTAAAGAAGGCTATTGGTGCGTTGTCTTGATGAAGGAAGACTCTGAAGCCCGAGCCCGAGGCGTCACAGTCGACGATGAACGTGACGGTGAAGTCCGGCAGGTGTAGCATCGGGCCGAAGTGAGGGCGGCCTTGAGGGCGGAGAAAGCTGCCTCGGCGGCCTCCGACCACTAGAATGTGTCCATGCAAAGCAGTTGTGTCAATGGCGCAGCGATGATCCCGTAGTCTTTGATGAAGCGCCGATAGTAACCGACCAGCCCGAGGAAGCCGTGGAGGTCGCGCGCTGCCCATGGTTGTAGCCACGACTGCACGGCAAACACCTTGGCGGTGTCCATGGCCACATTGTATACGATGATGACAAGGCCGAGGTAGTGGACAGCAGTGGTGGCGAACGAGCATTTCAACCTTTTGAGGTGAAGCTCATGCGCACGCAAGACTTCGAGGATGACGCGAAGGTGTTGGAGGTGCTCCGTCCACGAGGGGTTGTAGATGAGGATGTCGTCGAAGAAGACGAGGACGCAGCGGCGGACGAATGGCCTTAGGACGTGGTTCATGAGCGCCTGGAACGTTGATGTCGCCTTAGATAGGCCGAAAGACATCGCTAGAAACTTGAAGTGTCTGTGGTGCGCCCGGAACGCCGTCCTGGGGACATCTGCGGAATCAACGCACACCTGATGAAAGCTCGAGTGTAGATCTAATTTGGAGAAGAACTTGGCTCCATGTAGTTCATATAGGAATTCCTCGACAACCGGGATTGGCAACTTGTCTTTCACCATCGCGGTGTTGAGAGCCCGGTAATCAACACAAAAGCGTCAAGACCCATCATGTTTTTTGACCACCAACACGGCCACGGAGAAGGGCAAGGTGCTGTACTGGATGATCCCTTGACGGAACATCGCCTCACATTGAAGCTCGAGCTCATCTTTCTACAGTTGCGGATAGCGTTAAGGACGCACCGCTACCGGCTCAGTTCTTGGCTTCAAATGGATGTGGTGGTCACAGGCTCTAGCCGCGGGAGTCCCACGGGCTCGGCGAACACGTCCTAGAAGGCGTCCAGAAGGTGCTCTAGGAGAGCGCGCTCACCCTTTGTCGGTGTAGAGGTCGGTTGTGAGCAGGGGCGCTGCTAGAGCCGCGGTTGGCGTACCCACACCGGCCCACACCACTCGACGACCATGGAGGGTGAGCGTCATGCGGAGCGTCGCGAAGTCCCAAAGGATGGGTCCCAACAACCTCAACCACTTGACGTCGTGGCACCAACGGGATGGAGAAGCAATCCACCGTGAAGCACTCGGTGCCGATCTGGAGCTTAACGCCTCGAGCGACACCCTAACACTCCACGTGGTCTCCATTTGCGACGATGATGTGGGCGCCGGCGCTGTCGGTGAACTAGAGACCAGTACGGCTGGCCGCATCGAGGTTGATGAAGTTATGCATGGAGCTCGAATCCAAGAGCGTCGTGAACTCGTCGGCTCCAATCTTGGCGCATAGCTGCATCGTGTCGTGCACTCGGATGCCCATCGCCACGGACAAAGAGATCATGGGCTTGTCGGGGTCGAACTGAGGCTCCTTGGTCGTCGGGTCATCGTCCGGCTCAGCCGGCACCTCCACAATATAGTCGGGAGCCTCCAAGTAGAACAAGCGGGCGCATTTGTTGCCGCGGAGGAATGGCTAATCACAATTGTAACATAGCCCCAGCTTGTGCCGCTCCGCCATCTCCTCTGGTGTAAGGCGTTTGAACGGTTTGGGGCGCCCGTCGAAGTTGTCGACGAGCCGCTGGTCATCGAGGGTGTCGGCAGGGAGGCCGGATAACCCGTGGGCCGGCATGCTATCCACGGGGGCACCTGTGGGGCGTTGCGCTTCTCATAGGCCCGAGCCAAATGCATGGCATGCTGCAGGTCTAGGGGTTGGAGAACCTCGACATCGACTCGGATGTAGTCCGGAAGACCGTCAGTGAATAGCTTGGTGTGCTACAACGTGGATAGGTTGCCCGCATGTGCCGCCCTGGCTTGGAATGCCTCCATGTACGCATCCACATTGGCCCCAAACGACAATCGAGCCAGGTATCCGTCAGATGGTTGGTGTTGAGGGCGGGGCCGAAACATTGCTGGCAATATCGATGGAAGACCGACCAAGATGGACGGCCGATGTCAGTCTCCAAGCCGAGGTACCACTGCTGGGCAACGCCCTTCAGGTGATACGATGCCATCCACACCTTGCCTCGCGAGTGAGTTGGTCGTGGAAAAATTGCTCGCATTTGTTGAGCCAGCCCAAAGGGTCAACCTTGCTGTCGTACGTTTTGAACGTGATCTTATGGTACTTGGGGACGACGACAGACTCCCATGCTGCAGACGGGGGGTACGGTTGCCAGGACACCATGTGAGCTGAGGTCGGGAGCGGCAGAGCCTACACAATAGACACGAACATCGGATCGGTGACGGGGAGTGCGGAAAGTTGATCTGGGTGATGGGCAGGCCCGTGGGAGGTCGTTGCGAGCCTTGCACGGCCGGCTAAGCCCGCGGCGCCTGGGAAGATAGCGGCAGGGAGGGAGACGCCGAGGCGGAGGAGTCCGCGGTGACCATCGTGATCTCCGTGATCACTAGCGAGGAAGTCGTGGGTAGCGTCAGGATGCCCCCGAAGCCCGAAGCCGGGCAGCCTGAATTGCGGGAACATCGGACGTTCATCGAGAGCAGAGAGATGAGCGCCCTGATCCGCTAGATGATTGTTCATGGCGGCCATTTGGAGCTGCATGCTGGCGAGCATCTCCACGATGGAGGCTAGCGCCGGTGGTCCCGGGGGTGGCGTGGTGTGGACCAGTGCGCCTGAGGTGTTGACCACCAGCGAGGTACCCCACCTGTCGAAGCAGTGGCGGCGGCGGGGGGTATCGACAGTGCGGAGGTGTTGGTGGAGGTGGCAGGGGGGTCCATGGCCGGCGAGGTCTTTGATACCAGGTTGGTATGGCACTTGGTCTTGCTGTGAAGGTTGTAGGGAGGGGAGAGATAAGGGCGCGTGTGCTTGGGTTGGCGGTGGCTGGGCGTCGTGGCGGCGCTAGGGGATCACGCGCGAGAGGGATAGAAGCAGGGACGTTGGGCACCCAAGGGTGACGGATATGACACAATCCTAGGTTGATTCTATTCATTAGAAAGTTGGAGTCTTATAGCCCCTTACAATCTGGACTCTTTCCTTAAACCTTGATGCTAACAAACTCATCTACTAACCTGAATAATATCTCTTAAGACCTTAACCGACTTAACCAAAACTCTAAGACTCGACCTATGGACCTGAGCCCATGAGCCTGATCTGGTGCGACTCAGCCACCTTTGCCGCGTCTTGTATAGGTCTTGTCGACCATAACAGAAGATGAAGTGGAGGATTTTTCTCAAAATGCTGAGTTACCCAATCAATAAGTAAAAGATTATTGTCACTAGCTACAACAATGTGCAGTGTCTACTTAACTTTCTTGGTGAGAACCACTTTGATGACCGGGACTTTAGGAAATGTGATCGAAATCCTGATTGTGTGTCCACTATACCTAGAAGGTATAGAAAGCGTATTCCTTCATAAAATGCAGGTGATAAATCAACTTTTAATATAATGATTGTAACATGGATAAACTTTATGATGACCTTGCGAAGGCAATCTATCTTTCTAGATCATCATAAGCATGTATAATTATATTGTATCATGATTATTTATGTTCACATGTGCACTTTTATTTAAGCATGGTAACTGGCAAAGAAGTAGATTGTATGGCTTCGTAAATGATTTATATTATTTTTTACCTAACTTTTTAATTCATATCAAGGCAACAACCTCTCGAACATGCACATGCATGTCATTGTCATCTTGTCTCCTTGTTCCGTGATCAAGACATTTGTGTGGTCGACTTATTCATCAGCCCGCAACAAGGTCTATATGGTGAGTTAGCAACACAGGAGTATATTGGACTAGTATCTTCTCTTAGTCATATAAGAGTTGGTAGTGAAGATGTTTTGTCAAACATATTTTCTAAAACAGCTCAGCTTCAATTAGAAAGTTGTACGTGAAACTATATTTAAAAAAATAGTTTTACTTGTAAAGTTGAACTGTGTCAAACAGATCACCGTAAATCAAAATTGGGATTTTAAATCGGCAGAGTACTGCGGGTGCAAAAAGGCAAAAGCTGAGGTCTTTAGCAAGATTGTTGGCCAAGGGGTATGTTCTAATCAAGAGGGTTGATAAAAAAAATAAATGACTCCTGAGGGTTGGTAGGATTTTACCGGCCGGCACAGTGACTCCGGTGCGGTGGTGGCCATTCCCAGAAGTGAGCTTAGGGCCTAGAGGCCATGGTTTGGCTCGGGAAGAACACTAGAAGAAAGAGGATACTGCAGCAAACTCACCAAGGACGATCTCAAGGGCCAGGAAGGGACAAAGACGTGATTCAGTGGCGAGATGTGAGCAACAGAGAGAGAGAGTAAAAACAGTGTGGGGAGGTCCTCCACCACGTGGAGATGACCTATCCTGTTCGTTTGGCTGAAAAGTCGGTAGAAAGCTGACAGATGTTGTTTTTAGCTGTTTTGTTGTGAGATAAAAACATTGTACCGTATCTGATAAGCCAAACAAACAGGGCCGACCACCGCGGTGACTTTGGCAGCGAGGTCAGCTTCTCTGCAAGATCCAAACGGTGGCTGTGAAGCAGAGCAAGGGCAAATCCCGCAAAATCGGGATTGAGCTACGGGATTTCGTCCCAGCCGAATCCGGCTTGGGCACGGACACGGGAAGGAGACGGCGCCGAATAGCAAGTTGGGAGAAGGAGAGAGAAAGGGAGCGCCAGGTGGGGGAGGCTAGCTGCCGACCCTAGTGGCGGGTAGCATGCCGCCGACCCCCTCCCACAGGAATTCTTGTTGGGACGAATTTAATTGTTGGGCTATGCCCGCACAATAACCAGAGGAGCAGCATATGGACTAGAATCCAAAATTGTTGACGTCAATTAATTCCATATTTTTCAGAGTAAAAAGAAGTTGTAGCTCCTAAATTAAGTATATATCCTAGTTAAAATTCGATTGCTTCGTCGTGTTCTTTACAATAAATTCTTCAAAACAAGATCTCACATAGATACATTTCAATAAATTCTTTTAACGAACCATTATTTTATGTTAAATATGTGTTTAACAATAATCGTCGAACATCATATTATACTGCACAAACATCAAAAAAATAGTATAGAATAGAACATGATAAGTGTGCTACGTGAACATTTATAATAAATAAAAAATAAATTAGTGAGGTACTAATTATAGTCAAATAAAAAGAAAAAAATTATACTGATCATCACAAATATATTATAAAACATCATATTAATACTACAATAACATCAACAAATATACATATATACTATTTCAATATTACATATACAATGAAATATAAAAAGAAAAAAGAAAAACAAAAATAGTGAAGTAACTAATTATAGTCACATTTATATTGTGTGAACGTCATTGAACATTATATTTATATTATATAAACATCACATATAAAAAAAATATAAAACAGTTTAATTAATTAGAGTCAAATAACATATAAAAACATACAAAAATAAAACATCTATAAAAAATAAAAAATAAAATTAATACCAAAATAAAAAATATGCATGAAACAGAAAAGAGAAAAGCAAAGTAATAAAGGACTCATACGAAGCGAAACCGCTCGCTCGCTCGCTGCCCGGCTACCTCTGCTATCTATCTATCTCCGCGCCTCTCGGCTGCCCTCCCCCCAATCAGCGCTACGCAATCCCATCGTGCGTGACCGTCCACGCCGGAGCCAATGTCCCAGCACCACCTACATGGATTGCGGCTCGGGGCTGCAGGACGAACTCGATGCGCCCGCCGTCCGCCAGCGCCGTGACATCTCTGTGTCGGGATGCGCCGCCGGAGCCCTTCACCACCGCCACCAGGCATTGTCTTCGGCGGGACGGACGACAGGACGAGCCATCTCGATGACGACTGCACTGCACACGTCCGATGTCGGCAGTGGAGTGTGAATGGCGGGAGGAGCGTCCTTCGACTCTGTCACTCCTCGCCTTCCGCGTCACCGAGATGGCCCGTCCCTTCCACCGCCATTGCGATGCGTATCTGCATGACACGAGCATGTTCTGCTCAAGTTCATGGACGCCAGACATACCCAGATGTTGGACCCATGAAGTCATGATTCGGGGCTTCAATTCATGCCTGATATATGATGCCGTAGGATGGGTGTGCTTACTGCAACAAAGGTAGGTCACTAGACGCCCTCAAGTTGCTCGATGAAATGCACACCAGAGCAAACTGTAAGCCCACGTTGCAGCCTTG
The DNA here is from genome assembly GCA_022036555.1 of Microstegium vimineum. Lineage (NCBI taxonomy): Eukaryota > Viridiplantae > Streptophyta > Magnoliopsida > Poales > Poaceae > Microstegium > Microstegium vimineum. The sequence goes on from CM039120.1 coordinate 45,538,000, forward strand.
CAGGTGTTTACCATATATATTGATATACTCAAATTTGCATATGTTCCTCATATAAATGCACACCAGGCACAATGTCTCCCATGTCAGTTATGATTCCAGTCTATGTCTGAGTCGTTGATCCATGTATTGCATGTTGCCATGTTCGGTCTGTCATCTTCTTCGGCCTGATGGTTTTAGGTGATTTGCTTGTAGATGAGCACCATGACGATGCGTAGTGTTTTGGGTGGTGCTGGTAGCCACGACGACCTTTTGTCACAGCAAGGCTAGCTGGCAAGTGTCCAGGATCTAAATTTTGCAAAACAAATAGGCCACTCAAATCCTTCTACTGAGTGCCATGTCCATTACTAACGGTGTCTTTTAAAACATACATAAGTTCTTAAAGTCTTCAATTAAAAAAATGCAAAATTAGCTCACTATAGGTATCTGAATCAAGTAGGATTTATTTTTATTATCTAGAGATCACTTCTCAATTTGCCGAAATTTGGACTTTGCTCCTTCAATGATGCTTCTAAGCATATACATACGTGAATAGAAACTGCATGGTCAAATTGGATTCAGACATTTTCCCAATTTAAGGTAAAAAATTTTCAGGCAAAAATTCCAACTGCCCGGCCTGTAGACAGTTCTTCTTTGGGGTTCCAATGCTGGATAAAATACGCAAGCTGTAACAATTAAAAGTTTGAAATATTGCTTCTTGTTTTCAGCTTCAAAGTTTGAAATAATTTGATCCGAAATTTAGCCCCCAAAACTATAAGAAGCATGGATATATAAGAATACAATTCAAGATGGCCTATTTTCTTTAGTGAACTTCGATCCATGATCCATCTCACTTGCACGCCTACATACATGCTGGGTAGTCTGGTGTTGTGTATCCGTCAGGAGCTCGCGTCTTTGTCGACCCCTTCGCCTGATCTTCATCGGGCCATTCACTGACGACGAGCACCCATTCACAGCTGGCAGTGTGGCATCCCCAGCTCCTCCTCCCTGTCTTCTCTGTCTCAACTACGATGCATTCATTATCCCGTGTCTCAACTGCGATGGACTGATGGCGCTGTGTTTCTTTGCAGAGAAATAAGAAGTGAAGAACGAGAAGAACATCTCAAGTATCTCTGAATCTCTTCTTCTCTACATCGAGAACATGCTAATTCAATTTTTTTTCATGTGTTAACCATGATACTCTCTACATACACATTACTAATGAATCTAAAATAAAAAGCAGCCCTTCACCTAGAACAATTATTATATATTGGAAATTGGTGAAAAAATTCTATTGCTACGTGAATTAAGGTTGCAAAAGGATGGCTGGTCTGCTGCCAGATCCAAGTGAAAAGAGGTTTCAAAAAACAAGCCAGGTTGAATTTGGTCTTGTTCTAGGTTCAGATGGCAAGCAGTTCTGAACCTCGGTCTGATTGGTAGACCTACTTGATGAGGCTAAATCTCGGAGAAAATCAGAACTACTACAATTGCTCATTGAAAATGGTAAATTGGACTATTTTGGAACCTTATCTTTATCTTTCAAGTGAATATGATCATTATTTTTGTTCAGGCAAACTTGTGTTAGCAGCCATGATTTCTGTTAGTGCTTCTGTTAGTAGATTAACACATGTGAAGTAAGGCGGGATAGTGCTTGTGTTAGTGTTGTTGGTGGTTAGCTTGTTTAAACATGCATCTCACTAGCTTGGTGGTTGTTGACATGATCATGTGTTGTAGGACTAGGACTGCTCAGCTTGTGTTTGGTTTTAGTTGTTGTTTTTATTTGCTCCCATTTACTGTCATCACTTGACATAATTAGACAGGCTTACTGCCCCAGCGGAAACTATAACAGAGATATTGTTTATTAAATAGATTGATTTATAGTTTTCTTTGTTCACTCTCCAACATCACCTCATGGTTTCTCTGTTTTGTTTTTCAGCATGTCAGTCTAGCAGCACCTCAACTCTTTTCATTTCCAGACCATGGTAGCAGCTTGCTCGATTCGATTTCTTTTTCTCTTTGCAGTACTATAGCAGGAACAACTCGGTGCCTCTATGTTTGGGTTCCCAGCAATTCAATATCAGCAAAGTTAACAGAAGCAGCATCTTGAAATTCTTCTGAATCGGTCAGCTCAACAGGAGCAACAGGTTTAGTGCAATAACATTGCTTTGTTGCATGCATGCTTATCCACTTTCCTCTGTGTCTTGATGTTTCGTTAGCATACACAAATTTAGGGCTATGTACTACTAACTTGTTCAAATCAGAGAGGAAGAAGTGTTATTGTACTCAAAGTGGCTATATGTAATATCACAATGTAGTAGCTTTTTGGCCATTTTTCATAAATCGAACATGTTATCTAGCTAAAACCAGTACTAAATCGAGATGATATTTTTTTGATGACATAGAAGAGATGAGTACATATTTCAATGACATATAAGGTGCTTTCTTAAGTTGATTGATGGTTCCTTTCCTATGGAAGTCGAGAAACCTGGTGAAACAATTACACAAAGTAATAACACTCAGGCTATTATTATTGTGATATTATGTTGTTCCCGTTCTAACGCACGGGCATTTACCTGTACGGATAAAAAACTTACCTGCTAACCTGAGCTGCACGCGCTCTGGGCCGTAGTGATCTGTGGAATACGGCATGGAAAAGGATTGTTCGGTGGATTGGGCCGGAGCCAAGAGAGGGAGGGAGAGGGGCGACTGGGCCGCTTCGGCCAGTAGGGCTCTAGCCGCGGGCGGACAGCGGGAAGGAAGACAGGCTGGGCTACTAGGCTGCGCACAACAGGCCCAAGGAAACAGGGAGGGAGGAAGCAAGGGACTTTTTTCCATTTTTAATCTTTTTTATTATTAAGTAAATTTAATAATAAACTGTTTTTTTTATTTTTGCACCTAACCTGTTTGGCCGCGCCAGGAAGCATGGCGCGGCCAAACCACGCTGCCACGCCATGCATAAGGGCGCGGCAAAGGCGCTGACTCAGCGTGCCCCGGAGAGGGCAGGCTGAGTCAGCGGACTGATGTGGCAGGGCCTGCTGCGCCGCCATGCATGGCGCGGCAAGGTGGTATACAGGCCCACCGCCCGGCCCTCTTTCAGACGTTGGCTCACTTTGCTCCCTTCCTCTCTCTCGGGGTTTTCTCCTCTTTGCCCATTTTTTCGATTCACTTAATTAAACCGTGATTTTTTTATTTGATCCATTCAACTTTAAGAGCAAGGTATCCTATCTCTCCTCTATTATTTTTTTGCATTCATTTGTTCTATATGACTTGCATTTTGTTAACCTAGCAATGTTAATAGTTATGGTTTGAATATTTTTTGAATTGTTGTATAGGATGCCACGACGTGGTAGAGCTATTAAACCTAGATAATCTCACTATATTTGTTGTATTTCTTTCGATTTATTTTTTTTAACGACTAGTGTGATGTCCATTCATGAGTTAATTTTACCGAAATTGATTAAATTGTAGGAAGGGTCCGTTGACTGGAAATGCATTCGACCCCAAGCCTTTGCCTACTGGTGTTCCGGTTCCCATGTGCTTTTGCGGTGATCCTTATAAGGTTGAGATTTCTGATTACGAGCAAACCTATAAGCAACGGTATTGGATTTTTTTCTAATTTTGCCTTTCAGCCTACGCTTGAACAACGCCATACTAACTTAATGGTGGGAATTTTATCTTATATGGGAACGTATGCTATGGAAACCAGATTCCCATGGAAACTATGAAAACTCACACGTGGATCGTTGGATCTAAATTCGATGGTGGGAGAGATTAGGAGAGATTAGCAATTAACCCCTCTCACAGTGTGTCGATCCACGTGCTAATCTCTCCCACACTGTGGGAGGGGTTAATTGCTAATCTCTCCTACCATCGGATTTAGATCCAATGATCCACGTGCGAGTTTCCATAGTTTCCATGGGAACCTGGTTTCCATAGCATATGTTCTCATCTTATATAGCCATCAACTTTTATCATATGTAATATTACTTTCATTTCTATGTACCCTAAGTTTGCATGTATTGCAGACCCCTCCACCGCTATGTGACTTTGAGTAGTGGATCGACACTGAGATCAAGGAGTCCGACAAATGTCTTCTACAAGGTATGAAGGACTGGGACGTGGAGCGTCGAGTGGCCTATGGGAAGATACTGAAAGAGGAGGCAGCTGAGAAGGAGCACAAGAAAGAGGAGGAAGAGAGAAGCGGTGCAGCCTACAGGGAGGAGAGGGATAAGAAGCTTGAGCGCGCCCGCCGCGCGAAAGCAGCTATGGAGGATAATCCTGATGCTCTGAGGAAGGGAAAGTGGCCCTGTTATACTCAGTAGTTGTATGTTTGTGGAATGAACAATGTCGTCCAGTGTGGCTGTTTTAATCGCTTTGAACTTTTAATTATGTTGTAACGTACTTTGGTATCTTCCTTATCATCACATACTGTTCTATTTAGACAAATGCTCTTTTTTAACGAAGTAGTGCATTACAAATTTCAACTCACATAGTACAATGAACTGGCATGTGAGAATATGTACTAAACAGGAGTACATATTTTTTTTGCTAAACCTAACACGCCTTAGGTAAACTAAATCGTACAAATGAGAAAACATTGTAATGGCATGTGAGAACATGTAACCAACAGGGTTACAAATGTTCTAAACTAATCCTAACATGCCTTAGGTAAATGAAATAGCAATGACATAGTCCAACATAGCCAAGTTCTAGTAGTGTTCCCACATAGTGAACTGTGTTGCACCTTCTCCACAATATTCACCTAGTGTTTGTGGAGGCGGTGGCGGCGGTGGTGGTGACGGTGGTCCCTTCTTCCTGTGACAAAGGCATGTACAGCCTGGATCGGTGCACGGTGTCTCCTGTGAACTCGGATTGTTGTTATCGTCGTCTTCGTCTTCGGCTTCGTAGTGGCGAAGGTCCCTTTCCAGATCTTGGATGCGATGCTCTAGGTAGTACATGTATTCTGCATGGGGAGAAATAGGTCGAGGATCCACCCACCTAACGAACCCACAGTTTTCTTCGGACAAAGATGTCTGTAATAAAAGTGTTGTGTTAGTTGTGAAGCCACTCAAAATAAAAACAATGAATAACAATAGCAGTTACCAATGCTCGTGGGCATTTGAAGAAACGCCGACCTCCATCAATACCTTCTAGAAACATCTGCACTAAACAATCTTCACCATGCATGCATCTTGGCCAGTCTTCTCTGCAGTTATCGTAGGTTCTCAGACAATTATCTCCACGAAAATCATACTTGCTCTCCTCTGGAAAAAGATAATCTGGTTCTAGAAAATAACCGGGACCAATTTTCCCCTCCCACACAACTGGGTCTCCCTTCCCCTTTCCCCTTCCACTACTGGAACCCTTCCCTCTAGACGAACCTCCTCCTGACATTTCTACTCTTCTCTCTAGTTGAAGCCCTTTCCTCTAACTGAAGCCTTCTCACAAGAGCTTACTCTTTTTAGTTCTGCTCAGCAACGCATACATGAACGGGTATATATAGGTTGAAAGAGGTCTAGTAACTTTTGCATTGTTACACAATTGCTCTCAGAATTCTATATTTCACTCCAAAGCCTACAAGTGCTCTGAAAAGTCTACCAAATACCGAAAACCTTTAAATGCTCTGAAAAGCCTACCAAAAAACTGAAAAGTCTACGAAAACTGAAAGCCTATGCTCTGAAAAGTCTAAGATCAACTGAAAAGTCTACGCTCTGAAAAGTGTATTAGACACTGAAAAGTCTAGCCCATCACTGGAAAGCCTACGCATTTTCTGAAAAGTCTACGTATTTTCTAAAAAGGCACCGCAGACAATTTTAGGGTTACAAATTTAGTGAAAATAAAACAAAACTGGTTCAGGAAAGCATTTTAAATCTGCCATCAGGCTGGCAAAACAGGTTCTGGTTCTGGGCTCCCAGGCCTTCCGCGCCATGGCCCCTGGCGCGTCAAGCCTGGGAGCCCAGAACTGTTACCTGTTTTGCCAACACCGGTTTCAAGACGCTAGCTTCCTTGGCTGGTTGCACTTGATCGTTCATTAATTAGCAGATGCTACTTTTCTCCATAATCCGATCAACAAAACAACATTAGCTAATATCATATTTTAAACATCCGAATTGAATATCTCTTTTACATGAAAAAATATGAAACCAATGGTTTGAAATAAGTTTACAAATCTTCCAACTAATATGCAATATGACGTGGTTAGCATTCTCAGGCGTATCCAAATAATAGGAGCCAATAGTCTTGTTGTATTGATCTCACAATGTAATAGGAGCCAACATAACTATCATTGAATAAGTCCATGGAGCTAACTCAATGATTCGAATAACGATACATAAATGTTCACGAGTCCTTGTTTCGACTAAGATCAACATAACGACAAAAGTGCATAAGTTATGAATTACACACTGCATGAGTCTAACATAACGACATTAATTCTACATCTCCTAAGTCCATGTCAATGCCTCATACTCTACGGTCCTGGAGTGTACGGATCCTTCCGCCACCTCCGTCTCCCAAGGTTCGTGTCCAGGACGTTGCCACTGTGACGGGTCTAAGTAAGGCTCATAGTTACTCTCCCAGATACGAAGGCTATTCGGTCGCAGATACAAGGGTGACATGTACGGTAGTTGCTCGTAATTATATCCACAGACCTGGCAAGCGGTGATCATGTGACAACAAGGGGCATGCATTATCTGAGGGACGTTGCATGTGCACTCAACTTTCTGAAGATCGACTCGATAGTTACGTCCACCATATTGTTCACCGCCCACTGTTGTGACACCCTTCGACCGTACACTGTAGATATTACATTCATGTCCATATACTGTTGCCGTACTTTCTTTGGCACATTTCTTTGCTTCCTATAAATGTTTGGTGGCTACCTTTCCCCACATACCAAGCTTTGTTGAACTCCTCTGTGCAATCTGCCACCTTAGCACAGAGTATTCGTTGCACTTGAGAAAAGAGTGCTCAATAATGTCTGATACAGGCAATGACCGAACTCCCCTTAATACATTGTTGAATGACTCTGATGCGTTTGTGGTCATAATGTCATACCTGAACCCCCCCCCCTCATCATATGCTAACGCCCACTTTGCCTTATCTTCCATCTGTGACTCTAGTCATGCCTTACCAGCTTCATTTGTCATTTTGTCTAATTCTATCTTTGTCTCTTTGAACCTGTACTGTGTGTGTGCACAACATAGCGCCTTTACCTTAGCACATACCTCCTTGTCTCTCTGTCGGCGCCAGTAATTAACTGCAAAATGACGCATGCACCATCTATGCACTATGGGAGGGAAGCCATGGATTTGTTCAGTTGTTGCATTAAGGGTCCCTGCATGACGATCGAAAACCACACATATAGCACCCTGTGTACCTAGAAAATGAAGTCGAAGTCCATGGCCCTCAGTTGCTCTAGCTCCGGCTCTGTGTATGGTGGTGGTGCAATGTACTGCTGTGTTTCGCTAATTTTTCCCCATCGATCATAGGAGGTACCACCCTCTGGTGGCTCAGTGGCTAAGCTTCCCTGAGCTGGCGCCGCATGAAGAACCTCAGTTGGTACAGAGAATGGCATGACATAAACCGGTGTTGGCATGCCATGAACAGGTGCATTCATGGCTTGAACCGGTGGTGGAATAACAACTATATCGTCCTCTCCATCATTAGAATCTTCTGAAGCAGTGCTAACTGCATCTCCAATCCCTTCATCCTCATTCTGCTCCTCTTCTTCTTCACCAAACTTGTTGCCATCAAATTCATTGTTCATGTATCCAAATGGATGCTCCTGTGTCACCTAACCATCCAAGTCCATGTCATCCTGAGTATGTTCCCCATCCACCCACAACTCTTCATATTCATCATCGTGCCACACACTGGCATTGGAAGGGCCTTCATGAAAACTATGCTTCATGTACCCATTCTCCACCACAACCTCAGCCATGGGCGCATTCGAACCTTCAAGCAACCGATTGTACTGGGACCAGTCAACACAGTCACGCAAATGCATAACGGCATAGCGTGCCCTGGACTTTCCGATGTCACATCTCCCCTTTAGTGTGAAATCACTACTAAACTTTGCTTTCAAACGATCACAAAGGTCATTGAAGCTAGGAGGTTCACCAAACCATTCAAATTCTTCTTCCATATCTTCGAACATTCCATCTTGTCTCCTAACACTTCCTCTATAACAAACACGCACACAACAATCCATCTACAAAAGGATTTCACTAAACTTCATCAAATCGGTTCCAATCCTAACTACTAATAGCCTAAACAACTAAATAAAACCCTAAACCCTAACAACAATGTCATGTCTAACTAATTAACTAAATAAACTCTAAACCCTAAACCCTAAGTACTAACTATCACTAATTCTACATATCTAAAGTCTATATTCTAACTATTAAACCTAATTATTATACACTAACTACTTAAGCAAAACTAATATTAAGAAAATATTACCTTACTGCTCAAAGGTTGACGGGGCGGGGAAGGTGGGTGACGGGGGCCGGCCGGGGTGACCGCGGCGGGGTTGGCCGGGGTGGTAGGGGGCAGGGCCGGGGGAGGGGCGGCGCCGCCAAGCGCGGGGAGGCGCTGGCCGGCGAAGTCGTGGCCAGGGGAGGGGCTGGCCGGGTGGGGAGAGGTCGACCGGCGAAGTCGGGGCGGGGCGGTGGCTCCAGGCGCGGGCAAGAGTGACTGACGGCCGAGTGGGAGAGCCCCATGCGCGGTGGGCCTATTATCGGCCTGCCACGCCAAGATGCACGGCGCGGCAGGCCAGCCACGTAAGCGTGACTCAGCCTCTCTGCGTGATTTCGCCACGCCATGCTTACTGGCGCGGCCAAACAGGTTAGATGCATAAATAAAAAATAATTTATTATTAAATTTACTTAATAAAAATGATTAAAAATGAAAAAGGTCTGAAGCGAGACTCCTTTTCTTTTTGCAAACTGAAATTTCCAAAAAACGGATTTCATAAAATGGTTTTGAATCAGATTTAATTTCAGACCAAAACCACACATAGTAAAAATACAAATGATCTCGAATAAATGTAAAAAACATATATCTAGCCTTATGATAGATTTTTAATTTAGCAAAAATTATTATTTCCTATGGTTAAATACACACAAAATTGCATATACTCCCTCTGATTTTATTTAAGTGTCACATTTGATTTGTACTAAGTCAAACATTGCAATCTTTGACCAACTATTTTTAAAAATCCTTATAGTTTCACAATATAAGAATATATATTATGATAGTATTTCTTATAATAAATCTAAAATATAAATCTTATGACATGGAACAAGATATATTTTTGAAAATCAAAGGTCAAAGATAAATATGTTTGACTTAGGAAAAACTAAATGTGACACTTAAAAAACCATAGGGAGTATATAAATCAATTAAGCTATTTTGAAAAGATGTAAATTTCAGGGTGTTACAGATTCCAAGTGGTTTCCACCACTAGATCATATGGTAATCCGATGGTGAAAATATTTTCACTTATAGATGAAGTAGGTAGAGCGTGAACGCAGTGGACACTTGAGATGGCGATGAAAATTGCTTTCGCCGCTAGGTCTTCATATGACCGATGGTGAAAATAACCATGGTTTTCATTGTGGGATCATACAATGAGTCAACAATGAAAGCAATTTTCACCGTTGGCTAAAATGGCCACTTTGCCCCGCTGCCTTCAAACCATGGTGAAACTTGTTTTCTTCGCCGATTTGTTACACTAGTATAAAGAGTGACTATACAATCGGTCCGTAACCTATCTCTACAGGCGTTTTTCGCTTCCGCCTGGGAGAGGGGACTGTAAAAATGGCGCATCTTCACAGGCGGTTTTCTGTGAACCGGCTGTAGAAATGTATTTTCACAGGCGGTTCCTTAAGCCAACTGCCTGTGAAAATGAGATTTCTACAGGCGGTTTCTTAAGCGAACCGCCTGTAAAGATTGATTTCTACAGGCGGTTTGCTATATAAACCGCCTGTAGAAATTTGTTTCCACATACGGGCCCTTAACCAAACCGCCAGTACAGAGAGCCGCTGGCTTTTTAATATTTGTGATTATGCTGCAATATATATGTAATACATTTAAACTATATAAACAATATTGGCTCATGTGCATAACTAGAGAAATATATATGCATTCTAATTATCTCATCTCATATACACTAAAGTTTCTGCTTATAGCCATAAAGTTAAACGTATATACACACCAAACTTTACATACATCAAAGGTTTCCCTATGCCTAATAACCATCTCTCGTAAGATGTAGCCTACTAATCTCAGTTAGAACCTTATACTCTGGCCTTCCCAAGGGGCTCGTAGCATCGTGATATTTTCCTTCACATGGAATGACTTCTTTCAAAAGAAACGAGCACAAGTCCTCAACTATGGCGTATAAAGCTTTCTCGAACATGCGAGTCACCTTTTTGGGATGATGTGTCTTTAAAAGAAGATTATAGATATCTTATATTTAGACTTATTAATATATTTGCATCCTTAGTGACAGAAATACATACATAAGTATTACTTATATTACCTTATCGGGGTTCTTGACGTATCGTCCATTCTCTCTCATGAACTCGCACACGTAGAATCCACAGTGGATGGATCCAGGTTGTTGCTTGTGGCACTATGTAACGGGCAATTGGTTATCTATTTGCAATATTGCTCTTATGTATTTTACATATATGGATTCATAAATTCACATACGTACCGGCCATTGATGGAATACTTCCAATGGATCTCATTGTTTCGACTGGTTGAACTTTCCGCCCTGCATCTTGTACCACCTATATGACATGTTATCTCAAATACAATTAGACACATGTTATTCTCAAATTCTCATCGATAAATACCATGTTATCTTGATGTATGCATGCATATATCGGCTTACCGCTCTAAGATATTCACGAAAGTTAAATAAGTTGAAGGATCGTAATCTGCGGAGTCTAGGACGAGCACCCTTCCTTCACTTGGGAAAATGAATAAACAAATCCAGTGGTCCCTGCACAACTCAAATTTGTTATGGGATGTGCATTGGAGTTATTAATTTGATGTATGCAAAGTCACAATTACGTACCTAAAGTTGTAAGGGGCCACCACGAATCTCCTGTCTTGAAACTGAAGCATTGCGTTTCCATTGTAGATAGAATATTTGGCTTCAAATTTCTTCATCAAGTCCTTTGTTGCTTCTTCAAGCTCTTTTCATGTCTTTTCCTTTAATTTATCATGGTCCTTACCGACTAGGAATGTGTGCTCTCTCTCGCATATTTTCATAGGGCTAAGATACCCAATCCTTTTATCGGCATTTGATAGAGGATTGGGACCGTACAGTATCTCCTCTTGATCGTATTGCATTCTGCAATATTAATAAAACAATTGTGTCTAAGTATCGCATTGTAAAGTTTATGAAAGAGATAGGATATACAACTCAACAATAATAAAACAAATATGTGTAAGTTAGAGTGGCGCACTTATAATGCAAACACCGTTATGAGCTGCATGTCGAGCCTCTTGAGCCTCATCATTAGCCACATGTCTTCAAATGTAACAGTCGCCCTTTCGTGACCGCTAATGAATGCATATGGGGGTATACGCATGTTGATTGTGTCGATGCCAATAGCAGATGCTCTCATGTACCAGTCATGCATCCTTTTTATACCAGCTGGGCTCTTCTTGAGTTCTTCCCAACTTAGTAGAGGGCTACCTGACACATATTCGTTAGGGACGTTTTCATAGTCCTTTTTTGTCGGTGGCTTGATTGGTATGGGTACTGGTACTGTCTCCATAAGCTTTTTCCCATATTTTTTCAATTCATCCAAGTCAACAACACGTGTCGTGCGGGTATTTGCGATTCCTGCCATAAATTTTGTCGTGCCAGCTGATTTCTTCTTTTGTTGATACGGGGAAACCAATTTGGGTACTGGGAACAATATCCTCTTAGGAACGGCTTTTTTTTCTTAGGCGGTGGCGTTAGTGCAGTTGTTTGTTCTTGCGTTGGTGGTGGGTTAGGTGATGGTGGTGGGCTAGGAGGATTAGGCATGACCGGTGATGGTGGTGGGCTAGGAGGATTAGGCATGGCTGGTGATGATGGTGGGCTAGGAAGATTAGTCATGATCGGTGATGGTCGTGGGCTAGGAGGATCGACCGGTGATGGAGGTTGGTTATCAACAATACCTGCATGTGTCGACTCCTGAGAAACTGGAAGGGCTTCCTGAGTTAGTGGCTCGCTCAACTTGATGTCTCGTCGGGGCCAAAGGATGAAATTCTTGATAGCTTGTCCAAGTTTCTCAATACCCTCAGGACCAGGGATATCTAGCATGTCGTCCTCGTATCCTTGGACCACCGTCGACACTTCTACCCTGCAGTAGTCTACTGGGATGTCGCTACCATGAAATTTGCGCCCTGGAATCGCATAGCCTGTTCCTACTTCCCTTGAGCAAATATTGTTAATACCATATCTTATGAGTAGGGAGCAAGGTTTGGGCCCATCAATCAAGTCAACTGGATACTAATTCTTATCTGCCGTATATGCGACACTACTTGGGACGATGACTGAGCCATGTGTGACCAACGGCTGTGTTGGTACGACCTCTAGCTGCATCTGTGGAGGTTGAGTGGCCATCTGTTGAACAGACATCGCGCTCGCCAATTGTTGCATCAATTCTGGAGGAGGATTGGATAGCATTTCATACATCATGTCTTTGAAATCTTTTTTAGCCTCTTCCTTAAAATAATCCTTCATTGATTCCTTGTATCGATCGCGCTTCTTGTAAATACCCCCATTCCTCACCGAATCCTTCTTTCCATCCTTCTTTAGACGAGATGCCTCGTACACGCCCAGGATGCTCGTGGTTACCTAGACCAAGACTTTGGACGTCTCTCTCCCCTTGTGGCTTGAAAGTTCCTTCACGCTACTTAGCGGTGATCGCAAATATGCTCTTTGCTGCTTCTTCGACACTAGGGTCATCAGAAGACAAATCACCTGTGTCAGATTCTCTTGGTTTCCGAGCACAGATCCAATTCGCAGATCTCTCGCCAAGTTGCTCAGACAACACCGGCAAACATGTCGCCTTCTTCGCAACTTCTTCCCTCCATTTGGGAACCTAGCGCCGGTAACCGCCTGACCCCAGGTGGTGGTGGTACTTGTTCTTCTTTGCAAGTTCAGAATTAGCTTCGCTCAGCGCTACAAATTCTGGGGACTTTCTTTGCTCTAGAAAAACCTGCCACTGACCTTCTGAAATTTTAAACTTTTTTGTTGGGTTCAACCCTTTCTTTGCCCAACCCGTATTCATATCTGACCTCCAACTTCGGAGCATCTTTCCACACTGCTTCATTGCATAGTCTCTTACGAGATCTTCTGTGCCTCGAGGAAAAACAAACCTCGTCAATAGCTTAGCCCACATTGTGTCTTTGACATCTTGTGGCACATCTTTCCACAGGCGGATTGTGATGTCAAGCTTATCCCTTACTACAAAACCAAGCGCATTCCGAAACTTAGCTACCACCTGTTCAGGAGCTAGTGGTTGTCCTTTGGAGCTCACTTCTGTCACTATATATGTTTTATCGGGCCACTTGTTCGTTCCCCTATCACCTCATTTCCGATCACTGTTCCTTCTTTTCCTCGAGCTCTCGGTTTGGTGGTCTTCTCGGTCGGTTCCGGTCCCTCGTATCTAGGTGGCACTTGTTCTTCGCCATCAAACATACCTCTGAATTGAGACAACACCTCCTATATAGTGATATAATTAGATACACACACATGAAATCACACGTGAACCCACTTGTGAGATAATTGATGCGTAATTTACCTCATCTTCCGCTGGATTATAAGTAGGGTCATGTTCGGATTCACGACGACCCCTATCTATACTTGGCTCGGGGTCGCTACGACTATGGTATGACGGAGATGCTGCTTCTCCCGTGTGGTGTGACCCTGATGCTTCGGTCGTGTGGTGGGGCCCTGATGCTTCGCCCGTGTGGTGGGACCCTGACGCTTGACCCTTGTTAGGAGAACTCATGGCCGTAATCTGACATATAATAAATTTACATGAATGCCAAATACATTGTATAAAACACTATGTATATAAAGCCATATCCTATTATATTACATAATTGAAACACTATGTATATAATAAAGTTCCATGGTATAATAAAGAAATATGGAATGGTGATCTATAGAATCAACTTCTATTGTACAATAAATGAATTTCTATAAATGAATTTCTGTAAATGATTTTCTAGTATACAATATAGTACAATAAATGGATTTCGATTGTAGAAAAAAAAGAAGATAAATTCATATTCTATTATATTACATAATTAAAATACTATGTATATATACAATAAATTTTGATGGTACATTAAATGAATTTCTATTGTACACTTGGAGGCCATATAAACATATATACTAAACAATTTTCTATGGCTAAGAAAAGAAAAGAAAAGAAAAGAAAAAATGAAAAGGAACAAAATGGGCCACCTCTGCTCTCTCTCTCTCTCTCTCTCCCGCTCGGCCCATCTATTGACCCATCTCTCTCTATCTCTGACGGTTGGGGCCTAGCCGTCAGGTCCTTCTCCTTCCTCTAGCCACGGCGGCGCAGCCCTCCCGCTCGCGCGCACCGTGCCGCCACCGTGCATAAGAGAGAGAGAGGTGATGAGCCCTAGCTACCGGTGCGCTACCGCTGGGGCTCGCGTCGCTTCCGCTCTGCCCGCCACCGCCGACCCGCTGTCGCGCCCGCGCGCAGCACCGCCACCGCCTCCACGCGCGAGTCGCGCCGCCCCTCCTCCCTCAGCGCCCGCGAGCATCACCTCGCCGCCGCGCGCCGCGCCGCTGCGACCTACCCCCGGCAGCACTGCCACCGCCGCGACCTAGCTCCTCCCCCATCTGTTGTCGTGCTGCAGCCTGCCACCGTGTACTGCCGCCATCATCGTCGCGCCACAGAGAGAGAGAGAGAGGGGGGAGGGAGAGCGAGAGGGAGGAGGAACTCACCTAGGTCGGAGCTAGCTTGCCGGCAGTGCGGACGACGATGGTGGAGGACGCCGAGCTCGACGACGACGCGGCGGTGCGGGCGGTGGGTTCAAATTTTGGCAGCCTGACGGCGTCTGAGAAAAATGCGTGCCACCGGACTTAGGAAAATTTTGGAACGAAATCTGAAAACCTTATAAGGAGAGGTATTTCTCGAGGCGGTTCTCTTTGGAAAGTCTACGTGGTTGTCATTGCCACCGGTTCTCGAGAGGTATTGAAATCTTGCCACTGCTTCCCATCGGCTGGATGTTGAAGCTTTCCATCATTTTTTTGCTCATCGGCATGCCAGGTCATAAGTTTTGCATCCTCAGGGTTAGCGAACAAACACCTTAATCGATCAACCACAGGGAAGTACCACATCACCAAAGCAGGAATCTTTTTTTGCGCATAAAAGTCTATTTCTTCTTTTTCTTGTTGGTGGGTTTGGAACTCTGTTGGGTTGTCTTCTGTTGGCTCTTCTTTCGCTTCTTTCTAGTACACATGGATGCAGCACACTCTTCCTCTTGATAGTATTTATTAGTCTTGTACCTACTTGCATCACACTGTGGACATCTGTCTAAGTCTTTATCATTACCTCGAAATAGGATACAATGATTTCTACACGCGTGGATCTTCTGGACACCCATGGTGAGCGGACTGATTAGCTTCTTTGCATAGTATGTGTTAGCAGGAAGATTGTTATCGTTTGGAAGCATGTCTGCGATAAGACTCAAGAACGCATCGAAGCCAGCATCAGACAAACCAAATCTTGATTTTAACAACAATAATTTCAGCACAGACCGCAACGTTGTGAACTCTTGGATACAACCCTTAGACTCATCATACAAAGGTTCTTCTGCTGCCTTCATTAGGGTCTCCATTCCTCTCATAAAGAACAATGATGGATCCATATGACGATGCAATATTGCATTTAAGAATTCTGCATCTTCCTCATCTGTAACATTTGGTAGAACAGAAGTTCTAATGCCTTCATTTCCTCCAGAAACACCATGATCGGTAACATTAGGCACACCATGTTCACTATGACCAAAAGGTTGATGTGTGTCATCTACGAACTGATTACCATCATGAAGAATGTCTAGATCATCAGCAATGTTTGTAGGGTTTCCAGTTGTATAAGGCGCAGAGCTACCCTCTCCATGCTTTGTCCAAATCAAGTAATCCTCCATAAATCCCCGGCATATCAGATGACAAATTATTGGTTTTGTGTCATCAAATACAACAACATTCTTGCAGTCTATGCATGGACAATATATGTGCTTCCTCTTTGATCTCCAAGCATGGTTCTTAGCAACGTCAATAAACTTATGGACCTCTGGTATGTATGTTGGATCTAGTCTTGATAAGTTATACATCCAGAAAGACCTTTCCATCACTAACTGTCAAAAACGCAATGAGAGAAGAAGTATTGCTTATGTGTTGATGTGGTGATGTGGTGAAGTCCAACCTAGAAAATGCCCACGATGAATAATTGTAAACATAACATAATTAAAAAAACTAAAATAAGCAACCTAGCTAATTATACAACAACCTCATTTTAAGGAATAAAAAGGAAAAACCTAGATATATATTATTGTATTCAACACATGGTGAAAACCTAGATCCAAAAAGTGTGTGGCTCCAATTGAGAAGGAATGATTACAAATACATAAAAAACCACATGAATACAAATAGGTAAAAAGGACATAAACTAACCTTTCTTAGCAACCTCTCCTTCTTCAAAGAAATAAAGATGAAAACCTCTCCCCTTGTATTTGGTGAAATTTGGACCTCCAATAATAGGTGCCCACAATGAATAGTTCTAAACATAACATAATTAAAAAACTAAGATAAGCAACCTAATTATACAGCAACCTCATTTTAAGGAATAAAAAGTAAAAACCTGGATAGGAACCTAATTACACATGTTGAAACCCTAGATCCAAAAAGCGTGTGGCTCCAATTTAGAAAGAATGATTACAAATAAGTAAAAAATCCACAAACTAACCTTTCTTAGCAACCTCCTTCAAAGAAATGAAGATCAAAACCTCCCCCTTCTATTTGGTGAAAAACTGGACCTCCAAATCGCCACAAATGGCTCTTGTGCATGAAGTGTGTGGCTCAAATTTAGAAAGAATGATTACAAATGCGTAAAAAACTTAACATAATTAAAAAAACTAACAAAACTATCTAATAATAAGTAACTAAACATGAGAAGATAGGAAAAACATTATCTAACCATCATATATAAGAAATCTCATTTTAATTAATAAAAATAATAACCTAATTAACATAGATAAATAACTCACTAAATTCTCTATAGTCATATAATTAAAAAAACTAACAATACCTATACTAATAATTATTTAATCATGAGAAGAGAGGAGAGAGAATAGAGGAGAGAGAGGAGAGAGAGAGAAGAGAAACCCTAGATCCAAAAAGTGTGTGGCTCAAATTGAGAATGAATGATTGAAAATACGTAAAAATACATAAACTAACCTTTCTTAGGCCTCCTTTGGTTGGGCTTTTCAACCTGCTTTTGCTTTTGCAAAAGTCAAAAGCCAACCAAAGGGCTCAAAAGTCACATCTACTTTTACACAAAAGCAGCTTCCACCGTAGTACAAATCCAAAAGCACCTCACCCCCTGCTTTCATCTACTTTTGGGGCAAATAATTACCCACCTGCCACTGATTATGAAGGAGAAAAAATGTTTCGCTGTTTTCTATTCCTCCCCGACGCCGGTCTTTCTCCTCTCCGCCCCTCGCACCCGTCGCACCATGCGACCCCGCTAGGGTTTGACGCCGCTGCTACAGTGCCGGTCGGCCCACCGCCCCCACTGGAGTGCCTCCTCGCCGCCCCTCCTCTCTCCGCAGAGCATGCTGCTTCTATTGGAGAAATGGGCAACATGTATACTGAGCGGTATTTGCACAAAGGTGAATACAGGGAAACACCAGAAACTGGAATTCAGTGGGTGATGAGGTGTAAGTCTCGTCCGAGGTACTTTTATAAAATGTTTCGGATGAGCCCTGAGATTTTTGAGGCACTTCATGACTTGCTAGTCTCTGTTTATGGATTAACCTCAAGCAACAATGTTTCATCTACCGAGTCATTGGCTATGTTCTTGTGGATCGTCGGAGGACCGCAATCATTTTCACAAGCAGAAAATTGTTTCACGCGATCACTTTGGACAGTTCACACAAAGTTTCATGAAGTGTTAAAGTGTTTGCGGAAGTTAGCTAAGGACAATATTACGCCGAGAGATCCTACTTTTTCTACAGAGCATGAAAGAGTCAGAGAGAACCGTTTTTGGCCACACTTCAAGGGAGCAATTGGAGCAATAGATGGGTCACATGTTCAAGTGGTAGTGCCAGTGGACTAAGTGGTTAACCACACAAATCGTCATGGATATACATCTCAGAACGTGCTAGCTATTTGTGATTTTGACATGAGGTTTATCTTTGTTGTTACTGGTTGGCGGGTTCGGCACATGACACGCGTATACTGAACCATGCATTGGCAAATTTTCCTTCATTCCCGCTGCCTCCGAAAGGTATAAGGTTTTTTCATTAAGTTAGAATTACTTGTGTTATTGTGTACCTTACTAACTTGTTTTTGTAGGAAAATATTATCTCATGGACTCGGGCTACCCAAACCGAATTGGGTATCTTGCAGCTTTCAAAGGAAGCACGTACAGGACCTCCACAAGGGAAGTATGAGGCGTTCAATTTCTTGCATTCATCCCTTCGTAATGTCATTGAAAGATCTTTTGGAGTCCTAAAGGGGAAGTGGCGTATTTTGAAGGGCATGCCAAGTTTCTCACCTGAAACTCAGAAGCATATCATTACGGCTTGTCTTGCATTGCATAATTTTATTCGAGATAGCAATTTGCGTGACAAAGAGTTTGAGAGGTGTGATGCTGACGAGGACTACTTGGTACAACATACAAGTGGCATGACACAAACACAAGGAGATGAGAGTGAGGATGTGGAGAATGAGGAAACCATGAATACCATTCGTGCTAGGATAGCTGATGCTTTGGTTAATGTGAGAGGAGGATAGCTGTTTTGATGCATGACATAATTGTATAAGCGCTTTTATGGATATTATTCTAGTTATATGGACCAATCACTTTGATGGATGAAAAACTTCATAATTTGTTTTCCTATTCTAGTTATGTGAACACATTATCTCGTCGTGAGCAATTTTCATGTAAACAGACCCCATATCTGTAGGGCATTACATGTATTTCTTATACAGCCTACAGTTTCACAGTTGCCCTAACCAAACGACCTTCTGCCTTTGCCACAGCTGCTTATCCACAGCTGCTTTTCCACAGCTCCACAGCTCACAGCAGCTTTTCCAAAAGCCACAACTCAACCAAACAGGGCCTTAGCAACCTCCTTCGAAGAAATGAAGATCAAAACATCCCCCTTCTATTTGGTGAAAAACTGGACCTCCAAATCGCCACAAATGGCTACTGTTCGATGAACAGTCGGTCTGTCAGGAGGAGGAAGAAGGGGAGGAGAGGAAGCCACTTATGACAGTTTTTTCACATGCGGTTGGTGTAAGGAACCGCCTGTGAAAACATGTAACCACAGGCGGTTCACTTAATCCAACCGCCTGTAAGAAGGCTTCATTTTCATAGGCGGTTTGGTTACGTGAACAGCCTGTGAAAACATATTTACACAGGCGGTTCACTTAACCAAACCGCCTGTGAAAATGTAGCCTTTTCATAGGCGCTTGGATTAAGTGAACCGCCTGTGGATATATGTTTTCACAGACGGTTCACGAGTCCAACCCGCCGTTTCATTTCCGCAGACGTTTGGTAATCAAAACCGTTTGGAAAAAATTTCCCTCACCGTTGCCGTAGTGAATTTTTCTACTAGTGTTAGTGGGTCACATTAGTGGGTGAAAAATTGGAAGTGAAAATTTGCTTTTACCATCGACTCACCGTAAATTGCCGTGATTGTTTTTCATGCCACTACACCCTGCCAGCTTTTGGACCAACGGTGAAACATTATCACCGGCGGTTCTAGCCAAACTGTCTTAACTAGCTATGAAAACTGTGATGTGAAAATTATATCTATATTAGTGTTATATTATGCACCCTTATCTTTTTTTTCTCAAGTTACCGGACAAAGCTAACAAGATTCAATTGCCCCAATTTCCTATTTGGCATACACTAGTACAAAAACGATTTTTGGCTGCGCCCCAAAAAAAATAGTAACTGTCAGTAGAAACAAAACGGTTACGAACCGTCACTGGAAATTGATTTTTACAGACGGTATACTTAGGAAAACCGCCTAAAAAAATACTCTATTTTTAGTGGCAGTTTTCTTAAGGAACCGCCAGGAACCGCCACTAAAAATCAATTTTTAGTGGCGGATCCTTAAGAAAACCGCCACTAAAAATCGACCTCGGATTTTTTTCTCTGATTTTTTTGATTTTTGTAAACGACCTCGGATGGAAAAACTTTCTACATGAAAGTTGTAGATCTCGAAAAGTTATGAAACTTTGTAGTTCACAACTTTTTCATTTGAAATCATCTTGTCTTTGAAAAATATGTTCGAATGTGTCCAATTTGAAATTCAAAATTTTGTAAACTACATCGGATGGAAAAACTTTCTACATGAAAGTTGTAGATCTCAAAAAGTTATGAAACTTTGTAGTTTACAAATTTTTCATTTGAATTCGTTTATTGGTTCAAACAATCAATTTACACTCGGTTCATATAGAATATGGAGGAAGTAAAACGGAATTTAGATAGAAGTGAGTCATAAGTGGAGTGGTAGAGGAGGTATCGTGTGAGGTTGAGGTTTGAGGTTCGAATCCCAGCGGAGCACGTTCGCAAATTTAACTTGCGACTTCGACGAAGACGGGCGGGCGGCTCGCTTCTCATCCCCTCCCGGAATTTAATTTTTTTTTTCATTTTTAAAAACCGATTTCTGGACAAATATTTCTACAAGCGGTTTGTTAAGAAAACCACATGTAGAAATAGCCTCACTTCTACTGGCCTTTCACACAGGCGGTTCAGAAAAACGCATGTAATGCGTTCCGAACCGCCTGTATAGTATAGCTTTGTACTAGTGATTGGGCCGTACCAGTATTCTTTGTCATCAGAATCAGAATTGTGTGATTGTGTCGGACCACTAACAAAAAAGAATGGGGGAACGCATGTTTGCATCCAATATGCACCACCCATCGATCTCTCCTTCTCAATCCATTTTTCTCCTTTTTTCCCCTTGGTAATTTCTGTTACGTGGGGAGCGATCTGGGTCGGCGATGGGCTGTCACATCGCCTTGGCCCAACTTGGGCCCCTCTAAAGTTATTTATTTTTTAATTTATTTCTTTTAGGCATTACACCAAGCACAATATAAAATAAAATAACCCGTATATGACTTCTGATCATTTTATTTTTGCTAGTATTCAAGAATTGACGTATTTGCATAACCAAATGGACTTAAACCAAGCCAGCATTCTCCTCTTGAAGTGATTGTCCACCTAATGAGTTCAACCATTATGGATCATGATTTGCCACCTACAAAAAATATTTAAAGATGCAAATGATATTTACTTTGGCCTCATGCTATTTTATTATATCTTGATGATGTTTAATAAAAAATATTTATGAAATAAATTACAAGTAGATGACATAGTCAGTGACCTGTCTCCCTCTCAACCATCTAGATACGAAAAGATGGCTTAGGAAAATCATATAAAGTAGAAAGTCTCTGAATTGTCTGCATAGTCTAATTTTTTCCTTTAACTCTAAAATAAACATATTACTTCCTCAACTCTCAAAGCCATTTAAATTATCTCCCTACCCTAGTTAGGAGTGGTTTATGAGGCGATTTCATTTTTCAGTTTAAGAAAACCTAGTAAATAAATACCTGATAGGGTTTTAAACTACAAATGATGTCTCTGAGTTTCTTAAAATTCTAAGAAAGGTCATATAAATAGATTGGGACATGCCAAACCCAAATAAAATATTTAGAGCTCATGAAAGTATCTTTAAAATCTTCCAAAAGTTATATTTTAGCTCTAGGAAAATGGTAAAATATTTAAATTTTCCCAAAACATTATAAGTAAAGTCCAAACATGTTTTGAAAACTTTTCAAAAGAAATACACGGGATGCAATCAGAAAGAATACATTAAACATTAATATGTTGCATTCTTGCCAGTTACATGTCATATTTTTTTGTTGTGGAAAGTTTTTTTAAGTGCATTAAGACATCAATTGGAATGTTTTAAGAAATTTATACACTTTTTTAATATATTCACCATTTTACTATAGTTAAATTTAGTTTTTGGAAGCTTTTAAAGATATTTTCATGAGCTCTAAATATTTTATTTGGGCTTCCTCTATACAATCTATCTCTAATATTTATATCATAATTTTTTTATAAGCTTAGCGGTATTTTTAATGGTTTAAAAACATTATTAGGTATATAGAAAAACTTTTTAAACTAAAAAAAGAGATGAAACAAAAAATCACTTCTAACCCATAAAGGATGTAATTTAAGGGCATGTTTGGAACACAGAGTTCTTTCATGTTTCTGCATTTTTTTTCTATGAAGTTAAACTAGTTTTGTAAAACTTCTGTGCAAATCCTTTGAAATTCCTACATTTTGAACGGACCATAAGCAGTTTGAGAGTTGAAGGGGTAAGATGATTGATTTTAAAGTTTGGGAAGGAAACTTAGACCACGGCAACCGTTTAAGTAAGGAAATAAAAAAAATACAAAATGGCTGGGCCGAGAAACAAATGGCCTCTTTTTTTAGTACATTTCATTTCTCCTTGCATTTCTTGCGTGAACTTGAATACGAGTAAAATTCACTTTTTGGCGGGGTGTGGTGTAATTTTAAACTATGTACCCATATCTTTCATGAGCAAAACAAATAAATTTCGATTTACATCATTTCAATTTTCTTATATTCTTCTAACTGAAGTTCCAACCCTGCTATTCACCAAATCACCAGTAATTCCACAGCTACCACGTCAGTAAAGACTCATTGAAACTAATTTCTAGATATGGGCCCATAATAAATTCTTCGAAATCCTCAATCCGTTTTCTATCGTCCACACCATGTATGGGCTGTTTGGATGCTTGTGAAGCTGAGCTATAAGCGTTGCTGCTGCTGTGGCTGGGACATCTCATACGCAATGGTAGGCTTATTGCACTTCATCAATAAAATGATTTCTCTTTGTTCCAAGCAAAAAAAAAATGTTTCTCTTTTTAAAAAAAAAAACTCTTGCCAGATCAATAAAATGCATGCATGCCTATGTAATGTTATGGAAATTATCCTAGAAGGGTCAGGACTGCCCAAATGCCACATCCAGCTACGAGTTGTTGCTAAGAGACCCAGGGCCCTGTTTGGGAAATCCCAAGGAAGTCAGGGTAATTCAGAAATAATAAATAGTACAGACAGAAACACATTGCAGGATCAATAAAATGAAATCCAGGAATATGTATTACAAAGCATAATGATGGTTCACTCCAAGAATTTGAAAGCTAATGAATGGACAGTATTATAGCACGCCATTGCAGAGGGGAAAAAAACAAAAGTATGTCTGATACCACATTATTTGGTCACATGCAACAAAAACATCTAAGATTCTAAGGCAAACAAAATCAAACGCCATGCCACTGCTAACCAGTTATCGACTTTGCATACATAACTGCAGATCCTAGACTCCTACCATAACCTCTTGCCCTGGATGACGCATGAAATAAGATATCCCTACTATGTTGTGATCAGTCGGAGAAGCACTGACTCAACACACACCACCATTGTGATAAACTCCAAGAAAATCATTGTAAAACTGAGATAGAACATATGTAACTCAAAACAAACTGAAAAATGCTGCCAAACATTCCAATTGTAATAAGTTGCCAGGTTCATCGAAAATTCCTAGTTCTGCAGCCAAGCTAGCTACAATCCTGCAAAATAATATGTATAGAAGGATGGAATTGGCATTCATCTACAGTTCGATTAGTTCATGAGCAAATGTTCCAGAAAAATTACACATGGACCAGCTATCGTCTCACGAAATAGTAAGGTTTCAGATTGGATTATCAGGTCCAGGATTGACACACCGACACTGTAACACAATGTGTCTCAAAGACCTAGTTTCAGCCCTTTTAAAAAATCAAGTAGAAAAATAAATCATATCTACTATCAGGGTCATGCATGCTGTTCCTAGTGCTAAATTGAAAAAACATGGCAGTGAAGATCTAAATATAGATATAAGGGTTCCCACACATTTCTCCCTCTCAGAAACCTAGACAGAGACAATATGATGCTCATCGATCATATAATTATCAATTATCAGTGCATAAGGTTTTGGGCATAGTTGAAGTCAAAATCTAGTAATTAAGTTCATAGTTTTCAAATGCATATGCTTCTCCCTGAAAATGATTTTTTTTTGGGGAGTAGCATTATGCAATATGATAATGAAATCTGTCAAAATGAGAGAAGATATACAATACCTGACCAGTTTCAATGACTGTTTCCAATTTCCTTGCATAAACCACAGGAGTTGTAAATATAGAAGCACGGTAGTTAGGAGAATAGCAAAACCTTTTGATGCTTAAAAATACAAGAAACTCTTCTGACACACCTTCGTCAAGATTGCTAACTCTACCTAACTACTAACTGATAGACAAACTGACTACCTGAAGAATAGCTGAAAGAAGTGACAGACTGACTTGGTCCTAAGTCCTAACTAACTAACTGGGCTAACTACTGACTGGTAGACTGAACACACAATATTACACCAACAATATGGATCGACATTGTGTCAATAACAAATTAACAATATATACAAAGTAGATGCGCTATGCCCCTTCGTTGGGTAGTGAGCAATATTGCCTCCAGGCATAATCATGTATTATGTTTAAAGGCATCAACAATTCAACATTATGTCTTACCACAAGGCCAAACAGGGGTAAGGATTCATAACATTATTTCCCAACAAAGGTGCAGCAGAAAGATGAACTGTGGCACCAACAAAATGCCATGTCTTAAAATATTTATGGGCAATCATGCCACAACATTGTAAAATAACAAAAGATGCTAGCAAAATGGGACATCGAATACTAGCATTGATTTACAATAACCGATCCATAATCTTCAGTATCTATACCAAGTTCAGTTCCAGAAACTAGGAGAATGATTCCTATGGAGTACATTAGACATGATCTAATTTGAGTCTCATCCTCTACTCAAGAGATTTCCTGTGTACACACTGACTGAATCAAGACGTCCCATGTAGACTCTTGCAAAATTGTCTGTTCCTGGCTCACGAATTAACACCAGCCCTTTTTGTGCTACATAAACGACCAACCTCCCATCATCTAGCAGCAACAATGGTTTGAAGTAGGCATCTACAGGCCGTGAGATACTGGGTCCAGTCAGAATGTGGTACTCTTTCACCCAGTGCCCATTCCCAAAGTCCACTAGAAACCAAAGGTCCACGGTTAACGGCTGGTAACGGTGGTCGGCAAGAACTAGAGAGCCTTTTAGCTCAGCCAAAGCAAGGTGATGCCGCATGTAAAAACTTGACGCAGATCCAGCATTGCTACTTATGGGGGCCCCGGAGATCTCTCCTCCACTCCTCTCTCCCAAGGTCGAACGAAACGATATAGTCAGGACGAATCCCATTACGGGCACCATCATATGTTCTGCTCGTCAAGAAATACACCACCCCATCAACTACAATTCCACTGCACTCATCAACAAAGGTACCAGGGCTCTGCTGCCCTCTCCACCGTGCATGTGCGGCACCACCGTTGATGGTAAACACCTCAAAGAGCTGGTGACCACCTTTGGCAAAGCCAAGCCTGTTGAACATCCTGAGCACCTTGTAGTCCCCCGTCCCCGTGGAGGAGACCCGCCCAAGAGCAAAGAAGGTGTAAGGGTCACGCAAGTTGACCCGATTCACATGCTCCACCGCCGGGCTCTCCGGCAGGGCCTGGACAGCTCCGGTAGCCGGATTGAGCACATGGCATCTGTTCCAGTCAGTAGTTAGACAGGCAAGGTCCAGGCGCGTGCATTGCAGCCGGTGGTAAGGGCCACCAGCTGCGCCGGCGATCCGCTTCACCACGTTACCTGACAGATCTACTATGTAGATGCTGTGCGTCTTGTCGTCCCGAAATTGGGCCAGGAAGAGGGGTCCCGATGGCGCGCCGCGTGCTCAGAGATGAAGACTGGATCGGAGGTGAGGAAGCGCCATGAGCGGCAGACGGCGCGGAGGCGGCAGAGGTCCCTGGCCGGGAAGCGCAGCAGGACGTTATACAGCACGTCCGTGGGGAGCCTGTCGGAGCTGGCGGCCTCTCGCGCACGCCTGCCTCGGGTGATGGGCGGGGAGTACAGCCTCGGCGACGCCATCGCCTAGAGTAGACACATCCGCAGATCTGCAAAACAAGCATACGGCTCCATGAGCAAGGAATCAAGATCGACGCTAGCGCGGTGAGCAAGGCGAGAAGCTTACTCAGATCAGTCGATTGGAGCAGCGGGTGTACCGGTGGAAAGATGCAAGGCGGCGGCGCAGGGCGCAAAGCGGCGGCTGGCGGGCGGCGGGCGGGCGGGCGGCGGAGGGGAACGGGATTCAGCTGGTGGAGAAATGCTGGCAGTGTGAAAAGACTTTTTTTCCTCTCCTAAATATTTTTTTAAAGTAATATAATGTCACGCAAAGGACATCTATCTATATATATCCTTGTGTTCCAAATTATAAATCGATTTATTTTTTATAGCTACTAGATAAAATCTTTTTTACGTCACCAGAAAAATATACAATTTAGAATTCAATTGAAGACATTTGTCTTCTAAAACTAACTTTCCTACAAATTCTATCTCAACATAAGACATATGGGTATTGTTTGAGTAATTACTAGCAAATATGTCCGTGTATTGCAAAAAGATTTTTTTTTCTCGTCTTTGATGTCATCGCCATCGCCGGTCTGTGCACAGTCTATGATAAGATTCACATGTAAAAATATTTTACTTGTTTGATTATATGTGTTTAGTCATGGCTGCTAACGTGGTGTTCTTTTAGTTTTAATTTAGAGCTCTTTTGTTTTCTATCAGTATGGACGCATGATTGAAATCACATTGTAAAATGTCGCTAGAAAACTTAACCGAAGATGAAACAAGAAAGAAAAGAAAAAAGAGGGTGGAACCCCTGCCCGCCACTGCGTCTCCTCTCTCCCTTCTCCCTTACGTTGCACATGCTCTTCTCTCTTCTCCCCTTACTTTGTTCGTGCTTATCTCACGTGGGATAACTCCGTCCACAAAAAAAGAGAGATGTGGAGTCAAGGAATCTAGAGGGAATATGCTACCTCGATATCCCTAGCTCCCTACCCTACACCGACTCTCATCCAAATAACAACAATCTTGGGTCCATCCCATCTAGCCACTACAAATCCCATCAATCGAACATAAGAATATAAAATCAATTTCAATCATAGAATCACTCCTCATAGAGAAACAACTTTCACATATAATCTAGTGCAACATGAGCTCTACCAAATTGGTCTCATAACCATTTAGAGCATCTACAAGAGTTTTCAAAACACATTCTCACTCTTGATTTTTAGCAAGATTAAAAATCTCTCCAACATCTCGTTATTTTAACTTCAATCTTTTCGCCACCCTGTCTCCTCTCTCCCTTCTCCCATCTGTCGCACGTGTTCATCTCTCTTCTCCCCTGCGTGCTCGTGCTTGTCTCATGTGGGACAACCCCGTCCATGAAAAAAGAGGGATGTGGAGTCAAAGAATCTAGAGGGAATATGCTACTTGGATGTCCCTGGTTCCCTGCCCATATGCCGATTCTTATCCAAACAACAGCAATCTTGGGTTCATCCCATCTAGCCACTACAAATCGCATCAATCAAACCTAAAGATAGAGAATCAATTTCAATCAGAGAATCACTTCTCACAGAGAAGCAACTTCCACAGAGAATTTAGAACAATATGAGCTCTACCAAATTAGCCTCAAATATGAGTCTAATTCTCATAACCATTTTCAACATCTATAAGAGTTTTTAAAACACATTCTCACTCTTGATTTTTAGCAAGATTAAAAACTTGTTTCCAACAACTCGTTATTTCAACTTTAATCTTTTCACTCTGTTGGAAACACTACATACAAATATACACACACGTTTCCATCGGCCATATGAAAAGGTGAAACGACACAGGGGAAGAAAAAATAGGGTTTCATTGAAAATATAGTAGAGAGAAAAATTAGTGTGAGATTTATGATACAAAATTGCATTCTCGTGATCTATAAATATTTTGAGAAAGACAACAAATATGTTCTCTACTTTTTTAGCGATTTAAAATAATTTTATTTGTCATCTAGTTTTTAGGTAAATATTAAGGGTATGTTTGGTACAGCTCACAACAGCTTCATGAAGCACCTTTTTTTAAAACAGTTTCACCCATGAAGCTGTTTTTCTTTCTCTCTCACAACGATATGAAGTGGGATGAAACTGAAAATAGTAGCTTATCACAGCTCTCTCTCTCATTTCTTTCTCATATCCATGCATAAAATTATTGGTGAAGCTGTTTTGCCAAACATTTTTTTTCCAAAATAGCTTAACTTCACCTAGAGAGTCCAGAGCTATACCAAACAGGGCCTAAGAAAACTGACACACAACGATAGCCTCGCGAGTCTTGCGAGGGGGCTGAAGGCCGCCGCCGCCGCCAGCCCACCACCCTCCGTCACCGCTGGTCCCCCTCCCTTCCCCTCCGGCATCTCGCCGGGGCTGAAGGGAGTGGAGATCCATTGTTTTTAATAAGTTTTCTCCAGTAGATCGAGTCCTTAGGGTTAGAGTTTCTCCATGCCAAAGTTCTTGGTATTGGAGTTTTATCTCCTTATTCTCCTCTTCTCCGGCAATGGTGAAGGAGAAGGGTGGAATCGTCTTCTCCATGATGGCTTCGTTGAAGATGAGGACGACAACTTCGGTGTCACCATCTTCATCGACATGACGACATGAAGATCTTTGTTTCTGGACGGCGGCATCAAGGCAGAGATGATGTCGCCGTCATGGAATAATTTTCTCCGGTCTTTTCTTCGTTTTGTTGTGGTTAGATCTGGCCACAATAAAAGACTAGGGAGAATATCCTTCAGATCAGTCTTCCTCATTCTTCGGCGGCAGCAAGAAGAAGTAGAAGGAAGACACCAGCAAGAAGAAAAAGATCCTCAATTTTACCTACAGAAATGTTGGCCGTCGTTTGTTGGGCATCTGTTCTCAGGCTTGCCGCTATTGCTGGTGCCGAGTGTTTGCCTGTACGGTCATCTACACTGTAAAACGATTAACAAGTTAGGATTTGAGTTGTGCTATTCACAGCGTGTGTATTATCTCGTATTGCAAAGTGCTTGTAATGTATTAATGTAACCAGGTTTCATATAATATAATCGTAAAAAAAAGCCCTAAGAAAAGAAAAGTAATAAATAAAAAAGAAAAAAAGAAAGAAAAGTAATAAATAAATTAAAAAAAACGGAATCGCCTTTCAAAAAGCAGCGCCGCCGCGGGAATAGAAAGCCCTCCTCCATCCACCACGGCGAGGCGATGGAGGAGGAGCTGCTGCGGATCCTGCGGGGGCTCAAGTCCCCGCGCCACCTGCTGCAGACCCACGCCCAGCTCCTTGCCCGCGGCTTCTCCGCGAGTCCGCGCCTCCTCCCGGCCTTCGTCTCCGCCGCGTTCTCCGTCTCGTCCTCGTCCACGCGCCAGGCCGCCGCCGCGGTCATCCTTCGCACTGCCGGCGCCGGCGCCTCCACCGTAGCGCACAACACCCTCATCGAGCGGCTCGCCGGGCGCGGGCGCAGCGGCAGCGGCCGGGACTGCTCCGCGGCGGACGCGTTCGTGGCCTATGCCGCGATGCGTGCGGCAGGGGTGTCCCCCAACGGGTTCACCTTCACCTTCCTACTTCGCGCGTGCGAATCACTGAGGCAGCTGCCGCTGTGCCGGTGCGTCCATGGACAGGTCGTGAGGTGTGGGTTCGGCTCCGACGTGGTCGTGCAGAACGCTCTCCTGAACGTGTACTACAAGTGCAGCCACCCAGGTGACGTTGGGGTCGCTCGCAAGGTGTTCGATGGAATGGGGGATAGGGACGTGGTTTCATGGAACTCCATAGTCGGTGTGTACATGTCGAGCGGAGACACGTCAGGGGCCATGGAGTTGTTCGAGGCGATGCCGGAGAGGAACGTTGTCTCCTGGAACACTGTCGTCGCTGCATTCACGAGGGTGGGGGACATGGTGTCAGCACGTGCTGTGTTTGATAGGATGCCGATCAGGGATGCCGTTTCTTGGAATCTCATGATCTCAGGGTATGCAGCAAGTGGCAATGTCGAGTCTGCACGGTCAGTTTTTGATCTAATGGATCGGAAGGATGTGGTTTCGTGGACAGCTATGGTCTCTGCTTATGCAAAGATTGGGGATCTAGATTCAGCTAGAGTTCTGTTTGATCAGATGCCTGATAAGAACTTGGTTTCATGGAATGCAATGATAACAGGGTTCAACCACAACTCGAGGTATGATGAGGCACTGCGCACGTTTCAGCAGATGATGCTTGAGGGAAGATTCATGCCTGATGAAGCAACATTAGTAAGTGTCGTCTCAGCCTGCGCTCAGCTGGGCAGTGTTGAATACTGCAATTGGATCAGTTCTTACATTAGTAAAAGCAACACTCATATAACTGTTGCATTAGGAAATGCTCTCGTAGACATGTTTGCAAAATGTGGAGATGTAGGAAGAGCACGGTTAGTTTTTGATAAAATGAAAACAAGATGTGTCATTACATGGACAACAATGATATCTGGTTTTGCCTATAATGGACTGTTTAGAGAAGCCCTGTCGATCTACAATGATATGTGCAGAGAAGGAGTGACACTGGATGACACAGTCTTTGTTGCTGCACTTGCTGCTTGTGCTCATGGAGGTTTGTTGCAAGAAGGTTGGAGCATCTTTAAGCAAATGGTTGAGCACTATAGGATTGTGCCAAGAATGGAGCATTATGGATGCATAGTGGATCTACTTGGTCGAGCTGGTAAGTTACAGGAGGCAGTGCGATTTATTGAAAGCATGCCTCTTAATCCTGCGGTTGTCATTTGGGTAACTTTGCTTAGTTCTTGCATTACACATGGCGATGCAGAGTTGACAGAGTATGTCAGTGCAAGGGTAGTTGAAACAGAACCTTGTAATTCTAGTTATCAAGTGTTGATTTCCAATTGTAGTGCCCTAGAGGGAAGGTGGGGCAGTGTGATGGATGCACGCAGAACAATGCGTGATTGGGGAGTTGAGAAAACACCTGGTAGTAGCTTGATTCAGGTAGGAAATGAGGTACATGAGTTTTTGGCTAAAGACACCAGGCACAAGAAAAGGAAAGAGGTATACGAAACTTTGGATGGTTTAATAGCCCTCATCAGACATACAGAGCACAGCCCTTGGATAAGTTATTGCAGCAGACTTGAATAATAGAGAGTTCTTTGAGTAGTTGCAACCTTACTAAGTGAACAATAAGTTCCAGACAATTTATGGGCTGTGGGAGGCCTTTTGTCTAATAGGAAATCATGGGCTGATGAGCTTTGTAGCCAAGATTGTGATTAGATTGACAGTTTATGATTTAATGGCATCCATAGCCAGTAGAGGACAACTCTAGGATAGGTTGAGTTATTCACTATCTTGCCAGGTTGGTTGTGTGCTGTGCACTTGGCATGTGAATGAAAGCTGAGTCAGCTGTCACCTATGATCTAGAATATCATGGAACTGGGGGGGCATCAAATGAATTGCAGTTGCAGTATGTTGGCCAGTCATTTTCATTCTGAATAGAAAATGAACTGTGTTTTATTTAAGATTGATGAGGCCAAGGCCAAGCCTTGACACGAGCTGAGCATGTGCCAACCTTAAAGAGGAAGAACCTACTTTGCATCTCAGATCTTTCATTGAAGTAAGTTACTGATGTAAAATAGTATTCTTTATTATAAATTCATGTATGTAGAAATCCAGTCTCAAGATTTTCTAGTTACCAACAGAAAAATTGTTGATGATTATTTTCCACTGATGATCTACCTGGCTCATTGCATCTTGTTGAATATTGTATTCTCGTTCCTTCAAATTGATGAGATGTTTTGCTTTCAACATCTTAATACATTTTAAATAAGAACAAAAAAATGCTAAAAACATAACATTCAAAGAGTTTACTGATGATGGATTTTAGTTTATTTAGTGGTAACACAAGTTACCATCTTCAATTCAAATGGAGTTCTATCCTGTTGCTTCTACACCTGCATTACTATGTAAGAGTAAAATTTTATCATGTTAGCTATATTCACATGGTTTTTGTCTCAGGGTTTACTAGGAATTTGCATTTTGTTGTCAGTATTGCTCCAGTTTTGTATTGGTTTCACATTGTATATGCTGTTTCTAGTTCTGCTCCTTAAGGGCAGCTGTCAGTGGTTGGGCACTTGGGCCTTGATAATTTGCTCTTTTTTTGACTCCTGGTTCCTTATTTGATGTCCTAGAATCCTTGGTGTCAAACTTTATAAAGTTTGACCATCGATAGGTCTGAAAAAATCAATATTGATTATATGAGAATGATATGGCTTATGGTTAGGGTTATCTTCAAGAATTCTTTCAAAAGTTTAGATTATTAGGTATTAGCATATATAATAATATAGTAATCAAAAGGAAGTAGTCAAAGTGATGTCTCAAAAAACAATTTAAAACCACAAGATGGCGATAAAGGTCAAATAAGAAACTAGAAAGTATTTTGTGAACTTGAATTTCTTTCTCTAGTGAAATGCATTTTAATAGTAAAAGGTTGGTCTAGTGTTGAATCTTTATTGTCGCGTAGGCTCCCCTGTCTTTTATGTTTTTTGTTACCAAAGTTTGATACATCAACCTCAACTCCAGAAGGTTCAGAGTGCTTTGGTATCACAGTTTTATTGATCTTCAGAGGAAAGGAAACCATCCATACTGGATCATCTTGTTTTGTCACTTTTTGACTCTCCAGCCTTTTTCATTTTACTCCTCTATTGCATTAAACTTGTATATTGTATACTGACTACTCCAGTACAACTGTTATCCTTGAATTTGTTCCACTGTTATACTCAAATTTTTATATTATACACATTTACATGTACTTGAGTACTTTTGAGCAAGGCACTCATTGGATTCTCCTTTTTTGTGCAGGCTGGGGAATTGCATTGGTCTCTCAGGACCGGTGTTTGCAATTTGATATATTTAACATACTTCCCTCACAAAATTGTAGCAACTTTGATAGAATTGAGTCTTTTATGGTGCAGCTGTTGAGCATATCTTACTTTGGCGAAATTGAACGAGTTTGTTTGCATTGCACTTTAATCTTGTCTGTAGAATTTCCCGGAACAAACTTATAAATCCTCCATGTGCCCAGTTCTTCAGTTGACATGCTAGATTTCTGAACGCAGTTGCTATCTTCTGGTCCCATAATTAATGGTACTCTCGTCACATATGCTGGAACCCGCAAGCATCACATCATGTCCAACCACCCAGGAGTACTACAGTGCTGGGTGCTGCTCAACTAATTGCGGTGGTACTTCTGCTGTTTCTCATGTGCACCTAAGGACCATCCTTTAGAGCAAATGGCAGTGACCACAAAAGGTAATCATATTGTCCATAGCTGCAGAAATGGTTGTTCGGAAATGTTACGTTTACTCTGAGTGATCTACAGGCAGTTTGACTAGAGAGGCCAGCCTCCGTGCATAGTTGATGGCTCGACGCCCTAAATGGGAGGAAAGTGTGATTGATGTCTCCAAATTTTGGTAAGACAGAGACATGTAGCTTCGCCTCTTGTTGGGCGCTGGTTGAGTTGCCTACTTCATCCGTCCCAAAAAGTTGGTCGTTATAAGATGTGTGCATGTCAAACTTTCTCAACTTTAGCTAGCTTTGTAGAAATATTTTCAATATTTATATTTTAAATAAATTTATTATAAAAATATATTCAATGATTGATCAAAGTTTTAAAAAACAGACTTCTCGTGAAGTGAGAATGACTTTTATTTAGGAACGGAGGGAGTACCCGTGTCAACTGTCTGCTGTGCCATGTGAATTGTTCTGTTTCCTGACCACTCCTTGGACCCAGAAGGACACTGGCTCTTCAATTATCTTAATGAATTACGATTCCATTTCGGTTCGTTGCAATTATCCCGGTGTTTTACAAAGCTGGAGCAACGCACTGAAGACGTGAATGTGGGAGGTTTTCTGGCGAAGGCAACGGTTAGCTGGATTTCTGTAGTGTTGGGCCGTTCAATAATCATGATGCCAGTGAGGCATTGGGAATGCCTGAAAAAAACAAATCGATGGATACAACTATTCAACAACAAAATAGAATGAATGTGCATGTGCCAAATTCATGGATTTTGGTCATATTCCATGCCAGAATGTCAGATGAGAGCAAATACTGTAGGCAGCTACGACGCTGTGAACCAAGGTGCTGTTTGGTTGAAGCATCGTCAACGGAAACGTGAAGGGAACGTGAAGGGAACTGTCACGTCGGTATCGGGAATGGATATCGCTACTTGTCTGATTTGTTTGGTTCAGCTAATATCTCTGGCCGGAACCGATACCGCTCGATCGTGGGCGGGAATGAAATTAAACAGCGTGGGTTCCGATGCCAGTGTAAGCTGATTACAACCAAACGCCAAGTAACGACATCGGATGACGTTGCAAACGGTTTACAACGCAAAAAGAAGTAACCAAACACCATCCAAATACTATTAGTTCCCGTTTGGTCTAACAATTCAGGTAAAAAAATTCAGAATCCCTTCACACGCAGGCACGTAGTCCAAAAAAAACGTCGAAAGACTTATTTATCCAGAATCCGGATATTATAATCCGATCAATTAGGGCCTTATAATCCCAGTGTTGACAAGATGGCTAATGTGTGAGGGATGTTATTCATACTATTAATTCATTTGATGGTACCTGAATTAATAATATAGTCTGTGTGTGACCACATCCGGGTCCCCTGCACTGGTCACATGCTTTGCCAGTTTTTGTTAGCTGTCTCCTTTGTTGGGACTCAGTCTACCTTGTTCTTTTTCTTATGAAGAGGTGCACTGTGCACTTTACCTACATTAGTTACATGTTTCTTCCCTTCTTAAAAATTGATGAAAAAAAGAGTTAATCTGCTATTAAAATTACAAGGTCTCAAACTAAAAATGTTTCACATAATCTTAGAGCATCTCTAAGAGTGTCTAATATTTTGTTCCAAAAACATAGAGTTTTGAAACTCCCAAAAAAGTATTGGAAGGAATAAAGAGGGCCATCTCCAAGAGTTAGAAGACAATTTTACGTTAGGATTTCTATATTATTTCTAAATTATTGTAATCACTTTTATATATTCATTGTCTTTTATATATGTACTTTAGAAACTCATTTCCATATTTTATTCTTTCACACATCCTTCCATTTTTAGATTATCCGACCTATACACGTAAAGATAAAAGATACGCGCGAGCTGGAGTCCGTGTATCCTTACGAACAGTGTGTTTTTTTTCAAGTATGAAAAGATTGGAAGGTGAGTATAAGAGTTGTGGAAGATATATTTTTTGTTCTTCCTAAAAATCGTGGATTGAGAACGATATTATTGAGTACTCTTGTAGATGCTCTTACAATGGAACAACAGAGAACTACCAAGATTCGAAGGTTGATAGAGCTGTGGCATCTTGATCCAGTGCTGTACCAATTGCCATCTAGCTTAATTTTTTTTTTGATGAAACAGCACGAGAGGCCAATACTTGTCTTTTTCTTATTATATATGTACAGAGAGTTTAGACGGACCGTAAGCCCAAGTAAAGATCCTAGAATTGCAAACATCAAATAGAAAAGTTGCATATATAACTACTGTCGTAACAACTCTTCCTAGGAAGGATATTTATGCAAAATGAGAGCAAATCCTTAACTGAAGAAGCCTCCATGCGAATCTATGTAGACTCTAAAGATCGCATCAAAAATTGATAGCGAGATACAGTGACTAGCTAAGCTCTTAGCATGTGCAATCGCCAATCGGATAATTACGTACACGTCCGAGATATAGTGAATAAGTATATCTCCAATTTTATATATGGAGCCTATATTTTTTTTGACAGACAATTAGGAACTATTGAACTTCTTCAATGCCTCATACCACACCAATCCTCCGGATTGGAGAACCAAGCGCTACACTCTCAAATATTCATCAACTATATCCAGCGAGGAGCATAAGCATTTATAAGATTGGGAGGTGCCAAAACCAAACGACATCTACTTTAGCGAGACAAGCTTTTATAGACTTAGATTCTTTGTGTTTGGTTGGAGGGTTGGATGGGATATAGAGATATATGGATATTGAGATAAAGATATGCATGATTGATAACGGTAGCCTATCTACCAGGTCTTCAGGAGGCCACGACGCAAGGAGGAGCGCGAGCAACGCACGCAGAGTCGCTGGCGACCGAGTCTCGCGGAGGCTAGACGACGGTAGACGCGCAGAGCGTGACGTGAGCACACACGATGTAACGGCAGAGCACCTAGTCTTCCTGAACTATAGGATCTGGGAGCTAGCCAAAGCTGTATAAGTATCGGCTCACATGATCAATACAAGCTGTGGCTTCTGTCTATTCTTCTTTATGGTATCTATTAGCTCGGTCTGATCCCCTGTCAAACCATCGCTGATCTTCTACTTCCGCTGATCACCATGGACAACAACCTTCTGTTCGAGTTCGAACCCTCTGTCCATGGCTCTCCCACTGCTTCCTTTGCATCCTTCACATCCTCCTTCTCCGGCGAGGCACCACCTCCACTTCGCCCTCCACGTCCCACTGCCACCGCGCTCATGATGGTCAATATCAAGTCTCACGTTCTTGTGATCCTCGACCTCGTTCAACCGAACTACGACGAGTGGCGGTGCTTCCTCGACTTCGTCATCGGCAAGTTCGGTCTCCTCCCTCACATTCAAGCCGCCCCACTGCTGTGCAAATCGCCGATCCGGAGTGGGCAATGAAGGATCAGTGCCTTGTGAACCGGTTCTTCAACACCATGTCTCGCGACGTCATGCACATTGTTCGTGTTCCCGGCGCCTCTGCCTTCACCATCTGGCGCGGCATCATCGACCAGTTCCGCAACAACCAACTTCACCGCGCCGTGTATTTGGAGGCTGAGTACCGGAGTCTGCTTCAGGGCGACCTCAACATCACCGAGTACTCCGCCAAACTCAAAGAGCTCACCGACGCACTCGCTGATCTTGGTCAGCCAGTCGCCGATCCGTCCCAGGTCCTCAACCTGCTGCGCGGACTCAATGCCAAGTACCGCCATTGCATCGCCACCATCACCTCCACTGAGCCACCCCACACGTTCCTCTCTGCTCGCTCCTTCCTCTTGCTTGAGGAGCTCTACGCCACGCAGCACGACAAACTAGCGTCGCAGCAGGCCATGGTTGCCCAAGGGAGTCGGGCCCCTGCACCACCTGCTGCATCCGGGAACTCCAACGACGACAACTGCAACCGACGCCGCGGACACGGTCGCGGCAACGGCAACGGCACCGGGGCGCCTGGCACACCTACAGCAGCTCCGGGCGCCAGCACACCGTCAGCTCGGCCGCCGTCCTTCCCCAACACCCCGTGGGCCGCCGGATACAATCCTTGGCAGGGCATGGTCCAGACGTGGCCCATGCCCTTTCGCCCACCAGCAGCCGGCGTCCTCGGCCCACGCCCCGGCACTCCACCTCCTCAGGTGTTCTACGCCGGCCACGCGGGCGACGTCTACCAGCAGGCTCCGCCGTCCGCCCCCTTGGCCATGGACCCGAACGCCATGCTCGCGGCGTTGGCCAACGCCGACGCCCCCCTGGAGGAACAAGCGGATCTGACTGGTTCCTCGACACCGGCGCATCCTCTCATATGACGTCCGGCTCTGGTAATCTTCATCATCTACGCCTGCCTCCTGTTTCATCTTCTGTCACCGTAGGAAACGGTGCACACATGCCCATCACCCATGTTGCTGCATCTCCATCCCTACTTCATCATCTCCGTTATCACTGAATAATGTCCTTGTCACACCTTCTTTGGTCAAGAATTTGATCTCTGTTCGTTCTCTAACCCGTGATAACAATGTTTCGGTTGAATTTGACCTGCATGGTTTCTCTATCAAGGATCTGCAAACCGGTCAGGCGAGGCTCCGATGTGACAGCCGCGGCGATCTCTACCCGTTGCGGCTGCCTCCACACCATGCTCTTCATGCCTCCTCCGTCACCGCCGACCTTTGGCACCAGCGGCTGGGACATCCAGGGCGTGATCAACTGGCCGCCGCTCTACGCCAATTCGAGTTCACCTGGAGCAAATCCACCGCTCATGTCTGCACTGCTTGTCAATTAGGAAAACACATTCGCTTGCCTTTTTCCCCTTCCGCATCCATTAGTTATTTTCCTTTCCAATTTCTGCATTCGGATGTCTGGACCTCTCCTGTACCCAGCATCTCCGGCTACAAATATTACTTAGTCATCATCGATGCTCACACTCACTATGTCTGGACATTTCCTCTACTGAATAAAGCTGAAGTCGTTCCCACCTTTCTGAAATTCTGCACATATGTTCATACTCAATTCTGTTTACCAATTGTTGTTTTGCAAACAGATAACAACGGTACCGAATTCGACAACTATACTATGTGCAGCTATCTTCATACTCACGGCACAACGTTTCGCCTAACCTGCCCCTACACTTCAGCCCAAAATGGCAAAGCCGAGCGTACCTTGCGCACACTGAACGACAGCGTTTGCGCAATGCTTCTCCACGCTTCTGCTCCACCACAGTTTTGGGTTGAAGCTCTCGCCACTGCCACCCACCTCATCAACCTTCGGCCCTGTCGTGCCACCGGCAACATGACACCGCATCAACTCCTTTTCGGTGCTCCACCCTCCTATGAACACTTACGCGTATTCGGCAGTCTGTGCTTCCCTAACCAGACGGCGACTGCGACAAACAAGCTTTGTCCCCGGTCCGTCCCTTGTGTGTTCCTCGGTTATCCTGCAGATCACAGGGGTTACAGGTGCTACGACATGGCCACACGGCACGTCATCACCTCACGACATGTCGTGTTCGACGAATTTAAGGTTCCCATTCCGCTAGGAACACTACCAGCGCCCGCCATCCACGGTGCGCCTTCGCGATGTCGAACCAACTGTCGAACCGGTGTACATCACCAGTCCAGGCATCGTACCACCGCGTCGTCAGCGAGCGCACCACCCAACAATGAAGAGATCCGCCGACTCGCCGCCCTCTCCACCGACACCACCCAACATCATGCCGCCATCCACCTCGGTGTCATCCTCTACGACGTCTACGCCGTCGACATCGACGCAGTCGGGACCACGATTCGACAACACGCCGCCTTCCTCCTCGACGTCGTCTTTGACGAACAGCGACGAACTGGGTCCCCCGGCCGCGGCGCAACCACGCCACCACATGGTGACGCGAGCCAGGGACGACATCCACATGCCGAACCCTCGGTATGCGATGACGGCGGCTGCCTCGACGATCTCCCCGATTCCAACATCTGCACGCGCAGCTCTACGAGATCCAAACTGGAAGCTGGCCATGCAACGGGAATTCGACGCTCTGCAGGCCAACCACACTTGGCACCTCGTCCCGCGTCCCACCGGCGCGAACATCGTCACGGGCAAGTGGGTCTTCCGCCACAAGTACAATGCCGACGACAGCTTCGACAGGTACAAGGCACGATGGGTGGTGCGCGGCTTCATGCAACGGGAAGGCATCGACTTCAGTGAAACATTCACACCCGTGGTGAAGTCGGCGACCATTCTAACTGTGCTTGCTCTCATCGCACGGCGCCAATGGCCGACTGAAAGGATCAAGATGCCCAAGAGGGGTGAATTGGGCTTGTTTTAAATTTCTAAAGCAAATATAAAAACCTATCAAATGCCAATCACCCCCTAGTGCCTACCGTTCGTGTGTCCTAACTAGAAAGCGGTAGCAGTTCATAGGAATTAAAAACAACCTAAGCAATTCTAGTAGGAAATGTAAGAACAAGACGGAAATGTAAAGAGCTAGGGAAAAGAAAATCTCATGGACGTAGCGATTTTTTCCCGAGGTATCGAGGTGTCGACACCCCCCCTAGTCCTCGTTGGAGCACCTCGCAAGGTATCGCTCCCCCTCTACCCGCGCAAGGGTAGAGTGCTCTCTACGGGCTGATTCTTCGCCACTCCGGCTTGGTGAATCGCCCACAACCGATCACAAGAGCTTGGAGAAGAGCCGCCAACAATCTCCCGGCGGTCACTTCCTCCGAACACCACCAAACCGTCTAGGTGCTGTCGAACACCAAGAGTAACAAGCACAAGACCTTCACTTGACCCACTCAAGGCTAGGAAGGTGGATGGATGCACACAAGTCACTCCTAATCACTCTAGGAGGGAAGAACAAGATGAACTCTCTCTAATCTCTCCCTCACTAGCCTCTTGGTTCTCCAAAAGATTTCTCAAGGTGTCACCAGCTGAAACAATGGCCAAGAATCACTCTAAGGACCAAGGGGGCAACTATAAATAGTCCCCACCTCCAAAACTAGCCGTTTTTCACTTTTTCTTCTCTCTGCGTAGCCACCGGACTAGTCCGGAGCTCACTCTCGTTTCAAACTAAGGCACCGTCGGACTACTCTGCTTGGTCCGACACACTGGTCCGACGCTCTGGTCCGGAGCCTTGGTGCTCTCTGAGTGAAAACGATTCTCTCTTTTACACACCACCGGACCACTCTCCTTGGTCCGGTGCCCTGGTCCGACGCTCTGGTCCGGAGCCAGGGAGCTCTCTGCATAGAACCAAACCCCTGTCTTGAGGCGTCGGACTAGCCGTCGGACGAACCGTCAGACTAGTCCGGAGCCTTCTGTCTCTCTGAACCAAGCCACCGGACCACTCTCCTATGGTTCGGTGCTTACCAGATAGGTGGTCCGGAGCTCCTCGAGCTGGAAAACTGCCTAAGTCAGGGACCACCGGACCACTCTCCTTGGTCCGACGCCCACTTAGCAGAGTGGTCCGGAGCCTCTGTCTCCCTCTATTTCAACCTTCTTCGCTAAGGTTCCTTAAGGGATTTTGCTCCTACCATTTCTAGGGTTTGTCAAGGGCTGAAAGCAAGGTCTCTAGGACTAGTTGTGACAAGTGTGCATATACCCACTTTTCTAAACTCTCCTAGGTCAAGCTACTAACCTCATACCCCCCTTTATAGTACGGTCAAAGGAAAAACAAAAAACCTAGCTATACTTAGTGCCCTTCTCAACCTTACGGCACTAAGAACTAGCCTAGTCTTCGTCGTGTATCTCCATCCTTTGCAACCGAAACGATTTCCATCTTGGGGGCATGAATATCCATTGAGCCCATTCAAAATGCATCACTCATGACCTAACATAAACGACTTTGTCTCTGCAAAACACACGTTAGTCATAGTGATCTAGTATTATCGTTAATCGCCTAAACACAAGGGTCCATGATTCTACAATCTCCCCCTTTTAGGTGATTGACGACAATACAAGCTCGAGTAGAGAATAATGAGTGAATTTTGATAAGAGAAAACATGACTTGACATGAGATAGGCATGGGTTAGTTATAAGAAAGACAAGTACATGCCTAACCATTCAAGCCATGACAAGCACGATAGATATGAAATGAGCATAGTACTTGATTTCAAAAAGGATATGCTATAGCCAAGAGATCAGAGATTAGCGCGGAAGCAATAGCATAGCCAAGTGACATGAGATATATAAAACGATGAAAGTCCACACATGTCACATAACCATCAAGTCTCAACCATCACACATATCATACAATGCAATAAGACGGTAAACGTGATGCATGATGCAATAGTTTATACACAACAAAAGAACGAGTCCTACTAGCTCCCCCTGAAGCTAGCCCATCTACTCGACTCTCCCTCTCCCCTTTGGCATCGAAACACCTAAACTAAGTGTCTGGAGGTGGAGTGGAAGCAGCCGTGGAGCGGTCGAGCACCCTGAAAGCTGCCAGATATGTCTCATCATCGGAATCCTCCCCCTGAGTGTCTGTAGCTGGTAGTGAAGCGGTCTGGGGGTCGGAAGCTGACAGGTCCGCTGCGGTCGAAGACTCGGGAGCAATAGCGGGAGAAGCAGTAGGAGCGGTAACCGGTGCCAGTGTCTCTACGGGAGCCTCAGGAGCTGCGGTGACCGGTGGTGCCTCATGCACTGACTCGTCTGGAGTCTGAAGAGCCGGAGACTGCTGAGGCTGGACTGGAGTAGAGGTGACAACTGTAGCATCGGTAGCAACTGCAGCTGTCGGAGGGGTAGACACGGCTGGAGCCCGACTGTCGTGTGTAGCCTCTGAGGAAGCTACTGAGGAGCGGTGCTGATCAGCTGTCGGTGCCACAAGCTCGGCCTGAACCTCTGCTGCAATCTGAGGACCAGTGGGGGACGGTTGCCCGGTAATGTCACTGAAGAGAGGGGTGAACTGCTGAGTGGGGCCAAAAGTATCCAACCACTGAGTCACCTGAGTTGCTGGTGACTGGAACGGGGTGGTCAATCCAGCACCCTAAAGTCCACTGGGCTGTAAGGCTGGGGTGGGAGTGACTGACTGACCGGCGGAGCTCGTAGGGGCCACTGAGGGGCCAACGGAGGGTCCAACTGAGAACTGTGGCCCTCCTAGCTGTCCAACTGACTGTGAGGGCTGAGAAGTGCTCATCATCTGAATCTGTGGAGCTGTAGGGAACTCTAGAGGAGGAGCGCCAGTCCACTTCATCATAGTGGCCATAAAGGCCA
This sequence comes from Microstegium vimineum, assembly GCA_022036555.1. Taxonomy (NCBI): domain Eukaryota; kingdom Viridiplantae; phylum Streptophyta; class Magnoliopsida; order Poales; family Poaceae; genus Microstegium; species Microstegium vimineum. The sequence continues at coordinate 45,580,803 of CM039120.1, forward strand.
TGTTCTGCTGTTGCAGCTGCTGTGACTGTAACTGAAGTCGCTGGGACTCTAGCTGCATAGCGAGCATCTGTTGCTGCATCTCGAAGTGACCCTCCTCTGACTGTCGCTGCATCTCATCCTATCGCTGCTGGACCTGTGTAACTGCAGTGACGAGAGAACTCTGCTGCTCATTCATTCTGTCAAGGAGCTTGAGCATCATCGTCTCGGTGGCAGAGGCAGAGCCGCTAGCCTCAGTGTCGTGAGCCCGTGGGGGCATCTGTGGAACTGGCTAGAAATCGGCGTCTGAGCTGTCGGAAGTATCCTCAGGAGTCACATCAGCTCCAGTATCTAGACCATGGAGCTCCTGCTGCTCAACACCATGAATGGCCTCATCCTGAGCATCAACCTCTGCTCTATCAGCTGGTGTTGTCCTCTCTCTGACAAGACGGAGGACCCGGTTTCCAAACCGGCTATCAAACGACCCCAGGACTCTGTAATCTGGGAAAGAAGTCGGCGACTGATCCAATAGAGCACGGAGTCCAGGGTGTGCTCCCTCAATCTCAATAGCAATAATCGAAGAAATCCAGTGAGCGTAGGGAAACTGTCGTCGGGCCCTCATGCCATCTGCTATCACATCCTCTATCTCTGACACTAGAAAATCTGCAATATCGAATGGTGTCTGAGATACCAGGGCCTGAAGGAGAAGCTGCTGCATGTTGGTCAATCCTTCCTTGTACCCTCTGCGAGGTAGCAGAGTACGACGAAGAACCTCGTTCAACCTGTGAACTGTAGGCCTGAGCTCTGCTGGGCTACGCCTGGAGCCCTCTGAGAAGGGTGGCTTGAACAGAGGAGCCACCTCCTGTACTGACAAAGTACGGCCTCCTTGAGCTCTACGAGGCACTGAAGCTCCTCGGTAGCACTCGTAGTGTAAGTCAAACTCACCACCCTGCTAATGGAAGCGAAAGATCTCTCTGAGTCTGGTCAAGTATAGCCTGTACCTCTCGCCTTTGAAGGTGTACTGCATAAACTTGTGCTCCGGATCCACCCATACTGAAGCATAGAATTCTCTGACCCATCTTTCTATATAGTTACCAGAACGCCCGAGTAAATCGGCGAGTCCCAGTTGGTAAGTCAAGAACGGGCGGATCTCCTCACCAGCTAGCTCAACGATGCTCTCCAAGGAGCAAACCCTATGTGGTCGTATCTATATGCTGGTCAACTGAGCTGCTCGGTAGAAATCCTCCATGAGAGGTGTATGCCAACCTGGTGAGGCTCTGGGGTCTCTCTGATTCGGATACCACTTCTCCAAAGCAACAAATCTGAGCTTCTTCACTTGCTTAGCTGTAAGATTCCTCAGATCGAGGTGAACTGAGGCTGAAGCTGCTGTGGGAGCCGCTGACTGAGGTGACTGCGCAGACTGGGAACATGTGGAACGCCCCAAGAACTAGGTGCCAACGGTGTCCCCAGAGCTTCAGTGACAAGCTCTGTCTCCTGTGGAGTGTCCTCAGTGTGTGACCCAGCTAGAGGTGAAGAGGGAAGATCCCGCGGAGGGGTGCCGAGTCTCATGATACCTCGGCGACCGCCTCGCTTTGCGCGGCCCGCTGCATCGGCCACTGCCTCGGCTTTCTCAGCCTCTGTGAGCTTGCGCTTCTTCTTCTTCGCTTTCTCAACCACTGGCTTCTTGCCCTTATCTCTGGAAGGACGTGGAGGAGGAGGAGCATCACCACCGGACCCAGCTGCGTGAGCACGAGTACTGCGAGTCATACTGATCATGCAAAGAACCACTGACCACTGACAATCACAAGATCACTATCAACTGTCAGAACCACTGCCCACAACTGAAAGCTGTAAGAACCAACTGTCAACTGATCAAACCACAAGCACAACTGTCAGAGGGGCCTCCAAGCCACTGGACTGAACCTCTGAGGTTTTGCCTCAATCCTTACTCGCGAGCTTTGCCCCGAGTTTAACTGCCACTGACTGCTGCTGGATAGGATAGACAGGGTATATGTAAGCATATATAACATCTAGAGATAAGAAACCGTATAGAAGCAAGCATCTAGATAAGTGATAGAATGAAATCTGACATGATACCTGAGGTAAGAAAGCGTAGCTATTCAGAGTAATCTCAAGTACCAAAGCACTCTCCGAACGAGATATACCAGCTGCGAATTACAATTGGCAATTGAATTTAGAGATTTGGATTGAATATGGATTTTCAAGGAATAATCCTAGGGCATAACTCAATCTCGACTCGACGAAACGCGAAATCGAAAATCGAAACCATACCCTAGCGAGAAGTGGAGAGGTCGACGATGATGACACGAAATCGGTCGCGGACGAAGACGTCGAAGACGATGACGAAGTGAATTCGTCCGAGGGCGAACACGGCGAAAAGCCTCCTAGGGTTAAGGCAAACCCTAGCCTCGTGAATTTGCAGGGTAAGGACAATGGAGAGGAGGGGGAAACCCTAGGGGGCTTGCTCAGGCTGGCAGAGAGGTGGTGGAGTCAGAACGCCGGCGAGGTGGGCTCCTCGGCGGCGGGGACGGTGGCGGCGATGGAGGGCGGCTCTGCTGGCGGTGCAAGGCGGCGCTGCGGCGGTGAGGGCAAGTGGAAGAGAGGGCAGAGCAGCGGGGGAGACGCGGCGGCACCGAGGGAAGCTCACCGGCGGCAATGGTGCGGTGGAGGAGCGGCGGCGGAGCTGGGGTGGAGCAACGAGACGGCGGCGTACGGATGGAAACAGAGGAACTGCCGAGACAGATGCGAACGCGGGGGGTTATCTGAAAAAATTCAACGCGTCGGACCACTCCGCTTGGTCCGGTGGCTGGTCCGACGGGTGGTCCGACGGTACCAGAGAAGGAGATACAGTGAGCAACCGACCACCGGACTACTGCGCCGGACGACTCACCGGACTAGTCCGATGGAGCACCGGACTGGTCCGACGGTGAACAAATCAAAATGACAGAGGCACCGGACAACTTGTCATTGGTCCGGTGCACTGTCGGACACTGGTCCGACGGATTCTTTGGCTGGAAAAGATTTATGCAGTGAGGGACAGGGCGTCGGACCACTGCGTCGAACCAATGCAGAGTGGTCCGGAGGGTGGTCCTGTGCTTAATATTGCTCTGAATTTTCCTATTTTTCTCTCCAATCTTTTTTTCTAGCCAAGTACCAACACAAAAGAGCAAAGAGGAACACTTGTTGGACTTAAACATAAGAGCCATCTCTCAATCCCTCAATTTCAGAAGTAGTTTGCCATAGGCTAGAATTAGTTTTCATAACAAAATAGTTCAATGAAGCTCCAAGGGTCACCATAGGGGCACTAGAGGGGTATTAGCTAAAGCTAGAGCGTTGAATTGCTCCCCCTAAGTGTTAGACCTAATGATGACCAACAAACTTAACCGAAAAGAAACGAAGAAGCAACACTCATGCATATGCAATGCAAAACAGAATTTGAATCTAGGTTGCTTGCAAGTTTAAACCGCGGTTAAGCTTTGTCACACGCTTTGAGGGCGGTTATCTTAACCGCGTTAGCCAAGCCTATGTGCATTACCAAATTAACATGTTATATTACAAATGAATGCAAGATACACACAAGCTCATCTTTTAGTGAAGTTAGAGTGATCAAGCACATTCAACTCGCTTCTCAACCTACAAAAGGTTGTTTCATCGAGTGGTTTAGTGAAGATATCCGCCAATTGATCTTCGCTCTTAACTCCAACTAGTGTGATGTCTTTCCTAGCCACATGATCTCTAAGAAAGTGATGGCGAATATCAATGTGCTTGGTGCGAGAGTGTTGAACCGGGTTGTTAGCAAGCTTTACAGCGCTTTCATTATCACACAAAAGTGGAACTTCTTTTAAAAACACGCCGTAATCAAAGAGTGTTTGGGTCATGTATAAGATTTGTGCACAACTTGCTCCCATGGCAATGTATTCCGCCTCGGCGGTTGACAATGCCACACTATTTTGCTTCTTTGAGGACCAAGAAACAAGAGATCTTCCTAGCATGTGGCACCCGCCGGAGGTACTCTTCCTATCAACCTTACACCCGGCGTAATCCGAATCGGAATAGCCAACTAGTTGGAAGGGAGCTCCTTTGGGATACCAAAGACCCATGCTAGGGGTGTGCCTTAAGTACCTAAGGATTCTTTTAACCGCACAAAGATGTGACTCCTTAGGGTTTGCTTGAAACCTAGCACACATACACACACTAAACATGATATCCGGCCTAGAAGCGGTGAGGTAAAGTAAACTACCGATCATAGAACGATAAAGAGTTTGGTCAATCGGTTTACCTCCCTCATCGAGATCGAGATGCCCATTAGTAGGCATTGGGGTCTTGATTGGCTTGCAATCCTCCATCTTGAACTTCTTAAGTAGATCATATGTGTATTTTTCTTGTAGAGATGAAGGTTCCTTCTCTCATTTGCTTCACTTGAAAGCCAAGGAAGAAGGTTAGCTCGCCAATCATTGACATCTCGAACTCCTTGGACATCAAGTCACCAAATTCCTTACAATGGTCTTGGTTTGTTGACCCAAATATAATGTCATCGACATATACTTGGCAAACAAAGATCTCTCCATTAAGCTTCTTGGTGAATAGTGTAGTGTCGACGATCCCGATCTTGAAGCCCTTCTTGATTAGGAAGTCCCTTAGCCTCTCATACCAAGCTCTTGGAGCTTGCTTTAATCCGTAGAGTGCCTTGGACAACCTATACACATGATTAGGCAAGTTTGGGTCTTCAAACTCGGGAGGTTGTGAGACATAAACAAGTTCATTTATGAAACCATTTAAGAAGGCGCTCTTCACATCCATTTGAAAGAGTTTCATTTTGTGATGTGAAGCATACGCCAAAAGGATACGAATGGCTTCAAGTCTTGCAACCGGAGCAAAGGTCTCTCCAAAATCGAGTCCTTCTACTTGAGAGAACCCCTTGGCCACCAATCTTGCTTTGTTCCTCACAACCACGCCTTGATCATCTTGCTTGTTCCTAAACACCCACTTGGTGCCAATGATTCTTGCATCTTTTGGCTTCTCTTCAAGTGTCCACACTTGGTTCCGGGTGAAGTTGTTGAGTTCTTCATGCATGGTATTCACCCAATCCGGATCCGCAAGTGCTTCTTCTACACTAGTAGGCTCAACAAAGGAAACAAACGAGTGATGTTCAACATAAGATGCAAGTCTAGAGCGAGTCATTACTCCCTTTGATGGACTCCCTATGATTTGATCATGGGGGTGAGCTTGAAGGATGGAAGTTGATTTTCTATTTGTCTCTTGAGGAGGAGGATGTGGTGCTTCAACATTGCTTGCTTCGGCCTCGGCTTGATCTTGAGGAATGTGAGTGTCTTCTTGAGCTTCTCTCACTTGATCTCCTTCATCAACTTGAGGCGTGTGAGGTGGTGAAGGATCTTGATTTGCTTCATCTTCAACTTCTTCCACCTCTTGCGGGTTGATAGCACCAATTGGCATATTATTCATTGCCTCCCTCAAGGGTTCATCACCTACATCAATATCCTCAAGCGCTCCTTGGGAGCCATTAGTTTCATCAAACTCCAAGTCATACGTTTCTTCAACTAAGCCGGTGGCTTTGTTAAATACACGGTATGCCTTGGATTTAAGTGAATAACCAACAAGGAAACCAATGTCACACCGCCGTTGGAATTTACCCAAGTGTTGGCGCTTCTTGTAGATGTACATCTTGCAACCAAACACCCAGAAGAAAGAAATATCCGGCTTCTTCCCATTGACAAGCTCATAGGGGGTCTTCTTTAATAGCCTTTGGACGAAGAGACGGTTTGCCGCATAGCAAGCGGTATTGATTGCCTCCGCCCAAAACTTCTTGGGAGTGTTGTACTCATCAAGCATAGACCTTGCTAGAGTTATGAGTGTCCGGTTCTTCCTCTCTACGACACCATTTTGTTGTGGAGTATATGTGGCGGACACCTCATGCTTGATCCCAACTTCATCACAATAATCCTCAATCTTTGTGTTCACAAATTCGGTGCTATTGTCACTTCTAATCTTCTTGATCTTCACATCAAATTCATTTTGAGCTCTTGTAGCAAACTTCTTAAAGATGCCTTGTGTCTCCCCCTTGTCTTGAAGAAAGAACACCCAAGTGTACCGAGAGTAGTCATCCACTACCACTAAGCAATAGAGATTTCCTCCAAGACTAGCATAGGTGGTAGGGCCAAATAGATCCATGTGTAGCAACTCTAGGAATCTTGAGGTTGACATGAAAGCTTTGGTTGGATGAGTGTTTGCTACTTGCTTGCCGGCTTGACATGCACTACAAAGTTTGTCCTTCTCAAACACCACATCCTTGATTCCTCTAACCATTTCCTTCTTGACTAGCTTCTTCAAGGTTGACATGCTCACATGAACTAATCTTCTATGCCATAGCCAACCCAAAGAATTCTTGGAGAATAGACACGTTTGCAAGTTTGCTTTATTGGAAGTGAAGTCCACTAAGTAGAGGTTGTTGTGCCGGAACCCTTTGAATATCATTGATGAATCTTCAATCTTGGTCACAATCACCTCATTTGGTGTGAAGAGACAATGAAACCCGAGATCACAAAGTTGACCAACCGATAGCAAGTTGAAGCTCAATGATTGTACTAGCAAGACATTTGAGATTGATGGATCTTGGGAGATAGCCACTTTGCCTAAGCCTTGAACTTTGCCCTTTGAATTATCCCCAAAAGTGATCTTGTGTTGATTTGCACAATCCTCATCAAGTGTGGTGAACATCCGGGGGTCGCCGGTCATGTGTTGAGTGCAACCACTATCAATTACCCAATGGCTCCCACCGGTCCTATAGTTCACCTACACACAAGCAACTTGGAGTTAAGCTTGTTGTTTGGGAACCCCCTTAGTGCGGGGCCCCATTGCCTTGTCAACCAACTCCTTGGCAACCCAAAGAACCCTAGGCTTGTTCTTCATTGGTGGTCCAAGAAACACCACAAGTGATCTACCCTTGGAATCTTTGTTGATGACATAGTGAGCATCATGAGCAAATGGCCTAGTGTGCTTGGGCAAGGTCTTGGGAAGTGGAGTCTTGCATTGAAATGAAAGATGACCAAGTTGTCCACATCCAAAACACTTCTTAGGCTTCGGTTTTGGCTTCTCTTGATTGTAGCCATTGTACTTGTTCTTATAGTAGTTCTTGGCTTCAATCTTGACCTTGGCCTTCATCACTTGGTTCTCCTTGTACCCAATACCGGTCTTGTCACTCTTCATGACGGTGCTCATTAGAAGCTCACTTTGGAGATTATGGCCCTTGGTGAACTTTTCAAGGCCACTTGTAAGCTTGGTCTTGTCATTCTTGAGCTTGGAAATTTCTTCTCGAAGAGAGTTGATCAAGGTGATAACATCTTTGTCTTCTTCTTGAGCCGGCTTGATGGTGAAGGGATTGTTTGCCTTGAGGTTGATTAGCTCTTCCTTGAGCTTTGAGTTCTCTTCACTCATCTTCACATAATCATCATACTTGTCGGCTTCTACAACTCTCTTGCCCTTGCGCTTGGCACTTTGCTCAAGAGCCACATCATCAAGCTCGATATCACAAGAGGTAGCACTTGCACACTTAGCACACGGGTTAGTAGCAACATGTGTAAGATCTTGAGTAAGTAATTCATTTGCTACCACTAATGTGCCATGATCATTTTTCACTTGGTTGTAGTCATCTTTTAGCAAGTTAAACCTTGTGAGGAGCTCTTGGGATGACCTCTCAAGCTTATCATGTTTCTCATTGGCTTGCTTAAGAGAGGCTTTGAGATCCCTAGTGCTAGATGTGAGAGAGTTAATCTCAAGCTTCAAATCATCATTAGCACTAGACAAGTTATCAAGCTTATCATGCAAGTTTTCCTTGATTTCAAGAAGTTTGTCATTTTTACTCTTGTACTTCCTTATGATGCTAGCATATTTGTTGCAAATTTTAATTAGCTCATCATAGGAAGGTGCTTCTTCATCATCACTATCATCACTAGAGAGGTCATCACCATCATCCTCTTTTTGTACCTTCTTGTCACCTTTAGCCATAAGGCATAGGTGTGTAGAGGATGAGCCCGGCGATGAAGGAGGAGGTGGCGGTGGAATCGAAGAACCAATCACCAAAGCGGCCACCTTCTCTTCTTCACTCTCATCATCGGAGGAGTCGCTTGAATCATCAATGTCGGTGAGCCAATCACCCACAATGTAAGCCTTGCCATCCTTCTTCTTCTTGTGGAAGTTGAAGTTCTTCTTCTTCTTGTATGGCTTGTCTTGCTTCTTGTCATCACCACTTGAGTCATCATTGTCGCCCTTGTTCTTCTTGAAGTTCTTGAACTTGTTTTTCTTCTCTTCGGGACACGCATGGGCTAGATGACCAAGAGTGCCGCAATTGTAGCACTTCATTTGGGAGATTGGCTTCCTTGAAGAGCTTGTGAAGAATTTCTTCTTCTTTGAGTCAAACTTGACTCCATTCTTGTTTAGCCTCTTCAACATCTTGGCGGTCTTCTTCACCATGAGAGCGATGTTGTCTTCATCATCATTATCACTTGTACTCTCAACAACATATTGAATCTTGCACTTCTCCTTGGAAGATGCCTTGAGAGCCAAGTCCTTCTTTTCCTCCTTCTCTTTCTTCTTGGAGGATGATGAAGTTCCATCATTGATCTTCATGTACATCTCATGAGCATTGATCTTGCCCAACACTTGCGTTGGTGTAGTTGCGGAGAGATCGCCTTGATGAAGAACCGTGACGATGTGGCTATACTTGTCTATTGGAAGGACACAAAGTATCTTGCGCACCACATCGGCCGGTGTCATTTGAGAGAGTCCAAGGCCATTCAACTCCTCTACAAGCACATTCAAGCGAGAATATATTTCATTAGCATTTCCATGAGATAGCATAGTGAAAGCATTTAACTTAGCAATGATAAGGTGATAGCGCTCTTCTCTTTCACATTTAGTGCCCTCGTGAAGAGCACAAATGTTTGTCCAAATCTCATGCGTGGTTTTGCAATTCCGCACACGGTTGAACACATCCTTGCAAATGCCACGGAAAAGAATATTCTTTGCCTTGACATTGTTCTTCTCAAAGTATGGGTCCTCGGCGAACACCGATCCACCTTGGGTGGCGGCTTTGTGAACGCCGACATCCACGGCCTCAAGGTAGGCCTCCATCCGCACTTTCCAATACGGAAAGTCATCCCCATCGAACATGGGTGGCGGTCCATCGCCATGGGACATCTTGCTCTAGGCGGTGAAGCCTAATTTAGAGCAACAAGGCTTTGATACCAACTGAAAGGATCAAGATGCCCAAGAGGGGGGGGGTGAATTGGGCTTGTTTTAAATTTCTAAAGCAAATATAAAAACCTATCAAATGCCAATCACCCCCTAGTGCCTACCGTTCGTGTGTCCTAACTAGAAAGCGGTAGCAGTTCATAGGAATTAAAAACAACCTAAGCAATTCTAGTAGGAAATGTAAGAACAAGACGGAAATGTAAAGAGCTAGGGAAAAGAAAATCTCATGGACGTAGCGATTTTTTCCCGAGGTATCGAGGTGTCGACACCCCCCCTAGTCCTCGTTGGAGCACCTCGCAAGGTATCGCTCCCCCTCTACCCGCGCAAGGGTAGAGTGCTCTCTACGGGCTGATTCTTCGCCACTCCGGCTTGGTGAATCGCCCACAACCGATCACAAGAGCTTGGAGAAGAGCCGCCAACAATCTCCCGGCGGTCACTTCCTCCGAACACCACCAAACCGTCTAGGTGCTGTCGAACACCAAGAGTAACAAGCACAAGACCTTCACTTGACCCACTCAAGGCTAGGAAGGTGGATGGATGCACACAAGTCACTCCTAATCACTCTAGGAGGGAAGAACAAGATGAACTCTCTCTAATCTCTCCCTCACTAGCCTCTTGGTTCTCCAAAAGATTTCTCAAGGTGTCACCAGCTGAAACAATGGCCAAGAATCACTCTAAGGACCAAGGGGGCAACTATAAATAGTCCCCACCTCCAAAACTAGCCGTTTTTCACTTTTTCTTCTCTCTGCGTAGCCACCGGACTAGTCCGGAGCTCACTCTCGTTTCAAACTAAGGCACCGTCGGACTACTTTGCTTGGTCCGACACACTGGTCCGACGCTCTGGTCCGGAGCCTCGGTGCTCTCTGAGTGAAAACGATTCTCTCTTTTACACACCACCGGACCACTCTCCTTGGTCCGGTGCCCTGGTCCGACGCTCTGGTCCGGAGCCAGGGAGCTCTCTGCATAGAACCAAACCCCTGTCTTGAGGCGTCGGACTAGCCGTCGGACGAACCGTCAGACTAGTCCGGAGCCTTCTGTCTCTCTGAACCAAGCCACCGGACCACTCTCCTATGGTTCGGTGCTTACCAGATAGGTGGTCCGGAGCTCCTCGAGCTGGAAAACTGCCTAAGTCAGGGACCACCGGACCACTCTCCTTGGTCCGACGCCCACTTAGCAGAGTGGTCCGGAGCCTCTGTGTCCCTCTATTTCAACCTTCTTCGCTAAGGTTCCTTAAGGGATTTTGCTCCTACCATTTCTAGGGTTTGTCAAGGGCTGAAAGCAAGGTCTCTAGGACTAGTTGTGACAAGTGTGCATATACCCACTTTCCTAAACTCTCCTAGGTCAAGCTACTAACCTCATACCCCCCTTTATAGTACGGTCAAAGGAAAAACAAAAAACCTAGCTATACTTAGTGCCCTTCTCAACCTTACGGCACTAAGAACTAGCCTAGTCTTCGTCGTGTATCTCCATCCTTTGCAACCGAAACGATTTCCATCTTGGGGGCATGAATATCCATTGAGCCCATTCAAAATGCATCACTCATGACCTAACATAAATGACTTTGTCTCTGCAAAACACACGTTAGTCATAGTGATCTAGTAGTGTCGTTAATCGCCTAAACACAAGGGTCCATGATTCTACACCGACTTGACAGCTGGACGTCTCCAACGCCTTCCTTCACAGTTATCTCGATGAACGCGTCCTCTGCCAGCAACCCATCGGCTTCATCGATACGAAGCAGCCAGATGATGTATGCCTCCTCTCCCGATCCCTGATGGTCTGCGGCAGGCACCACACGCTTGGTTCACACGCATCACCGGCTTCCTGCACTCCATCGGCTTCGTCGCGACCCGCTCCGACTCGTCTCTCTTCGTTCTACGCCGAGGCTCGTCGACGACATACCGGCTATTGTACGTCGACGACATGGTGCTCACTGCTTCCACAGATGCACTACTCCAGGACATTATCGCCAAACTCTAGGCTGAGTTCGCTGTCAAGGACATGGGGCCACTGCACTTTTTCCTCGGCATTGACGTTCGTCGGCGCGGCTCCGAGTTCTTTTTTGTCGCAGGGCAAGTATGCCGACGAGCTCCTCGATCGTGCCGGCATGGTACAATGCAAGCCTGCACCAACACCCATCGACACGAAGGCTAAGCTGTCCGCGACCTCTGGTGCCACCGTTCGTGACGCCAGTGAGTACCGCAGCCTAGCCGGCGCGTTGCAGTACCTCACGATAACTCGGCCCGACATCGCCTACGCCGTGCAATAGGCGTGCTTGCACATGCATGACCCACACGAGTGTCATCTTGCCATCGTCAAACGCATTCTGCGCTACGTCAAGGGAACAAGCCACTACGGTCTTCATCTGCGCGGCACGCCGGCAACTCCATCGATCATCGCCTATTCAGATGCGGACTGGGCTGGGTGTCCGGACACCCGCCGGTCCACGTCCGGGTTCTGCATCTACCTCGGTGACGCGCTTGTCTCCTGGTCATCCAAACGCCAACCTACGGTGTCTCGGTCAAGCGCCGAGGCAGAATACCGCGCCGTGGCGAATGCCGTGGCCGAGTGCATCTGGCTTCGACAACTCATGAGCGAGCTCCACATCGTCGTTCGCGGCGCTATGGTTGCCTACTATGATAATGTTTCAGCTGTCTACATGAGCAAGAACAGCAAGAACCCAATACATCATCGGCGCACCAAGCACATCGAGCTGGACATCCACTTCGTCCAGGAACGCGTCACTCTTGGTGACCTTCGCGTCATCCACGTGCCTACCGATCAACAGTTCGCTGATGTGCTGACCAAAGGGCTTCCGACATCCACGTTCGCCTCCTTCCGATCCAGTCTCACCGTCGGACCATCCGACGTTCCCACTGCGGGGGGTGTGATAACAGTAGCCTATCTACCAGGTCTTCAGGAGGCCACGACGCAAGGAGGAGCGCGAGCGACGCACGTAGAGTCGCTGGCGACCGAGTCTCGCGGAGGCTAGACGACGGTAGACGCGCGATGTAACGGCAGAGCACCCAGTCTTCCTGAACTATAGGATCTGGGAGCTAGCCAAAGCTGTATAAGTATCGGCTCACATGATCAATACAAGCTGTGGCTTATGTCTATTCTTCTTTAATGATGCATATTTGGTTGAGTAGATATCATTTTTTTTTACTTTGGTTGGATGGATGAAAGTGAATGAGATCAGAATAGTTGACTAATTATATCAATTATTTACAAATAATAATAACTATTTGGACACTACTAAATATTCACTAATACTAGTTTTACCATGATAATTACTAATTTAAAATAAATATATTAGTTAGCACCCACTAATAACCTAATTAGCATATGAAACATTCATAAATCAACGTATTAGCACTTATAAAAAATACTCCTACCATCATAATTACTAAGTAATAATATAATATACTAATAATCCTTATTTTATTTACTAACGATAAAGATCATAAGACATGGATCAGTCGGTTTACGAGATTTTTATGAACTAGAAAATATAGCATCTGAGAGTATATTCCTTATCCATAGATTTATTGGGCTTAGTGATCGATCTAACCAAACACCACCAATCCTCATCCAATCTAAGCAACCAAACACACTATATATCACATGTTTGTTTCAAACACAAACCCATGTTTATCAAGGGGGTTTATCACTGCCCTTTGTAGAGGCTGCACTACCGTCTATAGACAATACCGAAAGTACCGCGACTTTCAGCTCGTTGCTGTTGAAATAAATAAAAGTGTTTGTTGTTAAATAAATAAAAAAAAACAACAAGCGACAACCATCTAGCTACCCGTGTTGCTTGTTTCCACGTGCAGCAGCAGATGACACGCGCCACGCGCACGGGACGCCCGGCCCCACCGCCTGATGGCCGCTCCGCAGAAGATCCCAACCGTCTTCTCCGGGTGTCGTCACGGGGTATCCGAGGCCGGCCAGCCTCATCGGTCACCGCGCCACAGGACCCGCGGTGGACCCCAGCTAGCAGTGAGTCCCTTGTCCATGGACCGTGTCCACGGAGCACCACCACGGACCACGGCGCCAGACTGGCAGCACAGCAGCTCCAGTCCACAGACACAGGGAAAGGAAGAGAGAGAGAGCTTTCACTGGACGGCAAAGCTACTGCTGCCACTCCTAGAACCCCTCGCCCTCCTCGCTCCCTCCCAATGGCAGCCACCTCCACCTCCTCCTCCGCCCCATCCGAACCCTAGCGAGCGCCGCCGTCCGCCGCGGACCACCACCAGCAGCTCGCTCCGCCTCCGGATCCCACGCCTCGCCAGTCGCCAGTCGCCACACCACACCACATCACATGGCGGCGGCGGACGCGGCGCAGCAGGGGCCGCGCGGCCACCTGAGGCGCGGCGTGGGCGGGTCCGCCACGCGCGTGCGCCCGCGCGCCTGGTGCTGCTCCTTCGCCGGCGCGCCCGACAGCCCCGACCTCCGCCCGCTCCCTTCCCCGGCAACGGCGGCGGCGGCGCCAGCAGCGGGGAGGAAGCTGCCGCCCAAATCCCCCTCGTCGGCGTCATTCTACGGCTCGCCGACCTCGTCCAGGCTCGCAGGCCTCGGCGGCCTCATCGACCCGCGCCGCATCCTCTCTCCCGGCCGCGTCTCCCCCATCGACCCCGACGGCGTGGTCCCGCCGCCCCTCCCGCTCCCGCTGCCTACCGCCGTTGAGGATTCGCCAGCTGTGGGCCCCGTTGAGCAGCCGCCGGCATTGCCGTCGCCCACTGTGGCGCCGCCGCCGCCGGTGGTGGCCGTGCGGGAGGAAGCGGACGCGGCTGGCGTGCTGGATCTGAGGCTCTTCCTAAGGGGCACCGACGGGAGGTGCGTCCTCATGGAGCTCGACTCCAGGGTGCTGTGCGGCTGCAGCGACTTTTTCGCCGCCATGGCCCCGCGCGAGGACGCTGCTCCTGCCGCTGCTGCCGGGAAGAGGATCGAGGTGGACGGGGTGGAGAATTTGGATGCTTTCAGGGCCGCGGTGGAGCTCATGTACGACCCTCATCCAATGCGGTTTCTTGCAGCTGCTGGTGTGTCGAGGGCCATAGATGTGCTTGAGGTGAGGAAGACGAATTGCAGGCCTCTCTTATTTGTTTGTTACATACTACATTCTCAATGCTTCTTGTTGATATGGTACCAGTGAGACAGCGTCTGATACTCCGATTCAGTACTGACCACTCATTTTTCCTTCACTGTCTATCAGAGTGGCGATTAAGCGGTGTTACCAGCAAAATGTTTGTTCCCTCATGGTATTTGGATTAGATGTGGTTTTCTTAATGGCACATTGCCTGGTATTAAGAATGGTGTGCAGTAGTTTAACTATATGTCCCTAGGTTCATAGTCGCCCTTGAACAGTTGCAAGTGTAGTTACTTTGTTGGTATAAATAAAGTACTTACATTAGATGCGTCAAGTATTCTAGGACAACATAACTTACACAGGCTATAGGCATTATTTGGTGTTTATCTAGTAATGCTTTCATCAAAATTAGATAATCAGTGTCTCCATGCTTTTCTATTCAATTTATATGTTGCCAGTTTGCCACATTTCATGCTTTTAACTCCTCAAATTTACACTTTATTTTGACATGTAAATCATGCAGTGTGAATTGCTCCCTCCATCGAAAAATGATTATTTTTTATTTTAAGTGTGTGCAGTCAAGGTTTTAAAACTCTGACCACTATTGTTCATGAAAGTATCAGATTTATCTCATGAAAATGTTACAAGTAGATTTGGGATGAAAAACAGTGTCAAATTACTATTTTCAATGGCTTTCCTGATGACAAACACTTAGAAAAAGTAATGGCTCAAGCCATGGATCTGATAGCATGTCTTTTTCCAAAAAACAGAGGCAGAAGTTATTCACTACCGATATAATCTCTTTTTCAAAATCACTACTATGGAATGTAGATAAGGTAGTTCTGGAGGCCCAGCATGAACCTCTCTAAGTAGCTTTTATTGTTTCCAGTATTCGTGTAACAACTTTCTAAGGTTAATAGCTTCTAATTCTAAGTAGCCGTTGTTGTTGCATTGCTATTTCTCTACTATGTAGAACCACCATAATTTCACTCCTAAATCAGTGTTTCCTGCTCTGTCAATGTTATCTGGTTGTCTAATTAATTGTGACTAGTCAGGCTAATTGGCCCTAAAACTTTGACTAGGCAACTCGATTAGAGCAACAAGAAATCTAGTCCTATGATTAGTTGATGGATGAATAGTTGGACATTGTAATCTGGGATGCAGTCTGGTCACCGGGTCACATGGATTTCTTTATTTCGGCCCAATAGGGTTTCCCTCACATGCACAACTTCACAGCAGAGTGGAAGCTGCTCCCTTCCTATATGCATTGCCAGTGGCGGATCCAGAAACGGTCTGCGCCCTTGTCTAACTAATACAACGTTACAAATTTAACTAGCCGTGGACTATTGGATATAATACAGTTTCAAAGAAGACAAAAATATCAGTATTGATTCAAAGAGCTCAAATGATATGTTCAAATAATGCGTAGAACATTGAGGCTACAAAAGTACCAAATAAAAAGTCTTATACAAGACAAAATATATATATCTTTATGATTTCACATCCTCAATACTACATAGTTTTTTTAAATGTCAGTTTTTTTCAAAAAAGCAAGATAACATTGTGTATTGAAATGAACTAATAATTAATAAATGTATACAACACACACTTTTTTACTCTAAAGATATGAAAATATCTATTATGGATCTAGAGAGTAGGGAGTAGTGACTATTGCGTGCCGCAGATTGGGGGGGGGGGGGGGCTCATGCACTGACTGGGGACTGTGGTGGCTGCTGGCCGAGTCACCAAGCAGCGGGCGGGGCCGCAGCAGGCAGAGGTAGGCGGGCAGCCGTGCTGGCGGGGCTGCGGTCGGCAGGTGCAGCCGCGTGGACAGGGTCATGGCCACTTGGCGGCGGGGCCAGGCACAGGAGGAGGGCACGGAGGTTGGTGGCGGAGATGTAGAGTGATCGCGTTCTCTGCACCGAGGCCAAGAGCAGAGATACTGAGTCGGGGTGTTGCACACGCGCTTGCGGCCAGGGCTTGAATCGGAACCTGCTGGGCTTTCCTTGTGCGTCGGGGTGGGCTATTGGTTGGCTGGCCCTTTTTTTATGTTTTTGTGAAACTTATTCCTACAGGTTTTGTGCCGTGCCCCAGGCTGCGGCCCAGGCAGCCCGGGTCCCAAATCCGCCCCTGTCCATCGCATAGCCCCCACCCACAAGAATCTGCTGCTCTAGAGATACGCTTCATAGTATATATGCCATAGAATATACTGGACAACTATATGGTTTACTAGGCTCAACTAGTTGGGCTGGTCTTGACTGACTGCAATTAGTCTCCCAGTCATTCCCCTGGCGACTAGGATTGACTAGATGACCAGATAACATTATCTCTGTATTCGATATATTTCTTAGTTGGATGAGTTACATTGGCCACTGTTTCTAATACTCCCTCCATTACGTATTGTTAGGCGTTACGGGGTTTTTTATTTTTGACGTTAAGTAAGGCGCTAGCTAGCTGTGATTGGTTATTTTTGACGTTTTGTTTGCATGTGATTGGTTGATTTGTTTCACCGGGGCCATTAAACGTCGCTGCATGCTTTCATGCAGGAAAATAGTGCACGCTTTATTAATCCTATGCTCTCTCTCTCTCTCTCTCAAATTCCTTGGTATCTGAGAAAATGGCCTCCACGCCTAAGAAAACGTAATGGAGGGAGTATGTACCTAATGTCTAACTCAAGTATTATGAACTTATATTCCAGGAATAGAATGAACTAATTTCATACATGTCTTTCTGATAAACTAACACTTAATCTGATACAATCGATAAATATTTAACACTTAATCTGATACAGTCAATAAATATTTACCTTTTGCAAAATGTGTTGAGTGAGTTTTGTGGACATGCTACATGGTAGTATGATGGTAATACTTCTTTCATAAGTAATATGTTCTTTTTGTTCCCCAAGCTAATTAGTATATCGATGTATTTAATTTGATTGGACTGTAGAGTATTTTGAATGACAATAATCAGTATCGAGTGATAGTTTTCAAAATTTACAGCAGGTGCTGCTTAGGTGTGAAGTTTGACAAATAAGATCTAAGTTATCTACTGAAATTAGATTTGTGTTGAACCATGGAACTATAATTTTATAAGGGCATTAGCATCTTTCCTTTTCTGTTAACTTCTTTAATCAGGCTACTTAAATGTTGATTACACTTAACTTTACTAAACGATGTTCTATTTTGAAATGTAGGTATGTTCGTCTATCATGTTCAGCAAGGGAATCAAATCATGTTTGGCATACATAGAAGCTGTTCCCTGGAGTGAGAATGAGGAGGAGAAGCTGAAGAATCTCTTTGCAAGATTCACTTTTGATGAAGCAGTATCCCAGGATATACTTGCAAGATTGCGGCCTGTCAACTGGAAAAGCTCAGATGACCTCACTGTACAGCTTATTCAATCTATCACTAGCAGCACCAGCACTGTGGCAAGAAAAGACATGCAATCTTTGGTAAATGGTCTTCTAAGCAAAAGTTCAGTGTATCAAAAGGACACGTCAGGACTAAACAAGGAGAGCCTGTACCGGATCTGTTATTCATGTCTGGAGTCACTGGTTGACCTCTTTGAAGAGGCCAGAGAACCAACAGATTATACAGGTCAGGCTGTGGTAATTAGAGGGAGTAAACCACTGATTGAGCGAGTCTCTAGGCAAGCAGAGAACCTCAATTGGCTCTTGGAGATTCTAGTAAACAATGATATTGCAGAAGAATTTGTAGAACTGTGGGCTAAGCAAGACAGACTCATTAGGATGCATGAGCAAGCATCAGCGATGGTCAGGTATGAGCTAAGCCGAATATCAGCTGGTGTGTTCATTGCACTTGGTAAAGGCAAAGTGCAGTGTCGTTGTGACGTACGAAGCCTTCTCTTTAATGGATGGTTCAGCACAATCTTGTTGGATTTTGGCTGGCTTCAGCGCTGCCCCAAAGGTCTAGACCTAAGATCACTGGAGGAGAATTTAGGGCGAGGCCTTTTAACCCTCCCTCTCAGGCAGCAGCAATGTTTGTTCGAGGAATGGTTCCAGTTCTATGCGACCAAAGGAGCCGAGTGTCCGAACCTTATTAGAGCTTTTCAGGTATGGTGGAGAAGGTCTTTCATAAGATCATTGGTAGAACCCCAAAGCTAAGGTTTTTCTTGATGTACTAGTATGTGTTGTGTGTATGATTTGTAAAATTGGAACTGTTGTGATGATCCGTAGAGTTAAATGTTTTTTCATTTGTAGTTTAGCTCTTCCCATTGTATGTGAATAGCTGGGTGAATTTGTTTGAGGATAGCAGCTGTGATGTGATGGCATGTTATGTAATAACTCCTTTCGGTCTTACGGCGAACTTTTGTACTAACTTTTTGTAGCATGACAGTCTGGGTAAGAGCCGACCCATAACTAGCACAAGAAACGCGAAGACTAAGGGCACATTTGACCCACAGACAGTGGCTTGTCTTCAAGAGTTTCAAATCTAATATACAAACAACTAAAATGACAAGTCCAATAACTTATAGATAAGATCACAGATAAGAAGTCATTGTTTTGCATGTAACTAAAATTAATCATAAATACCATTTGTATATAATGTGTTGTTATTCGATAAATAATGCATCAAGCTTAAAAAGATACATGATTATAATATAATTTTAAAAAATCATTAATATAAATGATATATTATAAATAGTTGCAACATTTTTGTTCACATAGTTATACAAAAAGCAAGAATTTGGGACTGCCCACTTTCAGTTCTGAACTTCCAGTGACATTTGAAGCATAAGATTGTCTTGAAGCATAAGATTGTCCGCACTGCTATTTCTCTAAATTCATTCTCTATCTGTCTTAGTCATCAAGATTCTCTCCTCTATATGTCTTTCTTCCGCACTCATCATTCTCTATATCTCGTACTCCATACCAACTATTAACATTAGAGTTTATTTATAACTTTATCGGAATATATTCATATGAGATCTTGTTTCGAAGGATTTATTGAAACGAATTTAATGGTCCGTACGAAATTTAATTTGGTTTATTGATTTGTGAGTTATAGCAGTTTTTAGCTAGTTTAAATAATAACACACGTATACCGAGGACCTGACCCCACAACTGCAGGCTTTCTCCCTGCATCAGCCGGCTTCCGCACGCGTCCGCGCAGGCGACGCGCATGCGCTAGCAGTAGCGTTGCTGAGCGGCTAGCGTATTGCGATATAGCATGGCGCTGCACACTTTTTTTTTACTGTAAACAACAGTCTAGAACGGCTTCCCGTACCGCGGTGCGGTTAGTCTAAGCAAAAAGTGTACCCCGGATGTCACTTATTAGAAACAGCAAATTCTCGCAAGGTACCGATGAGTGCAGGAGCGTGTTAGAAAGTGAATGCAAATGAATAAGTGATTGGAAGAACTGTAATTGTTTCATTGATCTTTTATATATATATATATATGAATGAGTGTCACGAATGGACATGACTGTTCAAAGGGATGTCACGTAAGGACACGACTATTTCCAAAGGACATGCCCTTTGGGATTAAACTAAATGTCTAATCCTATCCGTTGATCATGTACTTGATGGATGAGATCACTTGGTGAAGAGACGTCTGCTCGTGAAGAGGTGTTTGTTCGTCAATAGGTGTCGTTTCACAACACTCCCCTTGATCGAATCTTTCTTGAGATCAATGTAGCTGTAAGCTGAAATTCCTCGAAAACCCTATGGGAAAAATCTGAGGAACATGTATGTATTGATATGCCATAAAAACTCCTTTAAACCTTATTTGGAAAAATAAGGAGAAAATAACATATATGTGTGATTTAAATAAATAACTATGTCATTGGTATCCCATTAAAAACCCCAGTGGGGAAAAATATTGGAGATACGACATAAAGATAACTCCCCCAAAAACCATTTAGGAAAAAATGTGAGGAGAAATATAAAGTGATATGCCGCTAAAACTCCTGTAAAAACTCAGTAGAAAAATTAGGAGAAAATATGACGACATATTATTGGCATTGCCTCTTGGATAACTCACATGAAAAACCTTTTTTCAGGAAAAAACCATGAATGAGTTGTGAGGGCAATATGTGTCATTGATATTTCCCACAAAAACCCCAATGGGGAAAATAGAAAATATGACACATTCTTGTATTGATATTGCCTCATTAAAAACCTTTTATGAGAAACCTTTGTGAGAAAAACTTATAGAGGGAAAAGAGTAGAATGCCAATACAGGAGAAAATTCCCTCTAAACCTTGCAACTCTCAAAGTCACTACATACCAATTCCATAAAATGTGAATATAGGTATGGACTTAGTGAGTGAATCCGCAAAATGCAAGACTACTTTTGCAAGATGTTTATTTCCCAATATGTTATAATTATGAGGATAAAACATTTTGGACAATATATTTAATCATATTGCTCTTATATGACCTGTTTCCATCTTGACAATACAAGCAACCTTATCTTTATAGATAATGGTTGGTGATCTTATAGAATCACATTTGATCACTCTATGAAGTCATCTATGTAGAATGCTTGAAAATGATTAAGTGGAAGTAACCATTGGAGTCATATTTGATGACTTGTGTGAGGAGACTCCACCATAATAAAATCAGTATGTGATCTAGCATGGGGGATTTAATAGCCAAGATCTTAATATTCCATTCAGGTCATGTCTTAATTTATTTGATAATAAATTAAAGCCCTATAATACCATATCAATATCTGTGGATATCCTTTTTGACTCCCACCTTTCGGTGTTGTAGAAGTTGCGCTATTTTGTGCTTGCAAAGTATCTACAAATGCAATTTCAGGCTTGATGCTATTTGCAAGATACATGAGCGATTTATGGCACTAATGTTGTCATCCCAAGGTCTAAATGGATAGAAGTCCATATTTAGGGATTGAATGACCACAAGAGTTAATGGAAATGATGTCCAATAATATTTGGATATTGATAGACAATATCAATTGTATATTGGTATACTGATATACTCCCTCTGTATCGGAAATAGAAGACGTTTAGGACAGCGACACGGTCTCCAAAACACAACTTTTACCCTTTGTTTTTATAAAAATATTTATGGAAAAGTGATATATGTATACTTTTATGAAAATATTTTTCAAGACAAATCTATTCATATAATTTTTACATTTGCAAACTCAACAATTTAAAAGTTATAGATGATTTATATTCCCAATGTTTGACTCAAACGTTGTCTAAAACATCTTCTATTTCCGATACGGAGGGAGTATGTGCTTAAGCGTAAGACTTAAGTGTAATTTGGTTTTACCCAAATATCTCATCTCAAATCCATCTTATTAGAGGCCAACTTCACATAATGGAAATTGTACCTAAAAGGATTGCTTAATTATTTCTATATCTTGATGATACTAAAATAATTCATATGTGTTGAGATGATAGAGAATCCAATTTGGGATTTCTTTACAAACACATATATGCAATCATTATTAGAGTAACCCTTCTATAGAAGGAACTCAATAAGTTGTACCACAATCAACTTAATTGTTTCAAGTCATGTTGTGACCTGAATTATACACACTGTATGTTGCGATTTGTATTAGGATTCAGAATGTGAAGTCCATTGGGACTTATACGTCCAAATCTATTAAATTCATTTGATCTGCCAATGATTGAATTTGAAAACTTAATTTTCACACATACCATGGGGTATATTATGCTAGGTCTCTGCATAAAACCATATGCTACAAGCTCTCATTGTTCACCACCTTGCTTCTGAAAAGAAACTATGTGAGAGAAGATATTACTATAGTAATACTCCTCACCATTGAACAAGAGCATTATACTTAATCCGTTCCAAATTATAGTTCATTTGACTTTTTCAACCCTAACTTTGACCACTTTTCTTATTCAAATTTTTGTGTAAAATATCCTTTCCTTTGGTGTGGCTTACTTATTTAATAAATAGCCTACATGAATGACTTAAATTTGACTATGTTTGCACTAATTTTTTGAAAGACGAGTGGTCAAAGTTTGGGTCAAAAAAGTCAAACGAATTATAAATTGAAATGGAGGGAGGTACTTAATTGCCACCTTTTAGTTTGACCAAAATTTGAGTGTGAAGACACTCTGCCTTGGACTTTTGATCTTGATCCAGTAAGGCGAATTACAATCTTTGAGGAGTATATGTCACGGCAATTTGTAGTCTTTAAATGATTGATTCATGGTTTTGAATCAACATAGCATGTGAAAATATTAACCCTTATGGACTCCTTTTCATTTCCCATATGGAGTCAGGGTGTTTCGATGTTCCAGGATCAGAATTTGGGTGCACCATTGATCCGAGTGGATTTTGATCTGGGTTTTGGATGCTCATCCATTAGGTGTCTACCAACTTGAGGTTGCCTTGGATTTATTGATTTGGAGGATATAGTCCTCGGTTTCCTCAGAAGCTTACTTGGAGCATTGTCCATAGGAGCGGCCGTATTTCTCCCCCTCATCTTTAGAAGTGGGAGTTGAATGGTTTTATTTGGTACCTCCATTCTTTCGGGCGCATTACTAGTAGGATAAGAGGATTTTGTGACACCTGTATTATCAATAAATGTTTGTGGCAGATTCTTTGCAATATGATGCAAATATAATATGATCTAAACGATTTGGTTTAGATTCTTTGGTACGTGGATGTGAGGAGCGAATACCAATATGCGATACTCTTTTGATTCCTGGCATTCTATGTGTGGTATAAATCTCCCCCTAATGCGTGGAATTATCCTCAAATTATGTTCAACATACGGGCAATGTATAAATCCCTTATAGAGATCCGAGGTATTGTATGAATGACGGATAATAATACCTCATTGGAATCCCTAATGCCCATTGGTATGTTGGGTGGTGATATCGATATGTGCAAACATACTCGATGCGCAGATGAGAAATGTTTGGCTGTGGCCAAAGTTCCACATACTTACTGCAATGGAGGGAGTTGTATAAGTGCAGCATGTTGAATTTGAATTAACGATACGGTGTGTAAAGCCGCATGCATCCAACTTAGTGTTGGTAAATGACAATTCTATTTAATAGGTCATTCAAATAGTTTTGATTCTTAGTAAGAGATTCAATCAAATCATTATCAGTATGGACATAAGGTACTCAATATATAGTTTCCAAAAACCAAATAATTCCATGTAAAATGGATTTCATCCTGCGTCCAAGACAATTTGCTCTAAATTGAAGATTTTGAGCAATGAGTTTGGTATAATGATGGTCTACTAAGAGATACACATGGGACTATATTGTGGATGCATCAAAGTGAGTACTAATGATCCAAAAAAATGGTTAAATGAGGTCACTAGTGTCTACTTGAATTTCTTCAAGAAATTAAGTGACCTAGATATTTGAATTTTAAGGTAAGAGTACCTTAAAATGAAATTTCCATGTAGCAACTATAATATGTACAAAAGGCTATAGGCTTTAGGAAATTTTGTATGACCAATAGAATTGACAATAATTCTCTGTTATTCCTATGGTTGAATAACCTAGGCAAATGTGCCAAGTCTCGTTAATATAAAAAGAGAGAATTATTTTGTACGCAACATATAATATGAGATTGATGTATGTATAATACACCCTAGATGAAATGGAAGGAATGTGCATAATTATTTGAGAGATTTAGCTACATGGCCTTGAAAATAATGCATCTTTGGTGTATGACCTCGTTTTTTTCGAACTTTGCTCCATGACCCTGAAATTAACTTTTCTTAGCTCTATGGCCTTCTGTTACATCCCAACACTTAACGGTGTTAACTATGGCGTGAAAAGTCCATTTTACCCCTGGACCAAAAAATTTAAAATGAAGCGCTCTCCTTTCAGCAGCATGCATCAGCTGTCCACATTTTTGGGCAATGGCGAGCATGCAGAGAGGAAAATCATTTAGCACTGTATAGGAAAAAAAATCACAAATGCATTCTAATGAACCATAGGTTTCAAACTCACATAAACAAGGTCTCAAATAAGGTTTCACAAATTCACCATAGTCTAACAAATCCACCATAATCTCACAAATCCACCATAGTCTAAATTCAAAAATGTAGAGAAGGCTACACTCATTATTACCTAATTGCTTTCATAGATTCTATATCTTTTGGTCTGGACATGATTTTTTCACGCTAGATTCATTATCCTTACCCCAATATGGTAGGAGTCACTCATGATTTTTTTTAATTGTAACATGACATTAGTTTGCATTGCTTCTAGTGCAAAGGAAGGAAATTAGGGAAGCTACAATGCATAATAAAGACTGAAGGTGCTAGCAACTCTTTCTTTTCATTTTTATGCTGAACTTCAGTCTAGTGAAGCAACTAAACCTTTGTGGTTTCCCTATGCTAATTAAGAAATTATTGTGGATTTTAATTTTCTATCCATACAGATTCATTGACTTTTTTTTACGATTGAAACATTGTAGTGTTTCTATTCTAACAAGCACATGCTGGCAGCTCTTTACTGCTGCTGCATTCTGAAATCATTTGTATGCTGGATGAGTCTTGCTGCCGTTATTGATATCATAATCCACATTTTTTTCATCTGCTGTAAGTTTGTAAAATGCCTTCAAATTCAGCAGTACATTTACCCTTTTGTGCTGCGATTATTAAACTCAGCACTATTTTTTTGTTGTATCTCCGGAAATCATTTTAACTTGAGCATTTACTTTACTTGCAAGATCATTAATGGTGTAATGTATCTCCGGAAATCATTTTAACAGGTAGCTGAACAGCACGAAAAAACAACGGAGCAGACAAACATGTAACAACATCTCATAAAAAGATTGTGTACAAATTGTCCTTAAAAAAGCCTAAATGTTCGGAACAGCTATATTTCTGAAATCCATTGAGTATGCGGGCACAAGTCACCAAATACAAATTGTGTTAGTAGGACAATGGTCCACTAAACAAGTTTCCTTTGTATCTAGTTGAATCCGAAATGATTCTATATTTAGCGAGGCAATATTCAAGTATGAATTTGCACTCATATAGAATATGTATACCATGTATAGTTAGTTCAATCCAACTAAGGATGTTTTGTTTTGCCATATCTGTGCTTAGGAGGAAATACTCCTCTTAGTTGTTATCTTGGGGTTTCGATAATGAAAACCACATTGACAGATATCTCTATAATTGGTTGGGTACATTATATAATCAGAATACAATAATGTATTTATGATTATTATTTGAGTACCAATAGGGAGTATGATAGCAGGACAACCAAAATCAACTATCATGATATCGCATCTAGCGATTATCAAAATATTTCCTTATGTTTATTAAGAACGTAGGAATATTTTGCTTCCCTATGTATAGAGTTTGTGGTGCAACTATCCACTAGGAAAAATTCTTATTTGGATTGACTCTCGTATAAATCTATATATAGCATGAAGAATTAAATGAAATTCTTTGTAGATATATAGATTAGATACAATTTAATGGAATATCAAATGTGAAGGCACATTATTGTGATATTCAATTGAAACTGATGACAACATTTATATTACAACATTAAAATGGGACGTAGATACTAGGTATCTTTGTAGATGGGAGATAAATTTTGATCTCCAAAATGGATCGAGCGAAGTAAATTCGATGATCGTCTTATCCATGCTCATAAGACCCACTTATTAATTAAGTGTTTGGTTTCTACTTGGTTCCTTCAAGAAACCAGTTGTGAACAACAGGCCTTCCTGGTGGTGTCAGGTTAAAGATTAAAGTGCACTTCATATCTTTATTGTTGAGATGGATATTCATGTTCAGTGGATTTCAATTATTGATCAACTAAATGTCTCAAGTCATGTTATTTTCAAGTTGTGCAGCTATAACATCCACAATTATGACAAAGTATGACTTTGTCATGTTTGGAAAATGCTTTGACCTTAAGAAATGCATGGGGCTACTTCTTATTATTGTGTTGAATCTTACCATTAAAGTTCTTTGGATGACATATTATATGACATCGAACTCATCACGATTCTAAAAATTCAATGTACTTCAGATCATAGAGCATCACTACAATGCTAATGATGATTCCTTAATAAGAGTTTATCATACACTTAGATCTAAAGTAATGTAGGAATTAATCTAGAATACATATGGTAAGTTACGAGAATCGTAAGAACACAATATGGAGGATATTTGGGAAACAACATAATTCTATTCTCAAATAGACATAAAGTCTTAGAGATAAAATTGTGGCCAATTATAGTTGGCATTGGGCAAAATTATTGCCATATGTTCATATCACTCTTAGAGAGCTAGCCATATTGTGCATTAATTTATATCCATTGAGATACACATAGAGTGATATGGATTTGTATGGTGCTTTATTCTAATAAAACTCTATAATTAAATTGATCAGGATATGAGATGCTCTCTTTGAGGAGCATCAAGTATTGATAGAGTCCATAGAACATTAAATTTAACATTACGTCCGTTGACCATGTTGGATAATGGTAACCATCAAGAGTGAGAGATCAAACTCTTTCATGGTTAGTATTCCAACTAGGTGTAAACCATAAATTTTCTTAATTTACACTAAGGGTAAATTAAAATTGCTATGGTAGTGTTGTATTAATTAATACAAAATAAATTTTGGAAACAAGATGAGTCTTGTATATCCAATGGTGTAAACCTCATATTTATGCTTACACTTTAGAGGTAGTCATCATAATAATGTAGACCTCCAATAATATGGACATCAATTATACGTATAATAGAAGCCAAGTGTTGTATGCAAATTGTACAAACACATTTTGAAGTAATCATCAAATAATTGATGTAGACCTTAGTTAATCCGCAAACGAATTAGATACCCACGTTGAGGATAGTAGATCCCGCAGTAGCAACTATGGTGCTACCTTGTGTATGGCCAATAGGAATGCAGATTAATAGTAGTCATCTTGTGAAAAGATGTAGACCGCCTATTTCAATTTGTGATGTTGGATACGCACGTTGAGGATAGTCACTAAGTTATGAACTTAGTGTAGATACCACAGTAATAACTATGGTGCTACCTTGTGTATGACCAACATACAATGTGGAACATTTGTGTTATACAAATAATGAGGTAATACACTTAATTCAATTTTTACATTAAAATGTAAAGCACTATGAGCTTTGATAAAGCGAAAATGGGCTTAACATGAAAGGTTATTGCAAATAATAAAACTAATTGCAACAAAAAGGGTCGTGATAATAATATTACATGTTTATTGTGTTTGCCAGTTTGGACAAACACTTTGAATGTAATAATAATGATACATGTTTATTGGGTTTGCTAATTTGGACAAACACTTTGAACAATGTAATGATAGTAGTATAATGGGTTTGTTAATTTTGACAAACTCTTTGAACACTACAAGAAATTTCCAGTAAATATGAAAACTGGAATGTATGAATTTACTGTGGTAAACTCATTTGCAGCGGTACATATTATGATGCAAATTTTGATAACACATGGGTCTCAAAAATATTTATTACATGAGGTAAATATTGTGCATCATAATTCATTTTAAATATGGTGTCTAAAAATGAGCATTTACATGAAGTAAATATCGTACACTGTATTTACGTTAAAACCTCTGGGTTAAAACATAAATCTAGAATATATTAATAATCCATTTGGATTATCATATAATTTACTGGAGAATAAGAGCGGTTTTGTGCAAATGCACAACCTTATCCATCCAGAGACGGTTCCTCAAGGAGAGAAATCGCTTGGCCTTTTGGCTGTGACGCCGCCGACATAAGCCTGCCTCCGTCCATGGGCAGCCGCGGACTCAGCCAGGCCGTCGGCACAGGGGCCACGCGGGGCTGCCGTTGGCCGCCTGCCTGTGCAAGGAAGCGTTGGACAATTCGAGCAGGCTGATGCGGAGCGCCCGCCTGGAGGCTCCCGTGCCACCAACCACAGGGGCTCTGGCCGTCAACGCCTCTGCAGGGAGGCCGTGGACGCACAGGGCTGTCCATCGGAAGCCAACCGGCCGTCATGGGGGGAGACTTTTCCGTGTGTGTCATTATAAAAGATGGCTCCAGCCACCATGCCACTAAGAAGCTGTGTGACCAACACCATCTTTGTTTTTTTCATCATATCATTCCGTCCATTTGAGCTGCTAACACCGTCAAACGAGGCCGGAAAAAGACGTCGATGCCCCCAGCTCCCAGCTGACCAGCGCTGCCCCTCTCTTGGCGGGCCTGGCGGGCGGGCGGCCCTCTCCTCCTCCTTCTCTTGCGGTGCAGCGGCTCTCCTTTGCAGCAGCGAGGCGAGCAGCAGCGGGGCCCGCGTCACATCGGACTGGGAGGTGTAGAGCTTCGTCCACGTGAGGATCTCTGCCGGCGCCATCTCCCTCGGCGTCGACCAGCGCCTGCGCGATGGCCGCCTCCCCGAACCGCGCGTACCCGAGCGCGCCGCAGCAGTTGGGCAGCGAGAGCGCGCAGAACCCCGACATGACACGCGCGATGCGGTCGGGCGCGGCGAGGTCGAGCAAGGACACGATGCGCGCCGCGGAGAGGAGGAGCGGGTCCAGCGCCAGCGTCTGGGACGTGCGCAGCAGGAGGTCGCGGTCGGACGCGAACCGCAGTGCCAGGGTGTCGGACGAGGCGAGCAGCGCCAGCAGCGACGTCACCCGCCGGGCGCAGGCGCGTGCAGGGGTGTCACCACCGGCCACAGGCGCGGGCGCGTGCGCGACTCCGCCAACGCGAGTGGGTGCGCTGGGCGCCGCCGAGCGCGAGCGCGTGCGCAGGGCACCGCCAGCCTCGTGCGCGACTTCGCCGACGCGAGTGGGTGCGCAGGGCGCCGCCAGCATCGTGTGCGAGCGCGGCTATGCCGGCCGCGTGCACGTGCACATGGCTCAGCTGGCCGTGAGTGCGTGCTTGGGGCCGCTGGTCGCGTGCGTGAGCTGGGCTAGTTCCCCGGCCGTCGGCATGGGCACGAGCTGTGTTGTGCTGTGCTGGAGCGGTGACGTGGGACATTAGCAGAGGGCAGGGCGGACATTTTACCGGGCCGGATCCAAACGGTCAAAGCGTTGAAAACTCACCGAAGATGGACGGAATGACATGGAGGGGAAAAACAAAGATGATGTTGGTCACACAGGCCGAAACGAACTTCTTAGTGGCATGGAGGCTGGTGTCATCTTTTATAATGACACACAGGAAAAAGTCTCTCATGGGGGCCGCGCGTCGAGGCGGTGTGGACTTGGGTGCACGTACAACCGCTTGCGAAGGGGCTACGAGGAGCATGTAAAATTAGGTTGAACGAGATACCGTTCCAGGCTCTCGGCTAGCACGGAAACGGCCCCGGCGGTGGCTTGTACAAGGGGTATGGTCATGAACTTAATCTACAAGTAAACAGTAGCTATCTATTCCTAAATCCTAGGGGCGTCCATAACAACCGACACCACTTGAATAAGTCTAGTTAGGTTCATGACCATAACAAACATGTTACATAATCTAAGAGCATCTCCAACAGTTTGCTAAAATTTACTTGGTAAATCTTGTGAATTGATAACTTGCTAAAACATATAGCAAGTTAAAAAATGAACTCTCTCCAACAGTTTGTCATTTGAACTTGGTAAAATTATTAAAGAGTAAAGTCTACTTCCGGACCTTAAACTTTCTAAGCTGTGTCATGCTGTCCATATACTTTCTAAGTGTCATTAGTGTGTCTAAACATTGATTGGGTCTCAAATTAGCCCATAATGGTTATTGCCCACGCAAGGCTCCTGTCCATATAAGCAGAAATCCCCCTGTCTTTATTTCCTTTCAAACAGATCAGTTCAGTAGAACCTTGCACCCTTCAAACAGATCAGATCAGTTCAGTGAAATCCCGCCTGTCTTTATTTCATTGCGCCCTCATGATATTGGACAGGAACGCAGCAGTAGAACCTTTCCCCTTGGTGCCAGCGATATGCACAGCCTGCAGACACATCAATTCAGCTACTACATCTCTGCATTCAGTGAACAGAACCAAATCAAGCTTTGTTGGACACAATAGACCAGAGTCTGATGAACTGAAGACCAGAGGAGCCTCGCTTGCAGACCAACAGCTGAACAGAGAAGCAACAACAGGCTGCTGGCAGACCAGTGCACACTAAGTGCACATCACAACAATATTTCAAAGATAATCATGACATCGATAAACATGACAGCAAAGATAATCATGACAGCGATATACAACAGAGAATTGGACACAAATTACCAGCCAAAAGCCGATTTCATAGGGATAAATGTCATCTTAAGCCAGTGCATAATAACTGACACACATTATAAAGTGTGAACATAGTGCATACAAGTAGGAGACATAATTCATACAAATTCTCAGCCGACAAATAGAAGACAGTGCAAAGATGCACTCTAGAAGTTCGCTGACTACACAATATTAGGATGTTCTTACTCTTCTACTTGTGATGCTCTTTTTGGAAGATTGGAGGTAGATGCCTTTGTCTTCTTGGAAGATGCCTTCTGAATTGCCGATGATCTCTTCTTGGTTAATGCAGCCCTGCCTGCAACTGTGTTTGTGGTCAGTGGAGTTGGCCTTTGCACTGGCTGGTTGAACAGGATAAAGGTTTGATCTGGTAGAGGCCCTTGGGGTTGTGACAGTGAGCTTTCCTGTGTCTCCTATGATAGAAAATATGAGTGAAGGTTTTTAGTTACAAAATTTGAGTGAAGTATCCATGTCATACATTAGAGAGCAATAAATACATAAGTTAGAAATCTGACCTCTCCAAGCATTTGATAAAGAAATGTGTTGCTACCTTGTGTCATTTCTTCAAGTGATGGTGGTTGAGTGGTTGATATGTTTAGTGGGTTTGGTGTCTCATCTTCATTGACTTGATCAGTAGGTACTTGATCAGCAGCTGCTCTCATTGCTTGTTCTTTTGCCTCTTTCTGCAATGTGGCTCGAGTTGTGGCAACTAGAGCTTTTGCTTCTTCTTCACTAAAGCCAATTCTTTTGAGGTAGCATCCAACACTATTATGACCAGCATCTGAGAAATGCCTGCAATGAATTGTCACACCATGCCTAGACAACCTTGGGCCATTTTTTCCTCGTACCTCATATGCTTGCTTCTTCCTAGCTTTAGGAGGTCTGCCAACCCTTTTCTCATAAAATGGTGGGAGGACCTGTGGTGCATCCATTTTCTCCCACTCTGACTTATCTTTACAAGGCCAAATGCTATATGCATATGCACTATTATAAGCATCTAGTGAGTAGCAGCTTGGTAGAACAGATTCAGGTGTTATCCTTTCATGTCTTAGACAATTGATCGCATGGCAGCAAGGAATGCCAGTTAGTTGCCACCTCCTACAGTCACATGTTTTGGCTGTCAAATCCACTATGTGCTGATAATCTTTGACTAATACTTGAAACACACCAACCCCACCAGGCAGTGGATATCATATATTAGCAAACTCAACATTTCTAGCCAACTTCTTTCTGATTTTTGGGCAAAAAGAACTTGTGATCTGATTTTTCAGTTCCTTTCTTTTGTTGTAATGCCTTGTCATCAATTGGCACTTGATTTTCTCAAACATAGAAAGAATTGGTAACTCTCTAGCTTCCAATATGTATTTATTGAACACCTCACAGTTATTGTTCAATAGGATGTCACATTTGGGAAAAGTGGAGAAGAAGGCTCTTACCCAAGTGTTGGGTGCCATCTTTGACAGCCATTCATAAGCACTAGCATCCAATGTCTTCATCTTCTCCATATTCCTCTTCCATGCATCCTCAGAGGAAGACCTTGCACATGTCCACAATTGGTTCTTCAACACTTCACCTTTGAATTTTTCTTGGAAATTAGAGTACAGGTGCCTTACACAGAACCTGTCTTCTGACTCTGGGAATACTTGTTTGACAGCTGGTATTAATCCCTGAAAATGCACAAAGATTACATTAGGAATAGTAGAGATACTAGCAATTAAAAATGCATAATACTATACAAAAGACTTACTTTTTGCTTATCAGTCATGATTGTCCAGGGGTAGGTGTTGTCTATATTTAGATCAGACTTGAGAGTCTCTAAGAACCACTTCCATGTGGAAAGTGACTCAACTTCAACCACTGCCATTGCTATGGGAAAATGCAGTCATTTGGATCTATGCCCACTGCAGTCAGGAGTTAGCCCCCAAACTTGGTCTTGATGAAGCAGCCATCCAAGCAAATTATTGGTCTACAACCTGAAAGAAATCCCCTTTTGCAAGCATCAATACTCATATAACATGTGCTGAATCTAGTATCAACCAAGTTTAGGAAAAATGATGACCCAGGGTTGCTCCTCAATTCTTGACCATAATCCCACAGAGAATTGAACTGAAGCTCCTCATCTCCATGAATCTGTAACATAATCAACCTCCTTGCTCGGGCCACCTTACTTCTAGAAAGAGTTAGGTTCCAGTCTTTTTGTATTGTCCTACTTAGGCTGGTGATGCTCATTTTATCATTGGCCCTAAAGGATTCCAAGTACCTACTAGCTATCCATGCAGCAGTACATTTGCTGACTTTCCACTCTTTCTGACAAGTGTGCCCTCCATAGTAGGTTTTAACTACAAATGATTTCATCCTGCTGTCAAATGAAGCATAAAGGTTCCATGGACAACCTTCAGCACAGTGAGCACCGACTCTACTCTTGTCATTCCTTGGGATCTTTATCTCAACCCTATTCCTAACACTATACTCCTTGATGGCTTCCCTAAGCTTCTCAACTTAAGGGAACACAAGTCCAACTGAAAATGTAGGATTCGTCATGTCATCATCTGTAAATGACTTAAACTTGTGGCCTCCTTCTCCCTCAATATCAGAGTCTGGTAACTGAAAGCCTTCATCATCAATGTCTTCATCTTCTGACATTACTTCTGGCCTTATCACATCAAAAGGCTTTAACCTGCTGCCTTTAGCTTTCTTATTATCTTTCACAGTAACCTCTCCCAGATGTGGCTCATCTTGATTAGCATCACCAAAAACCTCCAAAATGTCTACATCCTCAATTTCATAGTCACTGTCATGAAATCCATCTGATTCTTCAACAGTGTTGTTTGTATGACCACTTGATTCACCTTCAGTGGTTTTGAATTGTTGTACTACTCTTCTCCAAATTAATAAAGAAAACTGGGAGCTTTTCACCAACCTTAGGAAGTTCAGCCACTGGATTAGCAGCAATGTCTTCCCAATTAACCCAATCAGCAATGCCACCTTGATCAAAATAGACAACAAAATTCTTGACCTTGCTTACAATATTAGCCATAACATTGGTGTCTTTGTCTTCTACTAGCAATCTAAGGCCTTCTGGAAAGGTCTGCCCAGGTAACAACCAGTGATACTTGATCCTACTATTTTTTTCATAGCCTAATTGCTCCACAAAATCATCAAACCAGAGAAGAGACCAAGTTTCTGCATCTAATTCATCAAAGAAATCCACCTTTTCATCCAGATTGCTTTTTAGATTACCATCACCAACAAAAAAACCACCATGGTGGACCTCTACTGAGAAGTGATCCCCACTGTCACCTGCATTGCCAAGGAAAAACACAGTAATTAATTTATTGTACCTACTCGAGTCATGAGGTCTACACAGAAAAAAATTATGGCAGGAAGTCAAGAACAAGCAATACAGATGAGATATGAAGTGTTCAGGAAAAGTGAAACAAGACACAAAAAATGAAATTTGCTCGGTTCTCCCCACTGTCATCTGCATCCCCACTGTCACCCTACCGATCAACTTCCTCATAAAAAACGACTACAAATTAAAGGCATAAGACGAGATTAGGGATGGAGGAACTCACTGTACACTGGCGCAGGTTGCCCTTTGCGCCGCAATTGCGCATCCATGGTGAACCGCCACCCTGCTCAACTTGTCCG
Source organism: Microstegium vimineum (assembly GCA_022036555.1). Classification (NCBI taxonomy): domain Eukaryota; kingdom Viridiplantae; phylum Streptophyta; class Magnoliopsida; order Poales; family Poaceae; genus Microstegium; species Microstegium vimineum. Next base: position 45,615,000 of record CM039120.1, read on the forward strand.
CCTCCGTCGTCTGAGAGCAGGACACTCGATCGCAGGCGTTCACCAGCCGCCGCGAGATTGCCGCCAGACGCCGTCGCGAGGAAGACGAAGAGGCGTCGTACGAGAACTGAAACGACGAAGGGGCACATGGGCCTATTTGCGTAACTGTACGTGATGTCAATGTGGACTTCTAAGCCTTGTGTGGGCAATACCCATTATGGGCTAATTTGAGACCCAATCAATGTTTAGGCACACTAATGACACACTTAGAAAGTATATGGACCGGCATGACATAGCTTAGAAAGTTTAAGGTCCGGAAGTAGACTTTACTCATTAAAAAATATACCCATAAACTCCTACCATTATTGTATATGAACAGAGTACGTACGACTGCACCATGCCTACTTCTTCCGTCAGCCTTTGACACACGGATACGTGACATACTGACAACACATCCTACTACTTGCTAGCCTACCATGGAGATCCAGAGGTGAGACGATGTAGTACTGTACCTACTGGTAGCTTTTGCTTGTTGGCACTGCTGTACGGAAAGAAGTTGGAGGACACCGCGCGAGCGAGTGAGTGGTCGCAGAATGCAACCAGCAGGATGGAAGGACGATATGAAATGACGTGACAGGACAGGACACAACATCTGAAATTTCCACGCGCGAAGACCGGCGGCCAGGTGCAACGCGATGGCAACTGTGATGAGCGCGCTTAAAGATACTCGCGCCGACGGGTGAAATAGAAAGCGGACAAAAATAGCAACATCATTTGCTAAACTGTTGGAGATGATTTTTTCTTATTTTGCCAAATTTTCAAGGATAACAACCTTATTTAACAAACTATTGGAGATGCTTTAACACTCTCAATCTTAACCACTTGTGAGCTTGAGATTGTCTCTGAATTGTCGTAGCTTCATTCTTGGCTAGGCCTTGGTGAAGCCATCTGCAACCTGATCAGCTGAAGTGATGAATCTAATATCTAACTCTTTGTTAGCAACTCTTTCTCTTTCTCGTACAAAATGAAAATTAATTTCAATATGCTTAGTTCTTGCATGAAAAATAGGATTCGTAGAGAGATACTTTGCACCTAGATTATCAAACCACAACTGTGCTGTTGGATGATGCCGTACACCAAGTTCCTTAAGTATCTTTTGAACCCAAATCATCTCTGCAGCAGCATTTGCAAGGGCTTTGTACTCAGCTTCAGTACTCGACCGCGAGATAGTGGGTTGTTTTCTAGTACTCTAGGATACTAGATTATGACCAAGAAACACAACAAATGCCCCCGTGGATAGGCGGTCATCAATATTGAAGAATCATGGCCCTATTGGTTTCGGTGATTAACGACAATTAACGATTATTATGGCTAACGTGTGTTTTGCAGAGGCTATACGTAGCTTAGCCATAGTGATCAACATGAATGAGCATAAATGGTCATCACTTAGCCCTCAAGATGGATATCGTTTCGGATTTCAAAGAGACACGATGAAGACCCTAGAATGATAGGCTAAGTGCCATAAGGTGATGAAGGGCACTTAGAAATAGACAGCGCTTCTATTTGATCTTTGACCGTACTATTAAGAGGAGTTGAGACTAGTAGCTTGACTTAGGAGAGCTTCATGACTTAGGTGTGGTGCACACTTGACTTCCTTAGCTCTACGCAAGCCTATGCTGACCGTAAGATAGCCTAAAACAACTTCCATATTCATCGCAACGAAAACCGAAGTTGAGGGAGCTGTTTTCTGAGCGTCGGACGCTGAGGTCCAGGGCGCCGGACGCTGTACGGCGCACCAGACGCTGGCGCCGGACGATGACGTATGCACGCCCTAGCGTCCGGCGGCGTTACAGAGAGCTCCAGAGACGTCCATTTTGCGATGGACGCGTCCGTCGCATGGGCGTCGGACGCTCGCGAGCGTCCGGGAATATTTTCCCAGAAACCCGAGAGTAGCCAGTTGGCGACGGACGCTGAGGCGCAGCGTCCGTCGCCAAGCATCGGAGCGTCTGGCGCCTGCTGACGTGAACAGGAACTAGCCGTTGGGGCTAGCGACGGAGCGTCCATCTCCTGTCGACGGAGCGTCCGTCGCCAACTTGAAATGCCGACGGATTTCTGAGGGGCTATTTATAGCTCCTCACCCTTCTCTCCCACCTTGCCTTTTGCTCATTTCAGATGCTGAAGTTCTTGAGAAGGTTGGGAAGAGAGCAAGAGCCCTAGAGAGACATAGAGTGATTCGCAAATCCATCCATCCTCTCCTCTAGTTCATCCAAGAGTTCAAGTGTGCATCCTCTAGTTGTGAAGCTTGAGTGAGTCAAGCGAAGATCGAGGCTTGTTACTCTTGGTGATCGACATCACCTAGACGGTCCGGTGGTGCTCAGAGGAAGGTGATCGCCGGAAGATTGTCGGCAGCCCTTCTCCATCGACTTGTGATCCGTTGTGGGCGATTCACCGAGCCGGAGTGGCGAAGAATCAGCCCGTAGAGAGCACTCATCCCTTGCGCGGGATTGAGGGGGAGCTATACCTTGCGAGGTGCTCCAATGAGGACTAGGGGGGAGTGTCGACTCCTCGATACCTCGGCAAAACATCGCCGTGTCAAGCATCTCTTTCCCTAGCTCTTTCATACCGCATTACTTTCTACACTTGTCTTTCTATTCTTATTAGAATTGTGTAGGAAGTTTTCGCTTTCATTTGGCTTGCTACCGCTTTCTAGCTAGGACACACAATCGGTAGGCACTAGGGGGTTAATTGGCTCTTGATAGGTTTAATTCTTGTCTAGAAATTAAAAAGAGCCCAATTCACCCCTCTCTTGGGCATCTTGATCCTTTCAATTGGTATCAGAGCAAGGTTTGTTCTAAATTAGGCTTCACCGCCTAGAGCAAGATGTCCCATGGGGACGGATCACCTCCCATGTTTGATGGAGATGACTTTCCATATTGGAAAATTCGTATGGAGGCCTATCTAGAGGCTGTGGATGCTGGCGTGCTCAAGGCCGCCACAAAGGGGGGTTCCTACTTTGCGGAGGACTCTTACTTTGAGAAGCACAATGACAAGGCGAAAAACATTCTTTTTCGTGGCATTTGCAAGGATGTCTTCAACCGAGTGCGTAACGCCAAAGACGCATTTGAGTTGTGGACCACTATTTGTGCTCTTCACGAAGGCACAAAGAGTGAGCGTGAGGAACGCTATCACTTGGTCATGGCTAAGCTCAATTCTTTTTCTATGCATGGAAATGAAAATGCAAATGAGATGTACTCACGTCTTAACATTCTTGTAGAAGAATTGAATGGGCTCGGTCTCAACTAAATGGCACCGGCCGATGTGGTGCGCAAGATTCTTTGTGTCTTGCCCATTGAGAAGTATGGCCACATCATCACGGTTCTTCACTAAGGAGACCTCTCCGCCACTACACCAACACAAGTCTTGGGCAAGATCAATGCCCATGAAATGTACATGAAGATTGGTGATGGTGGCTCTTCTTCCTCCTCCAAGAAGAAAGAAAAAGAGAAGGAGGAGAGGACTTGACTCTCAAGGCATCCTCCTCAGAGAAGTGTAAGATGCAATTTATGTATGAGAGTGCAAGTGATGAAGAGGATGATGACGACCTCGCCCTCATGGTGAATAAGACAACAAATATGTTGAAGAGGATAAACAAGAATGGAGTCAAGTTTGACTCAAAGAAGAAGAAATTCTTCACAAACTCTTCAAGAAAGCCTCTCTCCAAGATGGATTGCTACAATTGTAACAAACTTGGACACTTGGCTCATGCTTGCCCTGAAGAGAAGAAAGACAAGTACAAGAACAAGAAATTCAACAACAAGTTCAAGTACAACAAGGGCAACAAAGATGAGTCAAGTGATGAGGAGAAGAAAGATGACAAGCCATTCAAGAAGAAGAAGAACTTCAACTTCTACAAGAAGAAGAAGGATGGCAAAGCCTACATTGTTGGTGATTGGCTCACCGACATTGAAGACACAAGTGACTCATCCGGAGATGAGAGTGAAGATGAGAAGGTGGCCGCCTTGGTGATTGGGTCATCTACTCCACCGCCACCTCCTCCATCATCTTCGGGCTCATCCTCTACACACCTATGCCTCATGGCTAAAGGTGACAAGAAGGTACAAAAAGAGGATAATGATGATGAGGCTAACTCTAGTGATGATAGTGATGATGAGTTTGAGGCACCTTCCTATGATGAGCTAATTGTGATTTGCAACAAATACACTAAGCTCATTAGGAAGTACAAAACTAAAAGTAAAACACTAGAGAAAGCCAATGATAACTTGCATGCAAAACTTGATGACTTGTCTAGTGCTAATGATGATTTGAAGCTTGAGAATAAAACTCTCACATCTAGCACTAGGGAGCTCAAAGCCTCACTCAAGCTAGCTAATGAGAAACATGATAAGCTTGAGAGGTCAACACAAGAGCTCCATACAAGGTATAACTTGCTAAAAGATGACTACAACCAAGTGAGAAATGAACATGGCACACTTGTAGTAGCTAATGAATTACTTACAAATGATCTTGCTACACATGTTGCTATTAACCCAGTTGTTAAGTGTCATATAGCTACTTCTTGTGAGGACTTGCTTGATGAAGTTGCTAGTGAGCAAAATGTTAAGTGCAAGGGCAAGAAGGTAGTTGAGGCCGACAAGTATGAAGATTATGTGAAGATAAGGCAAGAGAACTCCAAGCTTAAGGAAGAGCTAATCACTCTCAAGGCCAACAAGCCCTTCACCATCAAGTCAGCCAAGCAAGATGACAATGATGCAATCACCTTGATCAACTCCCTCAAAGAAGAAAATGCTAAGCTCAAGGTTGAGAAGATCAAGCTTGCAAGTGGAATGGAGAAGTTCACCAAGGGCCACAACCTCCAAAGTGAGCTCTTGATGAACACTATCATGAAGACCGACAAGATCGATATTGGGTTCAATGAGAACCAACTCATGAAGGCCAAAGTCAAGATTGAAGAAAAGAACTACTACAAGAACAAGGCCATGAACAATAACTATGACACACCAAAGCCCAAGCCCAAGAAGTGTTTTGGATGTGGACAAGTTGGGCACTTTGAGTTTCAATGCAAGACTCCACCTCCCAAGACCTTGCCCAAGCACACAAGGCCTTTTGCTCATGATGCACACTTCATCATCAACAAGGACTCCAAGGGTAGACCCCTAGTTGTGTTTCTCGATCCTAAGATGAAGAACAAGCCCAAAGTGCTATGGGTCGCTAAGGAGTTAGTTGACAAGGCTATGAGACCTCGCCAAGTGTGGGTTCCCAAACAACAAGCTTAACTTCAAGTTGCTTGTGTGTAGGTGAACTACAAGACCGGTGGAAGTCATTGGGTGATTGATAGTGGTTGCACTCAACATATGACCGGTGACTCCCGGATGTTCACTACACTTGAGGAAGATTGTGAAGGGCAAGACAAGATTACATTTGGGGACAATTCAAAAGGCAAAGTGCAAGGCCTAGGCAAAGTGGCAATCTCCAATGATCAATCAATATCCAATGTCTTGTTAGTGCAATCTCTAAGCTTCAACTTGCTATCGGTTGGTCAACTATGTGATCTTGGTTTCCAATGTCTATTCACTCCAAATGAGGTAGTTGTGACCAAGATTGAAGATTCTTCATTGATATTCAAGGGGTTTCGGCACAACAATCTCTATCTAGTGGACTTCACCTCAAATGAAGCTAGGTTGCAAACATGTCTATTCTCCAAGAGCTCTTTGGGTTGGCTATGGCATAGAAGATTAACTCATGTGGGAATGTCAACCTTAAAGAAACTTGTCAAGAAGGAGATGGTTAGAGGTGTGAAGTATGTGGTGTTTGAGAAGGACAAATTGTGTAGTGCATGTCAAGACGGCAAGCAAGTGGCCAATACCCATCCCACCAAAGCTTTCATGTCAACCTCAAGAGTCCTAGAGTTACTTCACATGGATTTATTTGGACCTACCACCTATGCTAGCCTTGGAGGCAATCTCTTTTGCTTGGTGGTAGTTGATGACTACTCTAGGTACACTTGGGTGTTCTTTCTTCAAGACAAGGGAGAGACTCAATCAATATTCAAGAAGTTTGCAACTAGAGCCCAAAATGAGTTTGATGTGAAGATCAAAAAGATAAGAAGTGACAATGGGACCTAGTTTGTGAACACCAAGATTGAAGATTATTGTGATGAAGTTGGGATCAAGCATGAAGTGTCCGCCACCTATACCCCACAACAAAATGGTGTAGTAGAGAGGAAGAACCAGACACTAATCACTCTTGCAAGATCAATGCTTGATGAGTACAACACCCCCGAGAAGTTTTAGGCCGAAGCAATCAACACCGCATGCTATGCGGCCAACCGACTATTTGTCCAAAGGCTTCTCAAGAAGACCCCCTATGAGCTTGTGAATGGGAAGAAACTGGATATATCCTTCTTCCGAGTGTTTGGATGCAAAGTGTACATCTATAAGAAGCGTCAACACTTGGGCAAGTTCCAAAGGCGATGTGACATTGGTTTCTTACTTGGCTATTCACTTAAATCCAAGGCATATCGAGTATTTAACAAAGCCTCTGGCCTAGTTGAAGAAACATATGACTTGGAGTTTGATGAAACTAATGGCTTTTAAGAAGAGCATGAGAATCTTGATGATGTAGGTGATGAACCCTTGAGGGAGGCTATGAAGAATATGCCCGTTGGTGCCATCAACCCACTAGAGGTGGAAGAAGTAGAAGATGATGCAAATCAAGTACCTTCTCCACCACACATGCCTCAAGTTGAGGAAGAACAAGTGAGGGAAGCACAAGAAGATACCTTCATCCCTCAAGATCAAACCGAGGCTCAAGCTGGTGATGTTGATGCACCACAACCTCCTCCCCAAGTGATTGATAGAAGATCTACACCTATGCTTCAAGCTCATCCACAAGACCTCATCATAGGGAGTCCATCAAGGGGGGTAACAACTCGATCTAAACTTGCTTCTTATGTTGAGCATCACTCTTTTGTTTCCTTTGTTGAGCCTTCTAGTGTGGAGGATACACTTGCGGATCCGGATTGGGTGAATGTCATGCATGACGAGTTGAACAACTTCACCCGAAACGAAGTGTGGACACTTTTAGAAAAGCCCAAAGGAGCAAGAATCATTGGCACCGAGTGGGTGTTTAGGAACAAGCAAGATGATCAAGGCGTGGTTGTGAGGAACAAAGCAAGATTGGTGGCAAAAGGGTTCTCCCAAGTTGAAGGCTTGGATTTTGGGGAGACCTTTGCACCGGTTGCAAGACTAGAAGCCATTCGTATCCTTTTGGCATATGCTTCACATCAAAAAATGAAACTATTTCAAATGGATGTGAAGAGTGCCTTTCTAAATGGTTTCATTAATGAACCTGTCTTTGTCTCACAACCTCCCGGGTTTGAAGACCCAAATTGTCCTAATAATGTGTATAGGTTGTCCAAGGCTCTATATGGATTGAAGCAAGCTCCAAGAGCTTGGTATGAGAGGCTAAGGGACTTCCTACTCAAGAAGGGCTTCAAGATTGGGAAAGTGGATACCACACTATTCACCAAGGTGCTAGATGGAGAGATCTTTGTTTGCCAAGTATATGTCGATGACATTATATTTGGGTCAACAAACCAAGATAGCAAGGAATTTGGTGCATTGATGTCCAAGGAGTTCGAGATGTCGATGATTGGCGAGCTAACCTTCTTCCTTGGCTTCCAAGTGAAGCAATTGAGGGAGGGCACCTTCATATCTCAAGAGAAGTACACTAATGATGTGCTCAAGAAATTCAAGATGGAGGATTGCAAGCCAATCAAGACCCCAATGCCTACTAATGGGCATCTCGATCTCGATGAGGGAGGTAAACCGATAGACCAAACTCTTTACTGCTCTATGATCGGTAGTTTACTTTACCTCACCGCATCTAGGCCGGATATCATGTTTAGTGTGTGTATGTGTGCTAGGTTTCAAGCAAACCCTAAGGAGTCGCATCTAAGTATGGTTAAAAGAATCCTTAGGTACATAAGGCACACCCCTAGCATTGGCCTTTGGTATTCCAAAGAAGCTCCCTTCCTACTTTGTGGCTATTCCAACTCGGATTATGCCGTGTTTTTAAAAGAAGTTCCACTTTTGTGTGATAATGAAAGCACCGTAAAGCTTGCTAACAACCCGGTTCAACACTCTCGCACCAAGCACATTGATATTCGCCATCACTTTCTTAGAGATCATGTGGCTAGGAAAGACATATCACTAGTGGGAGTTTCTAGCGAAAATCAATTGGCGGATATCTTCACTAAACTACTCGATGAAGCAACCTTTTGTAAGTTGAGAAGCGAGTTGAATGTGCTTGATCACTCTAACTTCACTAAAAGATGATCTTGTGTGAACCAACCTTGCATCATGTGTAATATAATCATGTTAAATTAGTAATGCACATAGGCTTGGCTAACATGGTTGGAATAACCGTTCTTGAACGTGTGAAGAAGTCCAATCATGGTTTAAACTTGCAAGCAACCTAGATTCAAATTTTCTTGCAATGCATTGCATGTGCATGTGTTGTTTGTCGTTCCTTTTCGGTTAAGTTTGAGGATCCTCTGTGTTCGTCCACTTAGGGGGAGAATTCCAAGCTCAAGTCACTACTTTACCCCTCTTGTGGCCATATGATGTCTCCTTGATGTTTCCATTCGAATATTTTGAGCCAAAACTAAATCTAAGCCTATGGAAAAATACTTGAAAAGGAGAGTTTTAGAGATGGTTCTCATATCAAGTCCAATCAGGTGTTATTTGGATCTTATTTGGATTGGAACTTGGTTGGGAGAAAGACGCAAGAATCAGATTTGAAAATTTTTATTTAAAAGGCGTCGGACGCTGCCGACGGACGCTCGGCGACAAATGCCTCAGCGTCCATCGCGATCGTCCAGAGATTTAAGTCGCTCGCTTAAGGGGCATCGGACGCTTGCTAGCATCCGTCGTAGAGGCGTCAGAGGAGCTCTCTGGTCCTCTCTGTTCGAGCGTCGGACGCTTCACAGCGTCCGTCGCGTTGGCGCAGGACGCGTCTGTCGCCAACTGGAGCTCTATGGACCCTTACTGTATAAGCACCGGACACTCCAACCTAGCGTCTGTCGGACCCGACGGAGCGTCCGTCGCGAACTTGCAGAGCGCATATAATTTCGAAAAACTCTTCCTCCTCGGTCGCTCCCTCAAGTTGTCCGTACGCCGCTGTTTCTAAAGCCGCCGCCGCTGCCGTGTTCGTGCTCGCGCTCTCCCTGCTTCTCCTCTCCATCACCGCCCCTCACCGGAGAGCTCCGCCGCCGGCGAGCTCTAGTGCCTGCGCGGCCGCCCGCCTGCTCGTGCCCCTTGCCTCTCCTCTGTTTCGCGTGCCTCTAACCGAGCAGAGACGAGAGGGCCGTGTGGTTCCTCTCCAAGGACCACCCTCTGGCTCCTTCGTCTGATCATCAAGGTGATCTTGTGCCCTGCCTACTCCTCTCCCTTGATGATTGTCTTCTCACCTTGATTCATTCCCTTTACCAAACCTACTTTTGTATTTCCAAAATTTGTTAGGGTTACGGACTGTGTTGAGCAATTGACTGAGGTTTCTTGTCTATTCTTTTGGTCACTGATCAGAGGTGACAGTTTGGGTAGTGACAGTATAACTTGGGGCAAAGCCCACGAGTAAGGAACGAGGAAAAGCCTCGAGAGTGTTAGTCTAGGGCCATCAAGCCACTCTTGTTTGAGTTTGGGATCGGCAGTTTGACAGTGGTTTGATAAGTGGCAGCTGATCTTTGTGTTTGAGTTGGCAGTTGTCTGTGCTCAATGACAGTTGTTCTTCCCGTGGCCGACAATGCCACGCACGAAGAATGCTGTCCCCGTCCTCGGCAGTGGTGGTGACCCTCCACCTCCACCGCGTCCACCCACCAACCAGGACAGGGGCAAGAAGAAGCTTCTTGTGAAAAAGAGGAAGAGGCCGCTGATGGATCCAGACTCAGTGGCAGCACTTGCAGCGGCAGAGGCAGCAGAGATTGCCGAGCAGGGCGGACCTCGAGCCGGTTTGAGGATCTCTCCTCGCCATGGAGCATGTCGTGAGTCCCCCTCTCAGGCAAAGGCAGAGGTTGAGTCCCCAGAGGCCCCTTCGGGGCATTCTTCAGTGCAGGAGCTGATGTCTAGACGAGTGACACGCGCTCGTGGTTCGTCGCCTCCTCCTAGGCCCGATGGACCACAGCATAATGATGGACCTCCGCCGAGACCTCGAGTGCCAGATCTAGTGAGGTACAATGTTTAGGGTATGTCAGCCAAGCAAATTTAGGACATGAGATTTGCAGACTTTCAGACTTGGTTTCCAGCACAGCGAGACCCTCGTGCCGGTTCAGACTTCTACATGACTATGCATGAGGACTTCTACAGAGCCTACATTGAGACACGTGCACCTCTATGGGCACACAGAGTTTGTCCCCTGCAGGCGATCATAGAGGTTGATGGTCCTGATATAGCTCAGCACCTTGAGTACCTAGGTGGCTTGACATGCTTGATTGGTAGGGTTGGGAACTATCAGGAGGACTAGGTCAGATAGTTCTATGCTTCCTTGTGGGTCTCACCCGACCACGACTTTCTGCACTTCACTTTCAGAGGTCGAGACCACATGATCTACGTGACCCGGTTCCGTGAGATCTTTCACATGGAGGTTTGAGAGACACGGATTCACACCCTGTGCTACGGTGACCAGGACACACCACGTCGTCCTCATGAGGGAGAGGTGCCCTCAGTTGAGTTCGTGTGGCCTTGCTTCAGAGAGCCGTTCGGAGAAGGGTCTAGTTGAGGCACGCGTGATCTCACGGCGACTGCCCGGATCCTGAACGAGGTACTTAGGCGCACCATACTACCCCGAGTGGGAGCTCGTGAGACTATCACCCGCCTGCAGTTGTGGCTCTCGGCACATCTTGTCCGCAAAGAAAAGTTTGACTTATGAGACTTGATTGTTAGTGAGATGGAAGATATCATAGCTTCAGGATTCAGAGGTCACTGGCAGTTTCAGTATGCACATTGGATATCCTATCTGATGGTTGCTCGTGGCAAGTCTATCTCCCAGCTTACCACACTCACCCGATCTGACACCGTCTTTCCTGAGTATAACATGAGTCAGTTGGTGAGTCATAGTGGTAGAGGTCGCTTGAGGCTTCAGGGACCGCACACACGTCAGACAGGTGTTCCACCTGAGTCAGCGGTACAGTAGGAGACAGTGGTTCCTGGTTTGGCAGATGATGAGCTTGCAGAGCTAGATGCTCAGATTGACGCTGCTGCCGATGATGCCTATGTTGATGATGTTCCTTCTAGCAGCTCTGATGATGACTATAGGCTGATTCCAGAGTATGTACCCCGGTCTCATGACCACGAGGCCGGTGGGTCAGGTTCAGCATCAGGCACCTCAGAGGCTACCATCCTCTCTCTTCTGACCAACATGCATCAGGAGCAGGCCAGATAGGTAGAGGAGTAAAGGAGACAGGCAGAGGAGCAGAGATGACAGGCTGAGGATGTTAGGAGACTCACCACTCAGCAGCTAGCAGCACAGGCTGAGGCTCAGGCTCATCAGGATGAGTTCCAGCACCAATTTCTTTCATAACAGATGAAGGAGGCTGAGATTCAGAAGACTCAGACCATGCTTCTTGAGCATCTTCTCAGCTCGAGCTCTGGGCAGACCTTTACTCCACAACTATAGTTGTCCAGGGTCTCACAGCAGCAGCAGTTTACCTCCCAGCCACCTCAGCCGACAATGTCAGTGATGCCGACGCCAGTGTTACCGTCCGGAGGACAGATGAGTCGGGCACCCACCACTCCACCCTTCCAGGCACCACCCTCTCCAGAGTGTCAGTCCCCGCGCTCCCAGGTGTCTTCTTGGTTAGCTTCTCCCAGCGACTTTCAGTCAGGCTTCACACCTCTCCGGGGAACTACCATTGCAGAGGCCTCACGCGAGCTTACAGACTCCTACAGGGAGATCACAGGCGAGGACTCTCCAACACCAGCAGCTCAGCATGAGACTCCGCCAACAGAGGCTGCGGTGGATCCTCCGGCGACGGGCACTCACCTCTCTTCAGTTGCCTCATCGGAGATCGCACTATATCAGTCCACTCAGACCATCACCACTCCTCCAGCTGCTGTTCAGACCGATGCTATCTCAGTTGCAGTGGAGGCAGTTGAGTCAGGGGCTCCAGTCCAGGCACAGGAGCAGGCAGAGGCAGTCACAGTGGCAGTATCTTCACTGCCTCAGTCCCAGCCAGCAGAGCTTGTTGCAGCAGTATTGCTTGTTGCTTTGGCACTGACTACTCCTCCCCCGCCTCGAGTCTTCACTCGTCGAGCTCCCAGACCCGCTACTTCTAAGGCAGGACCGTTAGAGGCACCAGCTGAGCCTCAGGGGGAGCCAGTTGAGTCAGTGGCTCCAAAGCTTACAGTGTCAGCTCTAGAGGTCACCCCAGCTGCGCCTACACCTGCAGAGGCCGAGGCAGATGTTGAGTCAGACGAGTCAGATCTTCAGGACTTCATCATGCTTGATCGCCAGACTGCAGCTTCTTCGCCTCCTCCTCCAGCTCCAGGTGCTTAGTTGTTGGTGCTAGACGCCAAAGGGGGAGAGAGGGTCGAGTAGAGAGATAGGGGAGGGATTTGCTTCTTTGTGGGATTTTATTCCCCAGTACTCATGTCATCATGTCTATCTTATTTGCATTTGTGTATATGTGTGATGGATGATGTTTGTGAGATACTTATGATTGTGTGACAAACTCTTGATATTCACTAATACATGTTGTGAGTTGTCACTTGTCTCATGATATATCTCTTTGATCTAATGGTAATTGAGCTTCCGCGCCATACTCCGATATGCTTGAGAATATCATGAGGTACCATAATTCAATTTCATATTCATGAGTACCATGTTTTGTGGCTTGGCAAGGATGAGCAAGTATTGTACAATCTCATTCACTAACCCTTGCTCAACCTTTTGAAGTCACTTGAAATCCTAACCTTTCACTCATACACCCATACTCGAGGAGTTATTGTCGTCAATCACCAAAAAGGGGGAGATTGAAGAATCATGGCCCTATTGGTTTCGGTGATTAACGGCAATTAGCGATTATTATGGCTAACGTGTGTTTTGCAGAGGCTATACGTAGCTTAGCCATAGTGATCAACATGAATGGGCATAAATGGTCATCACTTAGCCCTCAAGATGGATATCATTTCGGAATTCAAAGAGACACGATGAAGACCCTAGAATGATAGGCTAAGTGCCATAAGGTGATGAAGGGCACATAGAAATAGATAGGGCTTCTATTTGATCTTTGACCATACTATTAAGAGGGGTTGAGACTAGTAGCTTGAATTAGGAGAGCTTCATGACTTAGGTGTGGTGCACACTTGACTTCCTTAGCTCTACGAAAGCCTATGGTGACCGTAAGATAGCCTAGAACAACTTCCATATTCATCGCAACGAAAACCGAAGTTGAGGGAGCTGTTTTCTGAGCATCGGACGCTGAGGTCCAGGGCGCCGGACGTTGTACGGCGCGCCAGACGCTGGCGCCGAACGATGACGTATGCACGCCCTAGCGTCCGGCGGCGTTACAGAGAGCTCCAGAGACGTCCATTTTGCGACGGACGCGTCCGTCGCATGGGCGTCGGACGCTCGCGAGCGTCCAGGAATATTTTCCCAGAAACCCGAGAGCAGCCAGTTGGCGCCGGACGCTAAGGCACAGCGTCCGTCGCCAAGCGTCGGAGCGTCTGACGCCTGTTGACGTGAACGGGAACTAGCCATTGGGGCTAGCGACGGAGCGTCCGTCGCCAACTTGAAATGCCAGCCCGAGGCGGTTTTCTGAGGGGCTATTTATAGCTCCTCACCCTTCTCTCCCACCTTGCCTTTTGCTCATTTCAGTTGTTGAAGTTCTTGAGAAGGTTGGGAAGAGAGCAAGAGCCCTAGAGAGAGTGATTCGCAAATCCATCCATCCTCTCCTCTAGTTCATCCAAGAGTTCAAGTGTGCATCCTCTAGTTGTGAAGCTTGAGTGAGTCAAGCAAAGATCGAGGCTTGTTACTCTTGGTGATCGACATCACCTAGACGGTCCGGTGGTGCTCGGAGGAAGGTGATCGCCGGAATATTGTCGGCGGCCCTTCTCCATCGACTTGTGATCGGTTGTGGGCGATTCACCGAGCCGGAGTGGCGAAGAATCAGCCCGTAGAGAGCACTCATCCCTTGCGCGGGATTGAGGGGGAGCTATACCTTGCGAGGTGCTCCAACGAGGACTAGGGGGGAGTGTCGACTCCTCGATACCTCGACAAAACATCGTCGTGTCAAGCATCTCTTTCCCTAGCTCTTTCATACCGCATTACTTTCCACACTTGTCTTTCTATTCTTATTAGAATTGTGTAGGAAGTTTTCGCTTTCATTTGGCTTGCTACCGCTTTCTAGCTAGGACACACAATCGGTAGGCACTAGGGGGTTAATTGGCTCTTGATAGGTTTAATTCTTGTCTAGAAATTAAAAAGAGCCCAATTTACCCCCCTCTTGGGCATCTTGATCCTTTCAAATATCACTAGCCCAATCGGCATCAGAAAAAGTACTTACAATCATGGAGGAGGAGAGACTGAGCGTCAAACCTTGCTGGGTGCCTTGCACATAACGAAGAATACGTTTGACATCACTCCAATGGACTGAAGTTGGTGCATGAAGAAATTGACAAACTCTATTGACTGGAAAACAAATGTCTGGTCTGGTTAGGGTGAGATACTGAAGGGCACCAACGAGGCTGCGATATCGAGTGGAGTCATTAGGCCCAAGCAAAACACCATCAGTAACACTGAGCTTGTCAACACTGGAAAGAGGAGTATCGATAGCATGACACTGTGCCATACCAGACCGAGCCAAGATGTCTTTGGCATACCGATGTTGTGTCAGTAGAAGGCCACCATTGTGCTTCTTAACTTCTATGCCAAGGAAGTAGTGTAGGTCACCCAAATCTTTCAGCGCAAAGTCTTGCTGGAGATCCACCAGAAGGGTACTAGTAACAACAGAGGAAGTACTAGCAACAATAATGTCATCAACATATACTAACATAAAAAAGTATGACCTCCGTGATGTCGAAAAAACAAAGAGGTGTCAGCCTTGGATGCTGTAAATCCCAAAGAAATCAGCTTGGCACAGAGCCTGGCATACCAAGCTCTAGGGTCCTGCTTCAGACCATAGAGAGCTTTGTCAAGCTTGCATACATGATTAGGAAACCGCTTATCTGCATAGCCTGGAGGTTGAGACATATATACTTCTTCTTCTAGGATTCCATGAAGGAAAGCATTTTGAACATCAAGTTGTCTTAGGGACCAACCCTTAGAGACCGCAATGGATAGAATTAACCTAATTATAGCTAATTTAACAACAGGACTAAAGGTGTCCTCATAATCAATCCCATACCTTTGCTTGAAACCTTTTGCAACTAGACGTGCCTTATACCTGTCAAGAGATCCATCAGCCTTTCTCTTGAGTTTGTAAACCCACTTGCAGTCAATAATATTCTTGCCAGAGGGACGAGGAACTAGGTGCCAAGTCTTGTTTTGCAGGAGAGCTTTATGTTCAACATTCATTGCGTCAACCCAGCGTTCATCACGAAGGGCCTCACGAACAATGGTTGGCTCACCATCTGAAGAAGCTGCAAGCATACCCCATTTAATTGTTCCATCAGTTCGAACTTTAGGCTTAATTATACCTCATTGCAATCTTGTAGTTGGTCCAGGAACAGACGGTGGTGCCTGAGCAGAAGGAGCAGCATTGGGAGGCGCACCAGCACCAGGAGACACACACCACCGACCTCCACCGCGATGCGGTCCCGCACCAGGCGGATCTGTCTGCGCGACAGCACGGTGTGGTTCCAAGGATGAAGTGGGAGGTGGTGACGACGGCGCCACAGAAGATCCCGAAGCAGACAACCTTGCGGATGGGGGACTTGCGGCGTTGGACCCTGAGGGAGATCCGCCTAGCGCGAGACCTGCGACGCTGGATCCCGAGGAAGACCCGCCACCACCACCTACAGACATAATAGGCAGACACTCCTGTGCTGAGCACTAGGGGAGTATGATCAGAAATATTCCTATCTCTAGGCTGTACTGATGACAAAGGGAATTGATCTTCCCATTCCGTACTAACGAGAATTCTGTCTAACTTCTCGAAAGTTGGGTTTTCCCCGCCCCCTCCCAAGTATACTGGCGGCCCGACATCACAAGCTCCTTAAGATCTAGAGATTCGATGACAACATTAAAGATATTTGGCCATCTAGGGTCGAAGTCCCCTGAACTCTTATCTTCCGGAGCCCTCATGATGTTGAAATCCCCTCCTATCATATACGGAAGGGATTCCTTAGAGCAAGAGTTGGCTAACTCTGAGAGGAATGCACTTTTATTTTGATTTTGAGCTGGTCCATACACAGAATATAGCGCAAATTTGAAGCCATTTGTTTTGTATCTAAGAGTAAATTTAACATAGAAATCCCCCTCACTAATGGCTCCAATATCAAAAATATTCAGGTCAACCCCAAGGAGGATGCCGCCTGATCTACCATGGGGCGCCTTTGTATGCCAAAGGAAGTCATGACCGGCACAAAAAAATTTTAGGATATGGTCTGGGAAAGAATCTTTTCTAGTTTCTGAGAGAGCAATAAAATTAATTTGTTCCTCCTTAACTAATTCTGCCAAGAATCTATGTTTAGCCAAGTCTGCAAGACCTCTGCTATTCCAGAAAACTCCTTTCATCTTAGAATAATTTTGGAGGGGGATTTTGGCTTTTTGGGAAGTCTGCCTTTATTTAAATTTTTGGCATTATTATATTTTTTCTTACGACGGATAGGAGAAAGATCTATTATTTGATCATTCTCTCTGTCCAGCATATTCTCATTTAGATCTCCACTGGCGTGGCTGAGAATTGCTTCAAGTCGTTCTTCCCGTTCGTCATCACTGACAGAGTGAAGGGAATTGAAATTCGAGCTACCCTTCTTTTGCTTAGCATGAAGAATCAACCTATCTACCTCTAGTTTTTTAATAACCACTATATCGGAGGGAGCTAAGTTGATGCCTATCCTACCAAGGTTTGAAACGAAATACGAATCTGGAAAATTAGAGAAAGAATTACCTGCATTTTCGAGATTCCTTTTCGCCGCCAGTCGTTCGACCTTTTGCACAATGTGGACATCCGCCATCTCGGCGTTCCTGGCGCTACGACGTAGCTCTTTGGATGGCTCCATCAAGGCCGACGGAGCAGCCCCAGTAGAAAGAGCCTTGATGGCGGCAGCACCAATGCTGTCCTCCACTTTAGGAGAGACCGCAGCCAAGCCTCCTCCCTCCGAATCGCCGTCCGGCACTACCGGCGACGTGTCGGTGAAGACCGCGAGTGAGGAAGCCACCAAGCCGACCTCAGGTGACCCCGGCGGTCGGTCCAGCCTCAGCTCCTGGTGAGGACACCACCAAGACAGCCTCAGGTGGGCCCGGACGTCCAACCTCAGTGCTGCTAGCACCGACCTGCAAGAGCATTGCAGGGGTAGCAGCAGCAGGAGGCTGAGTCGAGGATGATCCGTGCCCAGTGCTCCGTGCAGCACTATGTGCCTGAGCAGCACAGACCGAAGCACCAAGGAGGGTCTGGGCCTTGCAGCTGTCCTCCTCCATGCCGACACCGTTCAGCACAGAGGAGGCGTCGTGGTCACTGGCCAGCACAGGGGAGCGTCCGACCAGCGCAGTGCCGTGGCCGACGTCATCCTGGTCGAGATCGGACGGGCGGTGGGTTGCACTGCTGCTCCGTAGCAGGTAGACCTGCAGACAAGGTTAGCACTTCCAGAGCCGGATTGGGAATATCGTCCACTGTACGCCCCTGTAAGATAGAGGTGTCCACAGCATCCCCTCTAGCCGTGCCATCCGACGAAGATACCCCACAGAAAGAAGAAAGGTGGTTAAAATTAGCAGAATCAACCAAGGTATTATATCTCTCCCGTTCTTCTTCCGTTAGAGGGGAGTACTTCTTCCCTTTTGCCCTCAAGCATGACCCTCATACTGATCTCGTTAAGCAGCTGCTCACAAGCAAGATCCAGCACCTCATCCACCAAGGATGCTTGTTGCTGAAGGGGCATGTTCTCAGTAGGTACTTGGGGACCAGAATTGTTCTTTTGAATTTGATCTTGAGGGTTTTTTGGTTCCTCAGCATCCCTCATCTCACGGTCTTCCCCATCAGGATTATTGCCACCCTCTCCCAAAAGATCAGATTCTTCAGGATCGGAGTCACCATTCTGAATCGCAATATCAGGTTTAATATAAATGCGGTAGATACTGCTAAGAACACAAACATCAATCTGCACCAGGATCTTTTTAGCATCGAGGACCGCCACTAAAATCTGAACCTGACCAGTCGCCCAGAGATGCACCATGTCGACCTTCTGTGTTGCTCCAATAATAGATCCTACTGCCCACAAAGGAAGAAAAGAGCGCAGTACCCGGGCCACCCTAGTGACTGTCACCCAAACTTGCTCCAGCACTTTAATTGGTTGAACATCATCAACAAACTCTTCAAAAATAATGGTGCCCTCCTTGTTCCTCTTGTGATTGTACGGATGGCAACCATGCGATCTAGTTCTTCCACGCTCGGAAAGGGGACTACAAAAGATTTTGCCCCATGTTCCTGTACCTCCCAATCCCAACGAACTGGGATAATCCTAGCCAGCTGAGCAGGTACCTCTCCTGCTTCGACAGTAATGAGGGCCGCGACTGACGTCTGGACTGGATCCACAATTTGATTATACCTTGCAGCTTGGACCTGGAAGAAGCCCATTCCATCATCCGCTGCGCCGCAAAACGCAACCGTAGGCTTTGATCCCCGAAGCAGTGGGCACTGGTTTGTGTAATGTTCCTCACAGCAGATAGTGCACTCCAGCTTCACTGCCAGATCCTTACCCTTTTTCTTCTGTTTACCTACCTTGTTCATCCTCCAGAACCTTCACAGTATGCGGACCTGAGACACCAGCTCTGCCCCGGGGTTTCAGCAGCACCAACGGCATCCCAGTACCACGACCTCGTCCACGGTGCTCAGCTCCAGCCCCACGTCCCGCTGCTCCAGCCATCGGAGGAGGAGCCCCGCGACCGCCTCGCCCCCGGATTTGGCTGGCGTCCCTGCCGCGTCCCTGATCAGCCACAGCAGGTCCCCTACCCCGACCACGCCGGTTGTCAGGCGCCGCTCGGCCCTGAGGTCTCCCCCGGTCACCCGCCATCAGGGCGTCCCGATACGACCGCGGCGGTACCTCGGTGGCAGAAGGAGGTGGCGTTGGTGAAGACGCGGACGCCCGAAGGATCAACGGTCGCGGCTGCGCTTCGGTGGCAGAGGACGGCGGCGGTGAAGGAGATGTGGACGCACGAAGGATCAGCGGCCTGACCAAACGGAAATTAGGTCTCTTCGCACCGAACTGGGCCACACCCTGGTTCGTTCCTGACCGACCAGCGCAAAGGCGCGTGGTCAGCTGTACCGAGTTGGGCCGCTCCGAACCGTGTTCCTCTACGCTATTCAAAAAATTGAATCCGCGAAGAAAGTGGATCACGGCGTAGGTTGCACTGGTTGCCCCGTTGGAAAGCCGGTCCAATGAAGTCGCCGATCGTCGCCGCCGGTGACTTGCGAGGCAAGGGCAGCGGACCCTTCCATGGCCGCCCGCCGCCCCGTTGCCTTCGCAACTGCGGACGAAGAGGTTGTCCACGGCTCGGCAGAGGATCGAGAGCGAGTGGACGAACGCGCCGGCGGTATCGCTGCTGGGATCACGGCCTGCCGAAGGATAGGCTTGACGAGGTATCGAGACCGGGCAACGGCGTCCCCAGGATCCACACCCTCTGCCGCAAACTTGAATCACGGACGGTCGAGGGAGGGGCTTGACGAGGCAACAAGAACGGACGTCGGCGTTCCCAAGATCTTGACACTCTGATTCAGAATCGGAGTCCCAAAACTTTCCGGCTCCTTCACAGTAGGCCACAGATCCCTTACTGAAACCTTGCTCGGCGACTCGAGAGTCTCTGTCGCCGTAATTCTCCTCAAAGCTTTCCGTACCGTCGGCGCAATCACCACAGAAGGCATCCTCCATTCAAGCGGGATGATATGTTTTCTAATTCCCTTTGTCTCTAATGGTTGGTTGGTTGGCTCATCTCTTAGTGAGTATGTGTACTGTGTAGGGTCTACCAAATTCCTATCACGCTGTGGAATCTATCAACTGACCACAGGCTTACTTCTATGCTACAACAAAAGGCCCTGTTGAATCTTATGGATTTGCAATGCAAAATTGAAAATTACATGTACGGAGTGCAACACTAACTAGGCAGCTGATGCCTTGCCTAGGTGCCCTCTTCCTGATTCAGTTTGTTCCGGTGCTGGTTTAGACTCAATGTGGCTGAAGACAGTAATTACTGGATATATGAAGATGATCTAGACGCCCAAGAGCTCATCAGTAAGCTTATGGCTAGTGAAGGTTTTTCTAGGCCCTTTACTTTGCAAGATGGTCCGACGACAAGACACAATGGTAGAGAGTGTGGTATGTTGGGGTTAGTCCCACATCGAGAATTGATGGTGGGGGAGCACAACATATAAGACGGGGCGGTCCTCACCTAACATGTTAGTCTTTTGGATTGAGTTAAGCTCAAAGCCTGTGGATCATCTTGCGTTAAGCCCAAGATGGTCCTCACCTAACATGTTGTGATTGTGACCCCAGTGGACCTGGGCCGGAGCGGCGCCGGCTGTCGGTATGATGAGCTGGGTCGGCCGCGCCGGCTGTCGGTATGATGAGCTGGGTCGGCTCCAGGGAACCTAGGGGCGCCGGCTAACATGGTTGGGCTCTAATATGTTAGCACAACTTGTTCTATAAGCTATTCACAAGAGTGGGAGGTCATTCTGGATTCTTGGCCACTTTCCACAGGGTTAAAGGCAGTCTATTTGTTTGGCCAGAGATGAAAAACCATATTAAAGCTTTTGCGGACTCTTCTGATATTTACCAGCAAGCAAAGGTGGAGCACATCAAGCCTCCTGGCTTGCTACAACCTCTTCGAGTGGTTGATGAGGCTTGGCACACAGTATGCATGGATTTTATTGAGACTTTACCAAGTTCCAACAGATTTGATACCATTCTTGTAGTGATTGAAAAATCCACAAAATATTGACATTTTATTCCAGTGTCACACCCATTCACTGCCTTGCATGTAGCCCAAGCTTTCATGAAGCAAGTTTACAGATTGCATGGCCTGCTTACTGTAATAGTTTCAGACAGAGACAAGGTGCTTACTAGTGCTTTGTGGAAAGAGCTGTTTAGACTTTCTGATCTTCAGATTCTCATGAGTTCCTCCTATCATCCTCAAACTCATGGACAATCTGAGAGACTTAATCATTGTCTAGAAACAATTCTCAGATTGCTGTTCATTCTTGTCCCAAGCAGTGGCATAAGTGGTTAATTACCTATAGCTGAGTATTGGTATAACACCACTTACCATTCAACTCTTGGTTACTCTCCATTTCAGGTGCTCTATGGGCATTCACCAAGCCACTTTCGAATCTCCAATGAGATCAGTTATCATGTTCCTGACATAGAAGAGTCGTTGCTTGAGCGTGGCTGACAAGAAGATGTTCGTCATGATTTCCATGGAGCTCAACAGAGGATGAAAAGTCCGTCAGATAAGGATCGTACTGAAAGGGAATTTGATGTTGGGGATCTTGTATACCTCAAGCTTCAGTCTTACATTAAATCCTTTGTGGTCCCTGCTCTAACTATGAGGTCAGTTTTCGCTTTTATGGACCCTACAAAATTCTGGAAAGGATTGGTCCAGTTGCTTACCGGCTTGAGCTTCTACCGAAATGTTGGATTCATCTAGTCATCCATGTTTCCCAACGAAAGAAACATGTCTCACCTTTGGTGGTGTTGCAAGATGATATTACTGAGATTCCTACGGATCCTTTTGAACCTCTGCAGCCTATCTGTTTCACTGCTTCGTGTGTGGTGCAGAAAGGAGCTTTCCTGCTTATTTCTCAGATTCAAGTCTGGTGGTCTGCGTGCTTGCCGTCGTTGCTGACGTGTGTCAGTGTCTGGGAAGAAGCTAAGGACCTTCATCGTCGGTTCCCAGCTAGCTCAGCCAGCGGCGACGTCGGGCGAAGCCAAAGGAGATATGCACTGGTGCGTTAGTCAGCCACGCCGCTACTTCCCCTACTGCCCTTTTCGTCTCCGAGCTTGATCCGCAGACGTTGGCGCTGTGCACGAGTGTGGGGCCTCCCGCCTGGGTCGTCTCGTTTGACCCGATGCTAGATGAGCTTGCTGCCTCGCTTGCTGTAAGCCGATCAGCAAGAGAACCTGCACCCGAGTGCCAGCCTACCCTGGAGGTCGCCTCTCAGGAGATGGAAGCATCGTTGATGGATATCCGTTCTCCAGCAACGGCTGCTCTCTCCCCCTCGCCATCGTTGGTGGAGGAGCTGCCACACTTAACGCCGCCTCGAGGGGGACAACTCGATGTTCAAGAGGAGATCACGGTGGGCACGTGCACCGCCGACGACGGGACGCCCACGCCACGTGAGACTGCACGTCGTCTCGCAAGGTTCACTGAGGAGGTACAGTGCAAGAGAAGATCACCTCTGATCGCTAGTCCTCCAAAGCAGAAGGCGGTAACAAACTGCCCTCTACCAATCAGGAGTAGGCGGATTGCCGCTCAGCCGTTGTCGCACATACCGACCTCAAGGCGGGGTGAAGTATTGCTGAAGAAGAGGATGGGCATTGCGCCTCCGGTGGCACCAGTTTCTTCCGCGTCCAAGGAAACATACGACGACATTCTCAAAGGGAACTTGACATCGAGCCAAATTGAAGCTCTGGACGAGTTATTCCCAGCGACCAAGAACAGAAAGACCAACATACTGTTCCCAGACGTCGGAGAAGGTTCACACAGTCACAGCGGAGTCATCCGGCTTCGTAGGTTGCAGCAATGCTCCTAGCTCAGTAGTAGATCTTTTATGTAATATCGAAGCTTGAATTTGTTGCTAGGATGGTCCAGCCCACAGCTGTAAGACCTCCAAGGGCGCTTTTGTCAGAAGCGTGTCTATTGTATGATTCAATTCTTCTTCTTAATTACAATGATGCGCACGCCTTTTACGTATTCGAGAAAAAAAAAGATAGCTTTAAACGGAGGGGGAATGTCGGGATTATTAAGAGGAAGCTAGGAGCTGCTCCTGAAGAAGATTGTCAACCGTCCGACAATAGAGGCGCGGGTGAAGGAAACTGATCCTAAGAGTGGATGATATGTGGGGCCTAGTGTAGGACCCAGTGTCAGATGTTAGCCGTTGGGTTTGGCGGTCGGTTGGCTTGCCCCTTCGGGTTACCGCATAATAACCACTATCCTGGATCGCATAAGAAAAAGATCTGCTCCGCTGCAAAGTTTCACTACTTATCTTATTCAAGTTTTCGTAAAATATCACTTGTTTATTGTAGCTTTCTTTCTTAGTAAACATTAATCTTTAAGAATGATTTAACTTTTATTATGTGTGCATATTATGTGTGAAAATCTAGCCTGGTTTCTTCGGACCGGCGGTGGAAGCGCAGCTGGCGCGTCGTCGAAGTTGTTGTTCGTCAGGGTCAGGATTTCCTACCACGTGTTATCTTGTTGCGCAGCTCAAGACGGAGGTGATGCTTGATGGCGTAACAACTCGCTTTTGGTGGGCACGCTTGCATCTGCACCAAGTGTTTTGTGATGTTGCCTTAGAAAAAGCATCCAGTCTTCAATGGTGGTCGGTTGTCCAACGTTTTCAGTACTTTTTTAAGTCTGACAAACGTATTTTTAGCGGCTTTGTCTTGACGCTGGTGATCTTATTCTAGTGGAGTTGTCATCACGTTGGTGATCTTATTCTAGTGGAGTTGACATCGCGGAGCAAGTCTATTTGTCGCATAGGACTACTCGAGCTCCTTGTTGGGATGTAATTTTTCCGTCAGTTTCTTTCTTTTTAATTTTCTTGTTGTAATAATTTGGCCTGATTCTACCTATGGGTAGATAAAACCGGATAATTTCTATCCTTTATCTAAAAAAAGTTAAATTTGGAGTATAAAAAAGAAAGTAAAAACGAATTATAAATTCAGAAAGGAGGGAGTATTTTCCTTGGAGCGCGGCCTTTTCTTAGACATTTGACTGGACTGTCATGTGTTATGGGTGTTGGGTGGGGGTACATTGACGTCCAACCAACCCCTTAGTTATTCGTTGACTGCTGCAGTACACAGCAATGAAGAATTGTTCTGTTCCAACAGCGAAGCTCCTGAGTACGTTCACACACAAAATTTTCGCTTTCATGCACAGCAGAGAGCGGTTCAGGCCTGCCGGCCGGCCGGCTCAAGATATTTCTTTTGACACAACAAAACATGGCAGTTGTTCTGGCTTTTGTGAAGATATTTTTCACACTGCTCACGCCACACACATACCATGAAGCCTACGGCGGCGTTCCTTCTTCGCCTGCTCTTGCTGATGATCCTTAACATCGAAGTCACCTTGTGCGAGCGACGACAATCCTCGGTTCGCCTACTCGGGCTTCGCCGGCGCCAACCTCACCACCGATGGCAACGCCTCTGTGACGCCCGAGGGGCTCCTGGTGCTCACCAGCAGCAAGACAAACTTGCAGGGCCACGCCTTCTACCCCACGCCGCTGCACTTCTTAGGCACGTCTGATCCGGCGGGTCCTTGAAGGTGCCGTCCTTCGCGGCCGCCTTCGTGTTCGCCATCGTCTCCGACTACACCGACTTCAGCGCCCACGGCATGGCCTTCGTGGTGGCCCTGAACAGGAGCTTCGCCGCCGCGCTGCCGGCCGGCGGGTACCTGGCCCTCCTCAACGTCCAGAACAACGGCAACGCGAGCAACCACCTGTTCGCGGTCGAGCTCGACACCACCCAGAACACCGACTTCCAAGGCATCAACGCCAACCATGTCGGCATCGACATCAACGACCTGCACTCGGTGCAGTCCTCCCCTACGGGCTACTACGACGACGACGGCGGCGCTTTCAGGAACCTGACGCTCTTCAGCCGGGAGGCGATGCAGGTGTGGGTGGAGTACGACGGCGAGAGACGGGACGGATCGATGTGACCCTGGCACCCATCAAGGTGGCCAGCAAGCCGGCGAGACCCTTGGTCTCGGCCATCTACAATCTCTCCACGGTGCTCAAGGAGCGCTCGTACATCGGCTTCTCGTCGGCGACAGGTGGCATCAACTCGAGACACTATGTGCTCGGCTGGAGCTTCGCCGTGAACGGTCCTGCTCCACCCATCGACATCGCCAGGCTGCCCAAGTTACCTCGGTTTGGGCCCAAGCCTCGTTCCAAGCTCCTGGAGATCGTCCTGCCAATAGCTACCGCAGCGGTCATCATCACGTACTGCCGGCACCGTCGCCGCTCTTCTAGTGATGCGAAAGCTGAGGTACGCTGAGCTCCTGGAGGACTGGGAGCTTGAGTTTGGCCCGCATCGCTTCTCTTTCAAGGATCAGTACCACGCGACTAGTGGGTTCAAGAGCAAACATCTACTCGGTGCTGGTGGATTTGGGAAAGTGTACAAAGGAGTTCTTGTCAAGTCTAAACTGGAGGTGGCTGTGAAGAGGATCTCTCACGAGTCAAGGCAAGGAATGAAGGAGTTCATTGCCGAGGTAGTCAGTATCGGACGCCTCCGGCATCGTAATCTGGCACAGCTACTTGGCTATTGTAGAAGAAGAGGCGAACTAACTCCTTCTGGTCTACGAGTACATGCCAAATGGTAGTGTTGATAAGTACCTGTATGACGAGGAGAATAAATACCAATAATGATGCTTGATTGGGCTCAAAGGTTTCATATTATCAAAGGCATAGCATCCGCCTTGCTTTATATCCATGACAAGTGGGAAAAGGTTGTTATACACCGAGATGTCAAGGCAAGCAATGTGCTCCTGGATAGCGAGATGAATGGGCGCCTTGGTGATTTTGGGCTCGCAAGGCTGTATGACCATGGCACCGACCCGCAAACAACGCATGTGGTCGGCACCATGGGCTACTTAGCCCCTGAGCTAATACGCACTGGTAAGGCATCCAGGCTCACAGACGTGTTCGCGTTCGGTGCTTTCCTTCTTGAGATTACCTGTGGGCAAAGGCCAGTGCTCAACATTGACGCTCAAGACGACGACCAAGAAATGCTAGTGGACTGGGTTCTCGAGCATTTGCACAAGGGCTCTCTCACGCAGACTGTCGACCTGAGGTTACGGGGTCAATATGATGCTGATGAGGTGTCCCTGGTGCTTAAGCTCGGTTTGCTCTGCTCCCATCCATACACAAACATAAGGCCAGATATGCAGCAAGTCATGCAATATCTCGACAGGAGCACACCACTTCCAGATTTGCAATCCACAGATATGAACTTCAGTACGATGGCTCTAATGCAGAATGGAGGATTCGACTCATATGCCATGTCCATTCAATCGTCCGCTGGAACTAAAAGCATTGCCACCTCATCGGCTGGAAGCATTGGCACTATATCTTTCATATCAGGTGGAAGATGAAATTGACTTAGTGTGTCTTTCGTCTCAGCAGCAGGGTGCATGTTCAGACTATATATAGCTTTGTATATGTAA
>CM039120.1:45641688-45664744 GCA_022036555.1 Microstegium vimineum
TTACCATCCACATCCATCTTCTCCTCCGGAGTTCCCCCTTTGGGGTTATCATCACCCCTCTTGGGATCCTCCCTTTTAGGCTCCTCATCCTTGGTAGAGTCCAAGTCAACTAATTGTGGCTCACCAGTGATGGTTTCATGCTCCACACCAATATGTAGCTCGTAAATATGATTAATTTCTTACATGGTGTGATATGTATATGTTTGCAAAAAATATTATATTCAACAAAGATGCAAGAAGCAAATGTGTTCCTAAGAGCAGCCATTTATATTGAACTACCTCAGACAGGCATTTTAATTAGGATCCAGAATCAAGACATAGGAGAGAGTACTTATATGTGCGCACTTCAATTTTTGGTTGCCAGGAAAAGAGGTAGGCACTGTAAATAGCACATGTCCAGTCGTGACTATATATCATCATGTTGTGTCACCTATATATTGAGTCTTGATCGATCAATGTAGATTCTAGAAGAGCTACATGTATATATAATACGATCCATGTAGCTGTAGGCCTGCAGCCATAGTGCGCTCCTCCATTACGTGCTGCAAGCTGAGAGGGTGTGAAAAGGATGCAGCCTATATATTTAACAACAATCAGATGTGTGAATTAATGCATGGGGTTGGGATGTGTCAGGATATCAGGGATGCGAGAGTACGTTGGGTGTTAAACTTGTCAGATCAGCTGCTATTGTGCAAGAGACGGCACTGTGTCTTGGTGCCAGATAGTCCGTGGGATTTTGGTACTCGTTGTATTACATAGGGAAAATCAGGTATTCTGGACGAACGATTTATACTCAAGATGGGAATGGGTCGGGTCGAATATTCGACCCGACCCACAAAAATAAGGTTGATGAGTCATAGGAGCCGGCTCTAAATTTTAAAATGGGTCAATAGGGCCGAACCTCAGTGACCCAATGTGTACCATGAATCGACCCACTTATTATATTAATAATTTTTCCTTTAATTTTTTGGTTTTCTTTATTTTTTAAAAAATAAATATGATTGGTCATAACTTGGAAGATTGTATGTGCTTCAAAGTAAGTGAGGAATATCATATTTTAGAAAACATGATAAAATTAAAAATCATAGTTCACTTGTCAACTTATTTAATTTGATGATTGGCTAATAATAAGTTAGGCAACACCATAGACACATAAAACACCTCAAACAGAGCATAGATTCATTATATCCGCTATAGATATGAAGCTTAAAATGAACTATGTCACAAATGCAAATGAGATGCAAAATGCAATGACACCAACTAAACAAGACATCAAGAGAGAAGAAGGACAAAGAAAAGACAAAAAGAACCAGAAGGAACTATGATACACAAAACTTTCCTCCTCTAAAAAGGAAAGCAAACACCCAACTCACCCGAAGGCGAGAAAACGCAGCTGGATCCAAAGGCTTAGTGAGAATATCCGCAAGCTGGTTTTAGGTCTCGACATGCCGGAGGTCAATGTCGCCCTTCTCGTAATGATCACGCAAAAAGTGAAAGCGGATCTCAATGTGCTTGGTCTTCGAATGAAGCACGGGATTTTTAGCCACACTAATGGCACTCGTGCTATCACAAAGCAGAGGCACCTTAGTAAGCTCAAGACTGAAATCTCTCAAAGTGGCAATCATCCAAAGCAACTGAGAGCAACAACTAGCCGCGGCAACGTACTCAGCTTCGCACGTCGACTGTGCCACGCTAGACTGCTTGCGAGAAGACCCGAGAAACCAAAGAAGACCCGAGAAACTGGCAAGTCCCAGAAGTGCACTTCCGATCAAGACAGCATCCAGCAAAGTCGGCGTCAGAATAACCACAAAGCACAAGAGAGGAAGAGGTGGAAAACCAAAGACAAAATTCTAGAGTGAAGCGCAAGTACCTCATGATGCGTTTCTCCGCCTGCTTGTGCGAGGTCCATGGGGACTCCTGAAAGCGAGCACACAGGCAGACGGCGAACTGAATGTCCGGTCGGGTCGCCGTCAGGTACAGAAGCGACCCGATCATGCTTCGGTACTCGGTCTGGTCCACCGCCTCTCCTTCCTCGTCCTCATCCAAGGCAGTAGTGGTTGACATAGGCGTCGAGAGGGGCTTTGCCTCACCCATGTCAAACTTCTTCAAGATATCTTTCGTATACTTGCCTTGGTGCATGAACGTCCCTTCCCGGGTTTGCTTGATTTGCAACCCGAGAAAGAAAGTCAACTCTCCCATCATGCTCATCTCAAATTCCCTGCTCATAAGATCTGCAAACTTAGCAACAAGAGAATGAGAAGAACCACCAAAGATGATATCATCCACGTATATTTGGACTAGGAGAGTGTCTTTGACTTGCTTGAGGAGAAACAACGTCTTATCTACCGATCCCATTTTAAAGTCCTTAGCAAGCAAAAAGGTTTTTAGCCTGTCATACCATGCTCTAGGTGCTTGTTTCAAACCATGCTCTACCGATCCCAATTATTAATTTCAATTGATAATGATCATATGCTTAGAAAGTATGGTAGTGGTACCTCTATGGTTGCTATTGCAAAACATCCCGTTATTCATACTAAGGCATTGCCTAAGTATGTTGCTCCTAACTTGAGAGGGCCCAAACTAGTTTGGGTACCATCAACAAGTGGATGAATGTGTGTAGGTACCATGGGCATTGGAGGCTTGATTCAATTAATTGCATATAGTTCATCACATGATTGAATCAAGTAATGAAGCTTAATGCTATCCTTATCCAAATGCCAAGTCAAAAGAGGAATTCCAAATGCTACAACATACAAGTGCATAATCAAGTTGTGGTGGTTGATTGAATTATTTGATGGCTTGCAAATATTCAAGTTGAAGCTTGCTAATGGTTTGATCATGGTTTACTAAGGTATATCTCTTGTTGATCAAGTTCATTTGGGTGTGTATAAGTCATTTGAATTGGATATACACTTAATGCATATGAGTTGTTTGAATTGGATATTTGTGTGCACTAGTTGCTTGCTATAAGATGTTAGAATGGATTAAATGCTTAGTGATCAAGTTTGAGTTGGTTTTAATGGATGTGATCTAGAGACTACTTTTAGTAAGTGATTGAATGTATATATGTCTCTTGAGAGTGTTCAAACAAGTTGATATCAAGTTTGGTTCAATTTGAAGAAGCTTAGCTCATTTTGCTCAAATCTGCCATTTAGTCAAAATCTGAGCTAGCTGTGATCATAGCCATGTTTAAGAGATCAAATCTATTTGGATTGGCATGAAATTTGGTGCGCATGCTCTGCACTTATGGTATTAGTTTCTGTGCAAATTTCATGGATAATGGATAAGGGATACTTCGGTTTTGGAGTGGATCTTGTCAACACATGTGCAGCAGTTTTCAGCATGTACCTATGTGGAAAGATGTGAAATCTGGTAGCAATCTAGAAGTCCAATGAAGCTCAAATTTTTATGGCTGCTAGATGACTTAGTGAAGCACATCTCCACAAAATATCATGATCATTGGATGTGTACTTTGGGAGATATGATATATTCTTTAGAGAGTACAAAATCTGCCAGAAAAGTGACAAACATTGGATTGACTTAGAGTCACTAAGATTGAAAGGTCCTCATGTTGGAATCATATTTATAAGTGATTGAGGTACCTATGTTAGCAATGAGTACAGGGCCATTTGATTTTGGAGTGTATTTGGCACATGTTTAGTACTCAAGATGAAGATCAATCAAACAAAGCGAATTTCAAGTGAGTATCAAGAGGTCACTTCTCCCTTTTGTAGGGGCTTGCCGCCTTTTGTAGGTAAACCAAGAACGTTACTTGGAAGGCTAACATGGAAGTGGTGATCTAGGGATCATTTGGAGATGCTTAGTTGAAAGCTATCAATAGGATTGATCAAAAGAAAGCAAGCAACACCCAAGAGATTCATGATCTTAACTTTCAAGTGGTATCACCTTCTACAAGTGGTACATCATTTGGTATTATCTCATGCAAGCAAAGATCAAGAAAGAAGCAAGTCAACCACAACAACAAAGTGCACTTGATCTTTAGTGGGACTCAAATCATATGGGTGAAGATTAACATTCCAAGTGGTATTCATTGGTCTTCACCATGCTCTTAATGGGACTTCACATTGCTAATTGGAGATGAAATATATATTACTATCCTCTACTCCAATATAGCAAAGGTGAAATTGTTTGACATATGCATACATCCATTTCTTAGGACATGTTTAGTTCATATAGTCATACATAGTGATCATTCATTGAAAATCAAATGGATTTATGCTTATAGCCTACCACTATAGCTTGATTGAGTTGTTTGACCTAGTGGTGGTATATAAGTTTGTTCATGAGCTAGTAAACCCAAGTACTTGATCTATTCATGGATTGTATAAGTGACAAGTACAACCTCTATAAGATAACCGCTTAATGCGTGTGAACAAGCTTAGAGAGGGTTTAAACCGGACTTGGAAGCTTATGCTATTCATTTTAGTTCAAGTCCAACATAGAAGCTCATGAAGATTAATCTAGTTCAAGCACAAGACAACAATGCAAATGGATATCAAGATGCAACTTACAAATGGTATCTAGACTTATGCTAATCTTTCAAAGAGTATCAACTCTCATATTGGTACTTGCAAAAGATGTCTAGTTCTAGCATACTTGTGATGATCCACATTGGGTTAATTCAAATAATTCTACAAGTGGTAATTCACAAGTGATATCCTACAAGCTAACAAGTGATCCTCAACTTTAAGTGATCAAATCAAAAGTTCTCTTGCTTGCAATGCTTATTTGGATGACATTTACTTTGACCAAAGGGGAGTTGCCCTACTCAATGGTATAATGGTCAATGATCTTACATGAAGAGTCATCCAATACATATGTGTTAGTGTCCATCAAAAAGTATCAACTATCTACCCTAGTGCAACCTTTGCATCAATAAAGAAGTGTTACCTTTTATGGAATTGATGACAAAGGGGGAGAGATTAGTGCAAAGATATGAGTATATGGTGAAAATGCACTAAGAGGGAAAGAGACATGGAGATTAGTGCAAAGATATGAGTATATGGTGAAAATGCACTAAGAGGGAAAGAGACATGGACATGGACAAGGGAACAAGATCAAAGGATCGAAGTCTTGGACTAAGAGATGAGATGCACACAAGTAGGGGGAGCAAGCTCATGAATTGATTGATTGCATTTGATATGTGCGTATTCATGTGCTTGCTTGCATATTGCATAAGTATTATCTTTATATGCATGATTGTGTGGTGTATGCTAGTTATAGGACTTGAATGATGATTTGGTAACTAGCATGCATAGGTTGGTAAGCTAGATATTTTGATCTTTTAAGTGATATCTAGAAACCGTGCTTATAATGTTGATCTCATGGGGTTTCTAGTGTTTTTGTGTTATCTAGCTAACCATGGTGGTGCTAAGGATGAACTTCAAGTAGAACTACAATGAGTATCTTCAAAGGTTTATCCTATAATCCTTAGCATCACTTAGTAGTACTAGCACTCCCAAAACTCCTATTTATGCATGTGTGCAAGGCTTAAACCAAATCTTGTTGAGCACACATGTAGGGGGAGCTATCACTACCAAGTCGGATTTTGTGGCATTTATCCAAATCTTGACATAGAGCTTAAATGTTGGATAAATGGCATAATGTCCAAAATTTGATCTTAAATTCCATATCTTTGTAGAGTTGTCATCAATTACCAAAAAGGGGGAGATTGAAAGGTCCTTGTGTGTTTTTGGTAATTGAGTGACAACTTAGGTGAACTAATATGTGTTTAAGTGATATATACACAGGAGATTAGTTCACAGGTGATTGTGTGATGAAGGAGCTTATTGCACATGAAACATGACATGGAGTCATGTGATCAAGGTGGAGAAGATCAAGATGAGGTTTGGCTTGATGGACCGGTTGCAAGTGTGAAGGGCAAGCGGGTAATGCTTGGCGCCGATGGACCAAGGCAACGGTGAAGAGCAAGTGAGGTCAAGGTCAATGAACCAACACGGTCATGTGATGATATGAAGTGGATCATATCATTTAACAAGTTGTTGGTGCATGTGTTGCATCAACATTGGAGAAGGAGATGGAATGGAATGCGCAAGGCAAAGGTATAACCATAGGGCATTTCATTTCACCGGTCATAGGTGTGTAGAGAAGATTATGACCGGGTTTAGGATAGATAGCCGTACTATCAAGAGGAGCAAACTTGTTGGCATATCGGTTATCTAGTGTCACCGTACTATCAAGAGGAGCAAACTTGTTTGCATATCGTTATCTAGTGCCACCGTGAGCGATCTAACTTTGCGATGCATTAGGATCGAGTGGCGTGGTAAGAGCAAGTGAAAATACTTTGAAAATGATTGTGAAAATGCTAACACACTTGCACAAGGTGAAGAACACATTTGTGTTAGCACACGAGAAGCGAAGGAGAAGTGGCAGCTCGGTTTAGCTGAGGAAACAGCTCCAGACGCAAGGGTGTTGCTGGTCCGGACCATCGCGGATGCGTTCGGAAGCTAACCCTAGCCCTCAGCCTCTCTGGACAGGAGGTCCGGACGCGCGTCCGGAGCTCGGCGCTCTCTGTACTCCTCTGGGGTATTTATCCAGACGCACGTGCGTTGGTCCGGACTCGCGCCGTTGGCTGCATCCGGAGTTCGGAGCTCTCTGTAAATGGCTCTTTGATCGAGTTCGGACGCAATTGTTGGTCCGGTGTGGCACTGTTGCACGCGTCCGGAGGCACGTGGCGGCAATCGGCGCAGTGCACCAACGGCTCTCTCTAACGGCAGCAAGTCCAGACGCAGACTTCATGGTCCGGACCCGCACTGTTGTGTGCGTCCGGACCCTCTGCAGGAAGCCCAGTGAAGGGGCAAAATGGCTAGTTTCGATGGTGTGGCTATTTATAGCCCTTGGCTGGCCCTTGGGGCTGATAGAGCACCTTGGGCATTTGTTGCCTCTAGTGTGCTTGGTTTGGGAGCCCTCTAACTTACTCATACTTCGATAGGTTCATCCGATTGAGTGAGAGAGCGATTTCTAGTGCGTTGCTTTGAGAGATTGCATTGTGTGGCACTAGGTGATCGTGTTGCAAGCCGGAGTGCTTGTTACTCTTGGAGGTTGCCACCTCCTAGACGGTTTGGTGGCTTGAGGCTCCGTCGAAGCGCGCAAGAAGATTGTGCGGCGCTCTGGAGAAGTGCTTGTGAGGGGTATTGTGCTCGCCCTGCGGGAGATTGCGAAGAGCAACTCTAGTTGAAGGTATTGTTGAGTGCCCTCATCTTGTGTTGGTTAGGCGGCAACCCTTGAGGGCGTTAGGCAGTAAGGCCTGTAAAAAGTTGTAAACCTCCAAGTGAGTGAGCCGATACAACGGGGACTAGCTTGGTGGCGACCAAGTGAACCTCGGGAGAAAAATCACCGTGTCAACCTTGTGTACATCTTCTCGGTGGTTTGCATTCTCCAAATCACTAGCTTGTATTTACTTATTCATACTTGTACTAGTGTTTAGTTGTTGCTCTTGTAACTAATTTAGCTTGTGTGGCTAGCTTAGTTACCTTCTAGCTTGTGTAGCTTAGAAGTAAGATCTTGAGTGACTAATTGGCTTGTGTAGCCTTGTTAGTCACATTGCTTAGTTTGTGTAGCTAAGTAAGTTGAGCTCTCTAGTTAGGCTTGTGTAGCCTTGCTATTGAGTGTTGCTAGTGAGCTTAGGTGCTTTGTGCTTTGCTTACTAGTATGTGTAGGAGCTCCCCGGTTTGCTTAGAGTACTAGTTGCTTAGGTTTGTGTGACCTTGCAACCTAGACTTGTTTAGGTGAGCCTCCTAGCTTGGCACCTTAGTTAGCATAATAGACATCTTTGCTAGATGCTAAAGTAATAGATAGAGGGGTGTAGTCTTGGCTAGACCGATAGTTTTAATTCCGCAATAGTTTCGGTTAGCCAAAGCGCTTAAGTTTTTAGAAAAGACTATTCACCCCCCCCCCTCTAGTCTGCCATCTCGACCCTACAACGTCCCTGTTTCCTGATTAGGGCATGGGCGGGGTTTGGCAGCACAGGGCCAAGCACCCCCGCGTTCCGTCGTACAGGGCTGAGGTTTCCCTCATCCTTGTTCAAGCGTCCGTCAAAGGTATGGCGTGGGTATGGCCAGTGCCAATCGTCGGTTAGGCAGCATAGGAACTCGTCCCGCAGAGGGTATACAGGG
Organism: Microstegium vimineum; assembly: GCA_022036555.1. Taxonomy (NCBI): domain Eukaryota; kingdom Viridiplantae; phylum Streptophyta; class Magnoliopsida; order Poales; family Poaceae; genus Microstegium; species Microstegium vimineum. The sequence goes on from CM039120.1 coordinate 45,649,845, forward strand.
GTAGGCATGGAGGTTCATGCCTCGAAACCCCATCCCCAAGGACAGGCGGTACTGTGGACCTTTTGACTATGGGCTAGGTCACCCGGGTCGGCCGTGGCAGCCGTGCCTTTGGGAGAGGATGATGCCATTGGGTGTCATCACCTTAGCTCGGACGAGGCGGAGAAGCCCCCGAGGGTAGATGCGTCACGGATGATGTCACCCTAGCTCGGACGAGGCGGAAGAGCCTCCGAGGGTGGATGTGTCACGGATGACGTCGCCCTGGCTCGGACGAGGCGGAAGAGCCTCCGAGGGAGCATTGTTGCCTCGATTGGCTGAAGTGGAGAGCCCCCGAGGGTGATGCCGTCACCCCGGTTCGGACGAGGCAGAGAACTTCCATGGGTGATTATGTTTTCTCTAAGCGCGGTGTTAGGGTACCCTATTCTCAGGTATCCGACAGGAGTTCACTGAATTTTATGATCATCTCACAGAGATAATTGAGTTGAACTACAACTCAAATTTGGAATTAGAAAGAAAGGTAGTACTTTTTCGGTGTGATTGGTTCAGTCAAGAAGGCAAAGGTAGAGCCATTAGAGATGATGGCTATTTTAGATCCATCAATGTTGAGAGGTTTTGGTACCAATCAGATCCATTTATACTAGCAACCCAATCAAAAAAGGTCTTCTACGTGGAGGACATAATGTTTGGAAAAAATTGGTGTGTTGTGCAAAAATTTGAACACAGGAATTGTTTTGATGTCAATGAAACTGATGTGTCACTTGCTCACCAAGATGAGACAGTTTCTGATAATGAGTTCTTTTATAGTAATTGATATTCTGGTTCTGGTGTAGTAGTTATATATACTCATTTTACCTGTACATTACTTTACTTTAGTGGAGTGCTCATGAATATTAGAGTAGTAAGTGTAGTGGAGACGTGGTGTCTCATCTATATCTTACCTGTGTAGACCGCTTATCGTACATATTGTTTGTGGGCGCTAGTAGGTGATGACAACATTATCTAGTCTTTCTATTCCACCACATGTGGCAAATAAGTTCTTAAAAGGTAAGGCCACCATAACAGTATAGGGCACTTCTAGTAGGGTTTCACTCCCTACTTTAGTGGACCGCTTATCACCTCCCTTGGTATGTTCCTCAAATTCTCCATCTTTCAAATGGCTTATTTGAGCCATATTTATAGCCCCCAAAGTGAAACTAGTCGTTGGAGGTGAAGCGAAATTTCCACATGGGCACCTACCACACCACCGCACCACACTAGACATGTCTAGTGCTGCCACATCAACTAGTCATTGGGTTGTTAGAACCAACAGTTGGCAAAGTGTACTGACCAATGCTCTTTGACCGGTGGCACACTAGACATGTTCGGTGCCTTGTGGCTTGTTTCATCTTTGCTAAACCCCCTCTAAGTGCCATATCTGGTGCACCATAGGTAGTGCACACTGGAGTTGACGGTGCTCCTAGTTGCTCCTTCTTGCACTACATTCTCTCTGTGTCCCTTTACCAGTGCCATAGTTGACCAGTGCTCTAATCTTATGTAGTTGATGCCCACCAAACATGTGTGGTGACCAGTGCCTGATACCAGGTGCACCCACTAACATTGCTAATGATATTGCTCTAGTAGCCTTCTCTTCATTTCTTCATGTGTCTTTGTACAAGCTTTTTCTTCTTTGCCCTTGGATTCTTATCTTCTCTCCTAGGTTATCAACACATCTTCTTAGGTATTCTCTTCAATTATTGATCTATTCTTCACATTTAAAACCAAATTAAGTCCATGATGCATCCTATTGAACTACAAAATAAACACTTGCAAATTCATTACTCCAACTTGATCATGTTTATCATTAAACACCAAAATCCAAACTAAATAGTCTAAGGGTCCATTTCCCACTTAGATCATTGTTGCTTTGACTCTCATATATGGATTAGTCTCCATGTCTTCCTTTAGATCTTGTTGATCACTTGTATTGTCTCCCGCGACAAATTTCTTGGATTGCCACATGTCATCGCAAGTACTCATTCACCCTTTCCTCTCCCTTGTCTCCAGCCTCTAAATCCCTCGCGCCTATGGTTTTGCATTGTGACGCAAATTGTGGGAGCCAGTTCGACTCTGACGACTACCACAAAGGATGTAGTGTAGGCTCCATTGGTGGACGAACAATTAGGTGATATTGGGAATTGTAGAGACAATATTTTGTGGAGTATGGTTAGAGGCAAATGGGGAAAAAGTGTCCCTCATGTATCTAGGTGATTTAAGAGGTGGAGGCAATGCCCTGACTCGAGGCCACCTTAAATCTCTATTTCACTCCTTCTCAGACGTCCGTCATGTGTACCTTCAATGGGCATGGGCCTAGAATCCCTAGTGCTGTGTTTACCTTGGGAGGTGATTGGAACCATCTCAACTAACCATCCTATCCTAGTATGATAGACTCCAACTTCATCAACCTTTGTTCTGCCTCCCCTCTGAGATCTCCATTTTTGCTCTAGTCCTCAATGCCATGGTCAGCCCATCGAGGTGCAATCGGTGTATGCTTAAGCTTGACTATGTCCTCTTGGACCTCCTCCAAAGGAAGCCCTTTGCCACCAATGTTTGATTGATTTGCACGATGTGGAATCAAACGGGAAGCCATATATTTCCTTCACTAGTAGACAAACTGGTTGTGGCTATGGAGAATGGAACTCAAGAACTTCCACTTCAGCCCTTGCTCGTGTTTATATCGCAACTCCACAACACATTTGATTTATACATGATGTTCTTTCCTTTTCAATTCACTTTAGAGGCATCTTTAGTCCAAGTTCGTTTCTCAAACTGAAACTAAAGGTACATTTAGTCTGGGTCCATGTCACAAACCGGGACAAAAAGACACACTTTTATTCTGAACTCGTGTCTCAAACCAAGACTAAAGCCTCCCACACTGACAAATCTTGGTAACCGTTATTACAACCAAAACTCAAGGGGGAAATTAGTCCCAATCTGTATTACAAGTCGAGACTAAAGGTCCAGGCCTCCCTTTAGTCTTGGTTTTCAATTTTAAACTAGGACTAAATATTTTTTGTCCATTGACGAAAGGTCATTTCTCTACTAGTGCCTCTTCGCCTTCTATACCAAAGCCATCAGTTAGTGATAGGAAATCCAATGAAGATGATGGGGAGTCGTGTGAGGAATGTTTAAGGGAGTAAATTGTATAGTAGACATGAGACATTAGTGTCAGATTGATTGGAGGCCCCCACCCCTCATGTTTCTTGCTTTATGCCTTGTGTTGAGGATTTCGTTGGTAATCCATGGATTACCTATAATTCCTCTTGTATCATCTATATATAGGTCTATTGACCACTCTCTTCTTCTTAATAAAATACATTTTATATGCCTGCTCTCGAAAAAAAAGAAAGATTGGAGGAGGAAGATGACTGAGCGCCACCATGGAATCAACCCGCTTGACCACCAACATCTATAGGCAGCAGACCTCCCAATGTGGATAAAATGTACGTACATCAAATTAATAGTCCATATTTCCATGGATTAAAACTTAAACATGCAGGGTCAATGCTTCAATTTTATAGCGCCTGGACTTATTAAGTTTGCACCGGTCGCCAACTCACCATACTGGTATAGTACTTTTCTCCTGAAGTCAAATATGTTTATATTACATATACAAAGCTATATATAGTCTGAACATGCACCCTGCTGCTGAGACGAAAGACACACTAAGTCAATTTCATCTTCCACCTGATATGAAAGATATAGTGCCAATGCTTCCAGCCGATGAGGTGGCAATGCTTTTAGTTCCAGCGGACGATTGAATGGACATGGCATATGAGTCGAATCCTCCATTCTGCATTAGAGCCATCGTACTGAAGTTCATATCTGTGGATTGCAAATCTGGAAGTGGTGTGCTCCTGTCGAGATATTGCATGACTTGCTGCATATCTGGCCTTATGTTTGTGTATGGATGGGAGCAGAGCAAACCGAGCTTAAGCACCAGGGACACCTCATCAGCATCATATTGACCCCGTAACCTCAGGTCGACAGTCTGCGTGAGAGAGCCCTTGTGCAAATGCTCGAGAACCCAGTCCACTAGCATTTCTTGGTCGTCGTCTTGAGCGTCAATGTTGAGCACTGGCCTTTGCCCACAGGTAATCTCAAGAAGGAAAGCACCGAACGCGAACACGTCTGTGAGCCTGGATGCCTTACCAGTGCGTATTAGCTCAGGGGCTAAGTAGCCCATGGTGCCGACCACATGCGTTGTTTGCGGGTCGGTGCCATGGTCATACAGCCTTGCGAGCCCAAAATCACCAAGGCGCCCATTCATCTCGCTATCCAGGAGCACATTGCTTGCCTTGACATCTCGGTGTATAACAACCTTTTCCCACTTGTCATGGATATAAAGCAAGGCGGATGCTATGCCTTTGATAATATGAAACCTTTGAGCCCAATCAAGCATCATTATTGGTATTTATTCTCCTCGTCATACAGGTACTTATCAACACTACCATTTGGCATGTACTCGTAGACCAGAAGGAGTTAGTTCGCCTCTTCTTCTACAATAGCCAAGTAGCTGTGCCAGATTACGATGCCGGAGGCGTCCGATACTGACTACCTCGGCAATGAACTCCTTCATTCCTTGCCTTGACTCGTGAGAGATCCTCTTCACAGCCACCTCCAGTTTAGACTTGACAAGAACTCCTTTGTACACTTTCCCAAATCCACCAGCACCGAGTAGATGTTTGCTCTTGAACCCACTAGTCGCGTGGTACTGATCCTTGAAAGAGAAGCGATGCGGGCCAAACTCAAGCTCCCAGTCCTCCAGGAGCTCAGCGTACCTCAGCTTTCGCATCACTAGAAGAGCGGCGACGGTGCCGGCAGTACGTGATGATGACCGCTGCGGTAGCTATTGGCAGGACGATCTCCAGGAGCTTGGAACGAGGCTTGGGCCCAAACCGAGGTAACTTGGGCAGCCTGGCGATGTCGATGGGTGGAGCAGGACCGTTCACGGCGAAGCTCCAGCCGAGCACATAGTGTCTCGAGTTGATGCCACCTGTCGCCGACGAGAAGCCGATGTACGAGCGCTCCTTGAGCACCGTGGAGAGATTGTAGATGGCCGAGACCAAGGGTCTCGCCGGCTTGCTGGCCACCTTGATGGGTGCCAGGGTCACATCGATCCGTCCCGTCTCTCGCCGTCGTACTCCACCCACACCTGCATCGCCTCCCGGCTGAAGAGCGTCAGGTTCCTGAAAGCGCCGCCGTCGTCGTCGTAGTAGCCCGTAGGGGAGGACTGCACCGAGTGCAGGTCGTTGATGTCGATGCCGACATGGTTGGCGTTGATGCCTTGGAAGTCGGTGTTCTGGGTGGTGTCGAGCTCGACCGCGAACAGGTGGTTGCTCGCGTTGCCGTTGTTCTGGACGTTGAGGAGGGCCAGGTACCCGCCGGCCGGCAGCGCGGCGGCGAAGCTCCTGTTCAGGGCCACCACGAAGGCCATGCCGTGGGCGCTGAAGTCGGTGTAGTCGGAGACGATGGCGAACACGAAGGCGGCCGCGAAGGACGGCACCTTCAAGGACCCGCCGGATCAGACGTGCCTAAGAAGTGCAGCGGCGTGGGGTAGAAGGCGTGGCCCTGCAAGTTTGTCTTGCTGCTGGTGAGCACCAGGAGCCCCTCGGGCGTCACAGAGGCGTTGCCATCGGTGGTGAGGTTGGCGCCGGCGAAGCCCGAGTAGGCGAACCGAGGATTGTCGTCGCTCGCACAAGGTGACTTCGATGTTAAGGATCATCAGCAAGAGCAGGCGAAGAAGGAACGCCGCCGTAGGCTTCATGGTATGTGTGTGGCGTGAGCAGTGTGAAAAATATCTTCACAAAAGCCAGAACAACTGCCATGTTTTGTTGTGTCAAAAGAAATATCTTGAGCCGGCCGGCCGGCAGGCCTGAACCGCTCTCTGCTGTGCATGAAAGCGAAAATTTTGTGTGTGAACGTACTCAGGAGCTTCGCTGTTGGAACAGAACAATTCTTCATTGCTGTGTACTGCAGCAGTCAACGAATAACTAAGGGGTTGGTTGGACGTCAATGTACCCCCACCCAACACTCCATAACACATGACAGTCCAGTCAAATGTCTAAGAAAAGGCCGCGCTCCAAGGAAAATACTCCCTCCTTTCTGAATTTATAATTCGTTTTTACTTTCTTTTTTATACTCCAAATTTAACTTTTTTTAGATAAAGGATAGAAATTATCCGGTTTTATCTACCCATAGGTAGAATCAGGCCAAATTATTACAACAAGAAAATTAAAAAGAAAGAAACTGACGGAAAAATTACATCCCAACAAGGAGCTCGAGTAGTCCTATGCGACAAATAGACTTGCTCCGCGATGTCAACTCCACTAGAATAAGATCACCAACGTGATGACAACTCCACTAGAATAAGATCACCAGCGTCAAGACAAAGCCGCTAAAAATACGTTTGTCAGACTTAAAAAAGTACTGAAAACGTTGGACACCGACCACCATTGAAGACTGGATGCTTTTTCTAAGGCAACATCACAAAACACTTGGTGCAGATGCAAGCGTGCCCACCAAAAGCGAGTTGTTACGCCATCAAGCATCACCTCCGTCTTGAGCTGCGCAACAAGATAACACGTGGTAGGAAATCCTGACCCTGACGAACAACAACTTCGACGACGCGCCAGCTGCGCTTCCACCGCCGGTCCGAAGAAACCAGGCTAGATTTTCACACATAATATGCACACATAATAAAAGTTAAATCATTCTTAAAGATTAATGTTTACTAAGAAAGAAAGCTACAATAAACAAGTGATATTTTACGAAAACTTGAATAAGATAAGTAGTGAAACTTTGCAGCGGAGCAGATCTTTTTCTTATGCGATCCAGGATAGTGGTTATTATGCGGTAACCCGAAGGGGCAAGCCAACCGACCGCCAAACCCAACGGCTAACATCTGACACTGGGTCCTACACTAGGCCCCACATATCATCCACTCTTAGGATCAGTTTCCTTCACCCGCGCCTCTATTGTCGGACGGTTGACAATCTTCTTCAGGAGCAGCTCCTAGCTTCCTCTTAATAATCCCGACATTCCCCCTCCGTTTAAAGCTATCTTTTTTTTTCTCGAATACGTAAAAGGCGTGCGCATCATTGTAATTAAGAAGAAGAATTGAATCATACAATAGACACGCTTCTGACAAAAGCGCCCTTGGAGGTCTTACAGCTGTGGGCTGGACCATCCTAGCAACAAATTCAAGCTTCGATATTACATAAAAGATCTACTACTGAGCTAGGAGCATTGCTGCAACCTACGAAGCCGGATGACTCCGCTGTGACTGTGTGAACCTTCTCCGACGTCTGGGAACAGTATGTTGGTCTTTCTGTTCTTGGTCGCTGGGAATAACTCGTCCAGAGCTTCAATTTGGCTCGATGTCAAGTTCCCTTTGAGAATGTCGTCGTATGTTTCCTTGGACGCGGAAGAAACTGGTGCCACCGGAGGCGCAATGCCCATCCTCTTCTTCAGCAATACTTCACCCCGCCTTGAGGTCGGTATGTGCGACAACGGCTGAGCGGCAATCCGCCTACTCCTGATTGGTAGAGGGCAGTTTGTTACCGCCTTCTGCTTTGGAGGACTAGCGATCAGAGGTGATCTTCTCTTGCACTGTACCTCCTCAGTGAACCTTGCGAGACGACGTGCAGTCTCACGTGGCGTGGGCGTCCCGTCGTCGGCGGTGCACGTGCCCACCGTGATCTCCTCTTGAACATCGAGTTGTCCCCCTCGAGGCGGCGTTAAGTGTGGCAGCTCCTCCACCAACGATGGCGAGGGGGAGAGAGCAGCCGTTGCTGGAGAACGGATATCCATCAACGATGCTTCCATCTCCTGAGAGGCGACCTCCAGGGTAGGCTGGCACTCGGGTGCAGGTTCTCTTGCTGATCGGCTTACAGCAAGCGAGGCAGCAAGCTCATCTAGCATCGGGTCAAACGAGACGACCCAGGCGGGAGGCCCCACACTCGTGCACAGCGCCAACGTCTGCGGATCAAGCTCGGAGACGAAAAGGGCAGTAGGGGAAGTAGCGGCGTGGCTGACTAACGCACCAGTGCATATCTCCTTTGGCTTCGCCCGACGTCGCCGCTGGCTGAGCTAGCTGGGAACCGACGATGAAGGTCCTTAGCTTCTTCCCAGACACTGACACACGTCAGCAACGACGGCAAGCACGCAGACCACCAGACTTGAATCTGAGAAATAAGCAGGAAAGCTCCTTTCTGCACCACACACGAAGCAGTGAAACAGATAGGCTGCAGAGGTTCAAAAGGATCCGTAGGAATCTCAGTAATATCATCTTGCAACACCACCAAAGGTGAGACATGTTTCTTTCGTTGGGAAACATGGATGACTAGATGAATCCAACATTTCGGTAGAAGCTCAAGCCGGTAAGCAACTGGACCAATCCTTTCCAGAATTTTGTAGGGTCCATAAAAGCGAAAACTGACCTCATAGTTAGAGCAGGGACCACAAAGGATTTAATGTAAGACTGAAGCTTGAGGTATACAAGATCCCCAACATCAAATTCCCTTTCAGTACGATCCTTATCTGACGGACTTTTCATCCTCTGTTGAGCTCCATGGAAATCATGACGAACATCTTCTTGTCAGCCACGCTCAAGCAACGACTCTTCTATGTCAGGAACATGATAACTGATCTCATTGGAGATTCGAAAGTGGCTTGGTGAATGCCCATAGAGCACCTGAAATGGAGAGTAACCAAGAGTTGAATGGTAAGTGGTGTTATACCAATACTCAGCTATAGGTAATTAACCACTTATGCCACTGCTTGGGACAAGAATGAACAGCAATCTGAGAATTGTTTCTAGACAATGATTAAGTCTCTCAGATTGTCCATGAGTTTGAGGATGATAGGAGGAACTCATGAGAATCTGAAGATCAGAAAGTCTAAACAGCTCTTTCCACAAAGCACTAGTAAGCACCTTGTCTCTGTCTGAAACTATTACAGTAAGCAGGCCATGCAATCTGTAAACTTGCTTCATGAAAGCTTGGGCTACATGCAAGGCAGTGAATGGGTGTGACACTGGAATAAAATGTCAATATTTTGTGGATTTTTCAATCACTACAAGAATGGTATCAAATCTGTTGGAACTTGGTAAAGTCTCAATAAAATCCATGCATACTGTGTGCCAAGCCTCATCAACCACTCGAAGAGGTTGTAGCAAGCCAGGAGGCTTGATGTGCTCCACCTTTGCTTGCTGGTAAATATCAGAAGAGTCCGCAAAAGCTTTAATATGGTTTTTCATCTCTGGCCAAACAAATAGACTGCCTTTAACCCTGTGGAAAGTGGCCAAGAATCCAGAATGACCTCCCACTCTTGTGAATAGCTTATAGAACAAGTTGTGCTAACATATTAGAGCCCAACCATGTTAGCCGGCGCCCCTAGGTTCCCTGGAGCCGACCCAGCTCATCATACCGACAGCCGGCGCGGCCGACCCAGCTCATCATACCGACAGCCGGCGCCGCTCCGGCCCAGGTCCACTGGGGTCACAATCACAACATGTTAGGTGAGGACCATCTTGGGCTTAACGCAAGATGATCCACAGGCTTTGAGCTTAACTCAATCCAAAAGACTAACATGTTAGGTGAGGACCGCCCCGTCTTATATGTTGTGCTCCCCCACCATCAATTCTCGATGTGGGACTAACCCCAACATACCACACTCTCTACCATTGTGTCTTGTCGTCGGACCATCTTGCAAAGTAAAGGGCCTAGAAAAACCTTCACTAGCCATAAGCTTACTGATGAGCTCTTGGGCGTCTAGATCATCTTCATATATCCAGTAATTACTGTCTTCAGCCACATTGAGTCTAAACCAGCACCGGAACAAACTGAATCAGGAAGAGGGCACCTAGGCAAGGCATCAGCTGCCTAGTTAGTGTTGCACTCCGTACATGTAATTTTCAATTTTGCATTGCAAATCCATAAGATTCAACAGGGCCTTTTGTTGTAGCATAGAAGTAAGCCTGTGGTCAGTTGATAGATTCCACAGCGTGATAGGAATTTGGTAGACCCTACACAGTACACATACTCACTAAGAGATGAGCCAACCAACCAACCATTAGAGACAAAGGGAATTAGAAAACATATCATCCCGCTTGAATGGAGGATGCCTTCTGTGGTGATTGCGCCGACGGTACGGAAAGCTTTGAGGAGAATTACGGCGACAGAGACTCTCGAGTCGCCGAGCAAGGTTTCAGTAAGGGATCTGTGGCCTACTGTGAAGGAGCCGGAAAGTTTTGGGACTCCGATTCTGAATCAGAGTGTCAAGATCTTGGGAACGCCGACGTCCGTTCTTGTTGCCTCGTCAAGCCCCTCCCTCGACCGTCCGTGATTCAAGTTTGCGGCAGAGGGTGTGGATCCTGGGGACGCCGTTGCCCGGTCTCGATACCTCGTCAAGCCTATCCTTCGGCAGGCCGTGATCCCAGCAGCGATACCGCCGGCGCGTTCGTCCACTCGCTCTCGATCCTCTGCCGAGCCGTGGACAACCTCTTCGTCCGCAGTTGCGAAGGCAACGGGGCGGCGGGCGGCCATGGAAGGGTCCGCTGCCCTTGCCTCGCAAGTCACCGGCGGCGACGATCGGCGACTTCATTGGACCGGCTTTCCAACGGGGCAACCAGTGCAACCTACGCCGTGATCCACTTTCTTCGCGGATTCAATTTTTTGAATAGCGTAGAGGAACACGGTTCGGAGCGGCCCAACTCGGTACAGCTGACCACGCGCCTTTGCGCTGGTCGGTCAGGAACGAACCAGGGTGTGGCCCAGTTCGGTGCGAAGAGACCTAATTTCCGTTTGGTCAGGCCGCTGATCCTTCGTGCGTCCACATCTCCTTCACCGCCGCCGTCCTCTGCCACCGAAGCGCAGCCGCGACCGTTGATCCTTCGGGCGTCCGCGTCTTCACCAACGCCACCTCCTTCTGCCACCGAGGTACCGCCGCGGTCGTATCGGGACGCCCTGATGGCGGGTGACCGGGGGAGACCTCAGGGCCGAGCGGCGCCTGACAACCGGCGTGGTCGGGGTAGGGGACCTGCTGTGGCTGATCAGGGACGCGGCAGGGACGCCAGCCAAATCCGGGGGCGAGGCGGTCGCGGGGCTCCTCCTCCGATGGCTGGAGCAGCGGGACGTGGGGCTGGAGCTGAGCACCGTGGACGAGGTCGTGGTACTGGGATGCCGTTGGTGCTGCTGAAACCCCGGGGCAGAGCTGGTGTCTCAGGTCCGCATACTGTGAAGGTTCTGGAGGATGAACAAGGTAGGTAAACAGAAGAAAAAGGGTAAGGATCTGGCAGTGAAGCTGGAGTGCACTATCTGCTGTGAGGAACATTACACAAACCAGTGCCCACTGCTTCGGGGATCAAAGCCTACGGTTGCGTTTTGCGGCGCAGCGGATGATGGAATGGGCTTCTTCCAGGTCCAAGCTGCAAGGTATAATCAAATTGTGGATCCAGTCCAGACGTCAGTCGCGGCCCTCATTACTGTCGAAGCAGGAGAGGTACCTGCTCAGCTGGCTAGGATTATCCCAGTTCGTTGGGATTGGGAGGTACAGGAACATGGGGCAAAATCTTTTGTAGTCCCCTTTCCGAGCGTGGAAGAACTAGATCGCATGGTTGCCATCCGTACAATCACAAGAGGAACAAGGAGGGCACCATTATTTTTGAAGAGTTTGTTGATGATGTTCAACCAATTAAAGTGCTGGAGCAAGTTTGGGTGACAGTCACTAGGGTGGCCCGGGTACTGCGCTCTTTTCTTCCTTTGTGGGCAGTAGGATCTATTATTGGAGCAACACAGAAGGTCGACATGGTGCATCTCTGGGCGACTGGTCAGGTTCAGATTTTAGTGGCGGTCCTCGATGCTAAAAAGATCCTGGTGCAGATTGATGTTTGTGTTCTTAGCAGTATCTACCGCATTTATATTAAACCTGATATTGCGATTCAGAATGGTGACTCCGATCCTGAAGAATCTGATCTTTTGGGAGAGGGTGGCAATAATCCTGATGGGGAAGACCGTGAGATGAGGGATGCTGAGGAACCAAAAAACCCTCAAGATCAAATTCAAAAGAACAATTCTGGTCCCCAAGTACCTACTGAGAACATGCCCCTTCAGCAACAAGCATCCTTGGTGGATGAGGTGCTGGATCTTGCTTGTGAGCAGCTGCTTAACGAGATCAGTATGAGGGTCATGCTTGAGGGCAAAAGGGAAGAAGTACTCCCCTCTAACGGAAGAAGAACGGGAGAGATATAATACCTTGGTTGATTCTGCTAATTTTAACCACCTTTCTTCTTTCTGTGGGGTATCTTCGTCGGATGGCACGGCTAGAGGGGATGCTGTGGACACCTCTATCTTACAGGGGCGTACAGTGGACGATATTCCCAATCCGGCTCTGGAAGTGCTAACCTTGTCTGCAGGTCTACCTGCTACGGAGCAGCAGTGCAACCCACCGCCCGTCCGATCTCGACCAGGATGACGTCGGCCACGGCACTGCGCTGGTCGGACGCTCCCCTGTGCTGGCCAGTGACCACGACGCCTCCTCTGTGCTGAACGGTGTCGGCATGGAGGAGGACAGCTGCAAGGCCCAGACCCTCCTTGGTGCTTCGGTCTGTGCTGCTCAGGCACATAGTGCTGCACGGAGCACTGGGCACGGATCATCCTCGACTCAGCCTCCTGCTGCTGCTACCCCTGCAATGCTCTTGCAGGTCGGTGCTAGCAGCACTGAGGTTGGACGTCCGGGCCCACCTGAGGCTGTCTTGGTGGTGTCCTCACCAGGAGCTGAGGCTGGACCGACCGCCGGGGTCACCTGAGGTCGGCTTGGTGGCTTCCTCACTCGCGGTCTTCACCGACACGTCGCCGGTAGTGCCGGACGGCGATTCGGAGGGAGGAGGCTTGGCTGCGGTCTCTCCTAAAGTGGAGGACAGCATTGGTGCTGCCGCCATCAAGGCTCTTTCTACTGGGGCTGCTCCGTCGGCCTTGATGGAGCCATCCAAAGAGCTACGTCGTAGCGCCAGGAACGCCGAGATGGCGGATGTCCACATTGTGCAAAAGGTCGAACGACTGGCGGCGAAAAGGAATCTCGAAAATGCAGGTAATTCTTTCTCTAATTTTCCAGATTCGTATTTCGTTTCAAACCTTGGTAGGATAGGCATCAACTTAGCTCCCTCCGATATAGTGGTTATTAAAAAACTAGAGGTAGATAGGTTGATTCTTCATGCTAAGCAAAAGAAGGGTAGCTCGAATTTCAATTCCCTTCACTCTGTCAGTGATGACGAACGGGAAGAACGACTTGAAGCAATTCTCAGCCACGCCAGTGGAGATCTAAATGAGAATATGCTGGACAGAGAGAATGATCAAATAATAGATCTTTCTCCTATCCGTCGTAAGAAAAAATATAATAATGCCAAAAATTTAAATAAAGGCAGACTTCCCAAAAAGCCAAAATCCCCCTCCAAAATTATTCTAAGATGAAAGGAGTTTTCTGGAATAGCAGAGGTCTTGCAGACTTGGCTAAACATAGATTCTTGGCAGAATTAGTTAAGGAGGAACAAATTAATTTTATTGCTCTCTCAGAAACTAGAAAAGATTCTTTCCCAGACCATATCCTAAAATTTTTTTGTGCCGGTCATGACTTCCTTTGGCATACAAAGGCGCCCCATGGTAGATCAGGCGGCATCCTCCTTGGGGTTGACCTGAATATTTTTGATATTGGAGCCATTAGTGAGGGGGATTTCTATGTTAAATTTACTCTTAGATACAAAACAAATGGCTTCAAATTTGCGCTATATTCTGTGTATGGACCAGCTCAAAATCAAAATAAAAGTGCATTCCTCTCAGAGTTAGCCAACTCTTGCTCTAAGGAATCCCTTCCGTATATGATAGGAGGGGATTTCAACATCATGAGGGCTCCGGAAGATAAGAGTTCAGGGGACTTCGACCCTAGATGGCCAAATATCTTTAATGTTGTCATCGAATCTCTAGATCTTAAGGAGCTTGTGATGTCGGGCCGCCAGTATACTTGGGAGGGGGCGGGGAAAACCCAACTTTCGAGAAGTTAGACAGAATTCTCGTTAGTACGGAATGGGAAGATCAATTCCCTTTGTCATCAGTACAGCCTAGAGATAGGAATATTTCTGATCATACTCCCCTAGTGCTCAGCACAGGAGTGTCTGCCTATTATGTCTGTAGGTGGTGGTGGCGGGTCTTCCTCGGGATCCAGCGTCGCAGGTCTCGCGCTAGGCGGATCTCCCTCAGGGTCCAACGCCGCAAGTCCCCCATCCGCAAGGTTGTCTGCTTCGGGATCTTCTGTGGCGCCGTCGTCACCCCCCTCCCATTTCATCCTTGGAACCACACCGTGCTGTCGCGCAGACAGATCCCCGGGTGCGGGACCCCCCTCGCGGTGGAGGTCGGTGGTGTTTGTCTCCTGGGGCTGGTGGGGCCCCCAATGCTTTCCCTTCTGCTCAGGCACCACCGTCTGTTCCTGGACCAACACAAGATTGCAATGAGGAAAATTAAGCCTAAAGTTCAACGATGGAAAAAATTAAATGGGGTATGCTTGCACTTTTTCAATGGGGAGGGCCCCCCATTTTTTCGGGGGCCCTTCGTGATGAACGCTTGGGGGACGCCAAAGAATGTTGAACATAAAGCTCTCCTGCAAAACAAACTTGGCACCTAGTTTTCCTGTCCCTCTGGCAAGAATATTATTGACTGCAAGTGGGTTTAAAAAAACTCAAGAGAAAGGGGTGATGGGTCTCTTGACAGGGATTTAAAGGGAAAGTCAAATTGCAAAAGGGTTTTAAGCAAAGGTATGGGATTGATTTTGAGGACACCTTTAGTCCTGTTGTTAAATTAGCTATAATTAAAGGGTTT
>CM039120.1:45664844-46072994 GCA_022036555.1 Microstegium vimineum
GAGGCCAAAGTACCGGTGGTAGGTTTTGCGGGTTTGGGCCCAAAACCCGGGCAGAGCTTCCGGGGAAAGGCGGGGAGGCCCACGTGGCGGAATCCTAGAGGTTGCTCGAGGTGACGACAATCCTGGCAGGAAGGGGGGCCCGGGGGTCCATTCAAACAAGTGGTGAGATTTATTGACTTGGATTAAAATTTTGTCTTAGGCCTAGGTAATTCGGTCATGTATCTAGGGGGGTTTTTTTGGGAAAATAGCCAAACCCTCGTTAAATAGAGGATAAAGGGGTACCCTATTTTCTCTTAAACCCCTAATCACTTTGCCCCAACGCTCTCCTCTCTCTCTCTCTTTTAAAGTTCATGAGATCCCTGGGTTGTTTCTACCAACCTTTGTAAGAACTTGGGTTTGTTGCGAGGAATCGGAGGCCATAACCTCCGTTTAAACCATGGTGGCTTTGATTTCGTGATTGTGTCCCCGTTTTGCTTGTGTTCTTCGCGTTTTTCTTTTGCTCTCTCTTTTTCCCGAGGGTGATTTCTTTTGTAGAGAGGGAGCTTTGCAAAATCCCCTTTGAACCCGTTGTTTGTATTCGTTTAGGGGCTTCTTCGCACCAAAGGGAAATTTCCCCAAAACCCCAGAAGGGGGCGTTTGATTGGGTGATTTCTTTGTGGAGTTCTTTGTTCTTGAGCTTTTCCCCAAATCTCTTCTCCTCCCTTTGCTCTAAGCCAAATTGAGCGATTATTTCTTTGGGATAGCTCCCCAACTGTACGAGGATCATGCCTACAAAGTTTGGTTGCAGTTGGTGATCATTTGGTTGAGTTTTGGGAAGATTTGGCGGAGTGGAAACGTTTTTCGCGGGCTTCAGTTTTCTGAGCGTGAGCTCCGGACTAACATATGGACCACTTTGACTAGGCTCCAGAGAATAAGCCACTGGTCCGGTGGTCAAGTCCAAGGTGACCGTGTGACTGCTCAGAGCGTCGGACCAGAGTCACTGGTGCGACGGTGAGCGTCGGACGAGTTGTCCGAAGCCTGGTTGCTTACTGTTTTCGTGATTCATTTTTTCTCAGTGAGCGTCGGACCAGGTGCGTTAGTTCGACGATGTGCGTCGGACCAGAGTTCGGAGCTAGGGAGCTCCCTGCTTGTTTTCTGTGTGACCGTCGGACTTCCAAAAGTGACGGTCGGACTAGTCCGGAGGTGCTTTGCTAAGCACCGGACCAAAGGATTCGGACCACTTCCATTGGTCCGGTGGTCTTGACTGAACTCGTCTGGAGCTTCTTGTTGGTTGCTGTTTTCGTGCGTTTTTGCCTAGGTTCTCGCCTCTTTTCCCTAGGGGTTGAGAACCTGTGTTTTGGGGTTTCCGGTGATTTTCTCTCCACTGTCGGTGAGCTATCTTTTCTCCGTTTTCGTCTGAATCCAGTAACTGGGTTTGGTTTTTGGGAAGAGAGGCCCGAACATTTCGAGAGAAATTTGAGGCTCCCATTCACCCCCCTCTAGTCGCCGTTCTCGGTCCTTCAATTAGTATCAGAGCCAGGTTAAGGATCAATCCACCTTACAAGGTTCTTAATCCATGAAGGCGACATGGAGCGAGGCGCTGGTAAACCTCCCTACTTCGATGGAACCAACTTTGCCTATTGGAAGGTGCGCATGTCGGCTTACCTCCAAGGGCTTGACACAAAGTTTTGGGAGATTTGTGAGAATGAGAACTACGTGGTTCTTGAGGCTCGAATCACCGATGCCCAGGTTACGCAACTTGCGTCAAACGCAAGAGCCCATAGCATTCTCTTCTCTTGTCTGTCTCTTCTAGAGTTTGAGCGGGTTTCGAGTCTCACTACGGCACGGGAGATCTGGCAAACACTCTTGAGATATCATGAGGGCAACCCTCAGATCAAGTCCAGACTCTTCGACACGTACCGTAGAGAGTACGAGAACTTTGCTCAGTTGGCCAGTGAATCTGTTGATGGGATGTTCACTCACTTCCAATCTATCGTCAACAAGATGCGTGCTAATCGAACCAACTTGCCTTATGATGATCATGAGATGGCTATCAAGCTTTTGCATGCTCTTGATCGGAAGGTGTGGGAGATGAAGGTGGCCGCCATTCAGGAGTCACCGGGCTATGATGCCCTGACCGTGGACGAGCTGTTCAGCAAGCTCAAGTCCTCGGAGATTGACTACCAGACCCGGGCCAAGCTTGAAAACCCGTCGAAACCATCTATGGCGTTGGTTTTTGGCCCTGGTGGTACGTCTTCTTCCTCATCTAACCCTTCACACTTTTTGTTCGCTTTGTCTTTGATTTATGTGACAGAGGATCAAGTGGAGGCTGTTGGAGATGATGAGCTGGCTTTGGTCATCACCAAGTTCTCAGGGTTTCACAACAACCATTTGAACCGTCAGCGTGGTGGCTCAGCCAAGGGGTGCTACCGTTGCGGTGATGAGGATCACTTCATCGCAAACTGCCCCAAGAAAGCTGCGGGCGACTTCACCAAGCGCAAGGACAAGCGCGAGCACCACTTCGAGGACAAGCACAAGCCCAAGGGTGGCTACCACCGAAGGTCCTCCAAGAAGGTGATCGACAAGGTGAAGGCCAAGCATCGAGCCTTCCTCGCCTCCCTCAGCGACATCGATGCCTCCTCCGGCGGAGGTGCTTTTTCAAGTGATGATGAGTCGAAGGGAAAGGTTGAGGACAAGTTCAACGACCTATGATTCTACGCCGACGCCAAGCATGGTGGCTTTTGCACCATGGCGATTGAAGAAGGCAAGGTCGGCAAGCACAAGGAAGGCCCTGACTACGACTATGACTCCGACACACCCGAGGTACCACCCACCATCGCATCCCTCTCTCTCGAGCTTGAGTTCCTGAATGACACATTGATGAGTCAGGATGCTTTGCTCAAGCATGCTGCTTGTGAGAGGAACGATTTTAAGGCGAAGTATCTTAGCACTCTTCATGAGCTAGAGTTTGCTAAGGCACAAGTGGTGGTTACCAAGGAGGTAGAGTGTGATGCTTGCTCCATTCACATGTCTAGTCTTGTCACTCTCCAGGACAAGTATGGCACTCTACTTGAGGAGGTCAGCGAGCTGAAGGCTAGACCTAGGTTACTTGGTGCGTGCAAGTCTTGCTTAGGCTTGTGTTCTGAGCTAGCACAAAGAGATGCTAGGATTGTTGTGCTAGAGAAGGTCAGCTCAGATAGCACTAGAGAGTTGGATCGCTTTGAGGCTTTGGAACTTGAGATCGCATCGTGCAGACACGACAAGATGCGTACCGAGGAAGAAAACACTTACCTTCGGTCCATCTTGAGCTGGGTGTCTTGCCGAGAGCCACAGTTGGGGATGATGCTTAGCCAATGCAAAAGGGCTGGCAACACGGGAGTAGGCTTTGCTATAGGTGGGAAGGACGATAGCATGTTCGGTAAGATCGGTGAGTGCAGTGGTTTGAGCGAGAATGAGAAACCTACCACAACTCCCAAGCTTACCAAGATCACTCCACCTAAACCTACCAACCCCTCTGAGTTTCCTGTGAGAGATGGTGTGTTTGAAGAGCCACCTAAAACCACTCCACAGAAGCAAGTGTGGATTGCAAAACCGAACCATCTTCGCAACCTACTTGACACAATGGCCGACATCTCTAGTGATCCCCTTCCTAAGAAAGCTAGAGCTACCCAACCCAATAAGAGAGTGCCTATCAAGAGTGTGGTGAGGTACCATTGTGAGTATTGTGAGAGGGATGGGGGGATGGGCACTTGGCTGAGTTTTGCTATAGGAGGAAGAGAGATGATCGGAGGCAGGTTGAGTTGAACAACTGAGACATGTACCACCCACGAGTTGGGGTACGTGAACCGGAAGTTCAGAGGCGCACTACTAGGCCTAGAGGTACAATGCCTCAAGGTGCTAGGCCTCAGGAGGCGAGACCACGTGGTGGTCGTGCCCGACAGGGTATCGGTCGTGACCCATACGACTACGGGCCTCGTGGCGGTGGATTTACTCCACCCTTCTTTAGCAGACCACGTTTTCCCAATCATGATGATCGCTATCCTTCTATGGGGCAGGAGATGTTTGGTTTTTCTCCTAACCCATTCTTTGGGCATGTGGGACAACACTGGTATCCTTCACAGTTTACTAACCCCAGTGTTGGTCCGTTTGCTCACCCTATGTCTTTTTATTGATATAGGAAGGAGGACTGGAGGAGACTTGGCTTGTGGATTTCGGATGTTCACGCCATATGACCGGAAGTGCCAAGTGGTTCTCCAGCCTCGACCCCGTGCGCCACACCAAGTATATCACATTCGGGGACAAGAGTAAAGGTAAGGTTGTCTCCCGGGGGTCCATCTGAGTCAATTCGTCTTTTGTCCTCAAGGATGTTGCGTTGGTTGCGAATTTGCATTTTAACCTTCTATCGGTTTCGCAACTCCTTGAAGACGGTTTTGAGGTGAGCTTTAAGCCAAACCTCTTTTGGATTTTGGACTCTCGGGGTGATCTTGTTTGCCGGATTTTGCCCTTCGGGAAGGTTTTTTGTGCGGATTTTTCTATCTCTTCCGGACCTTCTCGTTGTCTTCTTGCCGGTTCTTCCTCCGAGCTTTGGGAGTGGCATAGGAGATTGGGACATTTGAGTTTTGACTTGCTTGCAAGGCTTAGCTCAATGGACCTTATCCAAGGATTGTCAAAGCTGAAGTTTGAGAAGGATTTGGTTTGCCATCCTTGCAGGCATGACAAGATGGTTGCTGCTTCCCATCCTCCTGTGACTGAGATCATGACCACTCGACCCGGCGAGCTCTTACACATGGACACAGTTGGTCCAGCTCGGGTCAGGTCAGAAGGAGGGAAGTGGTATGTGGTTGTAGTCGTGGATGACTACTCGAGATACTCATGGGTGTTCTTTTTGGAGAGTAAGGATGAGGCTTTTCCAATTGTTCGAGATCTGATTTTGAGATTGCAAAATGAGCTACCTAAGAATGCCATGAGAGCTATCCGCAGTGACAATGGCATAGAATTCAAGAATGCTCACTTTGCAACTCTTTGCTCTTCTTTGGGTCTCGACCACCAGTTTTCCTCACCTCACACTCCCCAGCAGAACGGTGTTGTTGAGCGCAAGAATCGGACCCTTGTTGAGATGGCCAGGACGATGCTCGATGAGCATAGGACTCCTAGGCGGTATTGGGCCGAGGCACTCAGTTCTGCTTGCTATGTTTCCAATCGCATTTTTCTCCGAGCTTTCAAGAAGAAGAGTTCTTATGAGTTGCGATTTGGGAGACCACCCAAGGTAAGTCACCTATGGGTGTTTGGGTGCAGGTGCTTCATCCTCAAAAAGGGCGGTAAGTTGGATAAATTTGAATCACGGTCTTCTGACGGTATCTTTCTGGGTTATTCTACTCACTCTCGTGCTTATCGTGCACTTAACCATGAGACTAACCGAGTGATGAAGACTTGTGAAATTACTTTCGATGAAACTATGCCCTGTGTTTCCACTGCTTTTGAGCTTGCAGGTGATGACGAGGTGAACACTAGCATCTTTGCGGAGGAGGAGCAGGATGACGCCGATTGGGTGATCCCAAGCCAACTCCACTGGCTGCCCCCGTCGACCCTGCGATGTCCACTTCGGCTCACGGTCTTGATCCGACTACTTCCTCTACATGGGGGTCGTTCGAGCATCTTCCTCAGTCAGTGCCCGTTGCACCTAAGGGAGCTCCAGCTGCTGTCGAGGGGGAGGCCACTTCGTCCAGGCAGGCTCCCCGCCACATCCAGCGGAAGCACCCGCCGGAGAACATCATCGGCGACATTGACCGTCGAGTCACACGGTCCAGGTCTTATATCTCTCACTTTGCTCATTCAGCTTTTGCCGCTTCTTTTGAGCCCGGAGATGTTGGACACGCTTTGATGGATCCGGATTGGGTTAATGCCATGCATGAGTTAGAAAACTTTGAGCGAAACCGCGTTTGGGTCTTAATTCCTCCACCACCTAGTTGCCACCCATAGGTACCAAATGGGTTTTCAAAAATAAACAAAGAGAAGATGGGCTGGTAGTGCGGAACAAGGCTAGGTTGGTAGCTCAAGGCTTTTATCAAAAGGAGGGAATAGACTATGAGGAAACCTTTGCTCCCGTAGCTCGTTTAGAAGCCATTAGAATCCTTCTAGCTTTTGCGGCTTCTAAGGGTTTTAAACTTTTTCAAATGGATGTTAAAAGTGCTTTCTTAGACGACTACATAGAGGAGGAAATTCGTGAGGAGCTTCTTTGCACTGAAGGAATTCTCCTCAAACCTCACGAGTGCGTAGATCGGGTGATTTCTTTGTGGAGTTCTTTGTTCTTGAGCGTTTCCCCAAATCTCTTCTCCTCCCTTTCCTCTAAGCCAAATTGAGCGATGATTTCTTCGGGATAGGTCCCCAACTGTACTAGGATCATGCCTACAAAGTTTGGTTGCAGTTGGTGATCATTTGGTTGAGTTTTGGGAAGATTTGGCGGAGTGGAAACGTTTTTCGCGGGCTTTAGTTTTTTGAGCGTGAGCTCCGGACTAACCTCCGGACCACTTTGACTAGGCTCCGGACCATAGGCCACTGGTCCGGTGGTCAAGTCCAAGGTGACCGTTTGACTGCTCAGAGCATCGGACCAGAGTCATTGGTCTGACAGCGAGCGTTGGACGAGTTGTCCGAAGCCTGGTTGCTTACTGTTTTCGTGAGTCGTTTTTTCTCAGTGAGCGTCGGACTAGGTGCGTTAGTCCGACGGTGTGCGTCGGACCAGAGTCCGGAGCTAGGGAGCTCCCTGCTTGTTTTCTGTGTGACCGTCGGACTAGTCCGGATGTGCTTTGCTAAGCACCGGACCAAAGGCTCCAGACCACTTCCATTGGTCCGGTGGTCTTGACTGAACTGGTCTGGAGCTTCTTGTTGGTTGCTATTTTCATGTGTTTTTGCCTCTTTTCCCTAGGGGTTGAGAACTTGTGTTTTGGGGTTTCCGGTGATTTTCTCTCCACTGCCGGTGAGCTCTCTTTTCTCCGTTTTCGTCTGAATCCAGTAACTGGGAACCCAGTAACTGGGTTTGGTTTTTGGGAAGAGTGGCCCGAACATTTCGAGAGAAATTTGAGGCTCCCATTCACCCCCCCTCTGGTCATCGTTCTCGGTCCTTCATTTTGAAACCTTTCTCGAGAGGGTTACCTTGGCTCCAAATAACCAAGAGAAACATTAAACTGATAGGTCATTAGAACGCAACTACAAAAAAGAGAAGAATCGTGAGCCCTAAAAAAGGGTTAGCGAAGATATCAAAATATCATGTCGAGTTTTCGAGAGGTCCAATATCGAAGCCTTCATGAAGTAATTATCCAATACCATGCTGGAAAAACTGATCAAAGGTTGCTCAAACTGATAGAAGGCAGAGGCTATGAGAAAAATCTCAATGTCCATCTTTGGTGACGAAGGCTGACGCTTCGACAGAATAATTTTCATCTCCACTAAAGAAGGCCAATGAAATTGATCGAAGGCCGAAGGGTGACGCTCTGAGAAAAATCCAAGTTTCAGCTTCATTGATGAAAGTTGAGGAAACTTGTCGAAGGCTCATGTTCCAAATGATGTTCCAATATTCGGCTTTATTGAAGAAGGCTCATGAAACTAAACGAAGTATGAGACTGAGCAAACTCAAAATTTCTAGCTTTGATGTCGAAGACCGATGAAACTCGTCGAAGGCTGATGCTTCAAAAAAACCTTTTTTAGCTTCACTGATGGGGATCGAAGGCTGAAGTTGAGCTGAAGCAGACTCGAGCGTGCAAACTTTCAACTTTTATCTGAGTGATGGTGATGTTGCTGCAGCTCGAGGGTTTGCTATCACCCAAAGGTGTGCTGGGTTGTCAAAGGTTGATTGTTGCCTTCGCATTTTGTGCCTTGCTTGTGGAGACCTGCGCATGTCAAACACAAAACCAAAACGGTCAAATCTGTCAACGCGGAGGCCCATTCGTCGCTTCCTATTAGAGAGGTCACGTTGTATTGCAGTGCCGAGGCTTGTGCATCGAATGTTGGTGTATCGGCTCCTGCGCCGTCTAATGATGCGAAGGCTCTCATGTCGACTGTTGATGCAGTGCTCTCGCGTCGTCTCGCACTGCAGAGGCTCCCATGTCGACTGTTGGTGTGTAGGCTCCCACGCCGTTTCGCGGTGCGGGGGCTCTTGTGTCGACTGTTGCCGCAAAGGCTCCTGACCTCCCGCGTCGGCTATTGAAGGAGAGGTTTACAATACTGTCTCTCGGTACAGAGTCTACCGGGTCGGTTGTTGGTGCGAAGGCTCCCGCATTGACTCGGTGCGGAGGCTCCCCGACGGTTGTCGTTGTAGAGGATCCTGTGCGACGTTGGCACAAAGGCTTCTTCGTCAATTCTATGTACGAAGGCTCTTGTCGTATGGATTATCCCTTCTTCGCTGGGGCTGGGAGTGTTTCGCGCATGGCGTTGTTTGTGAGCACAAACTAGTTTTTGCTCGTGACCTGTAATAAATATTAGTCTGCACATAAAGAACATATGTGCCTACCATGTTATTTGATCAGTGTGCATGAGAATAGGGATCGAGCTGAAAGCTCAGGAGCCTCATCAATTTTCATCGAAGAACATGAAGCGAAGGCACAGGAGCCTTCGCGACTATTTTTTTACAAGAGATGAAGGCTTCATGAGAAATGAAGGTTCTATTTTTTTAGTGTTTGTGATATTTTTTGGCAATATTATTATTTGTTTTTTTTTCAAAACGAAGGAGATTTCTTATTAGAGACTACCAGCTTCGCAAGATAGAAGCTGCAAAGGTTTTAAAGAGATCATACTTTTCCCCTTAGGTCCTTACTTTTCATCGGGGTTTGTCTCAGGTTCAACTTTTCACTCTTGGAAGCTTTGCTCGAGCCGAGCACGGTGGGCTCCGGCTTCTTGGTCAGTTGCTGATGCGAAGGCTCCCATGCTGGCTGCTTCTTGTCGTGGAGGCTCATGGGTGACTTGCTTGCTTCCCCCAGCACCTCTGGGCCTTTCACTTGGAGTTGGCTCGGCTTGGGTTCCGTCTTCATGAGCCTCCGCCACTGGCATGTAAGTAGTGTTGGCGTTGCGTTGCGGCCTTGGTCGTCGCTAGTCAGGGCTGCTTTTTTAGGTGACATCGTGGGTTTGTTTTCGGCTTAGCACGGCGGGTAAGAGTGGGAGAGGGGCAAGCTCGCTGTAGCTTGGCACTTAGGGGTCGGAGCCTCAACTTCGCCGAGGGGCGTTCGACTAGCGGAGGCTCCTCACTGCAGTTTGACTAAGGGTCGAGGGCCTTCGCTCTGGCGAGGGGCCTTCGACTAGCAGAGGATGCTCACTCCAGTTTTACTAAGGGTCGAAGGCCTCCGCTCTGGCGGGGGACCTTCGACGTGCGGAGGTTTCCCGTTGTCGAATGACTAAGGGTCAAAGGCCTCACTCAGGGGCGTAGGCCTTCGACCGGCGAAGGCACGAACACGAGAATGTGGTTCACACAGATACCGAGGCAATAAGTTAGGGTTTCATATTGCTCGTGCTCTCTCTTGTACAGTTACAAGTGTTCCCTATTTATAGGGCTCAACTACCACTTTATAGAGTTTACAACAGTACCCCTCAACTGCTATGGTACATTCCAGGAATATCCCAGCCCTATTATCTAACCTCAGGGGTGTTCTCGTCACACTGTCTCGCAACATCTCCACCTTGGGCCTAAGCCGATGCCCATGAACTGCCTCACGTACGCCTTGCTGACTTGATCGTTCCGCACCTCGATGGGCCTCTTCTCTCGTGGGGAACACCTTCGCCATGATCACTGCACTAGACCTCCGCTGTCCCGGGGAGAGCCTCCGCCGTCTTGGGGAGAAATTCCACAGTCATCCCTGTACTAGGCCTCCGCCATTTTGGGGAGAGCCTCCGCCGTCTTAGGGACAGCCTCTGTCGTCTTGGGGAGAACCTCCGCCATCTCGGGGAGAACCTCCGCCATTGTTCTTGTGCTAGGCCTCTGCCGTCTTGGGGAGAGCCTTCGTCGTTTTGGAAAGAGTCTCCGTCGTTTTTAGGGACAGCCTCCGCATTATTGCTTCATCAGCCCTCTTCGAGGGGGAGTTGGCCCATACTCTGTACTATGGGCTCCCCCAACAGATCACAATTCACAATGCGATGGACACACAACAAATTGTTAGACCACGTTACACTACTGCACACAGGGCAAGACGTTGATGAATACGTGAACCTATGGGAGCCACTCGGGAAATCAACTTTGATCATAACACACAGGAGATGAAATACAGTGGAAATGGATGACAGATGGGGAATATACACCAAAAGGCACATAACCTATTCAATTTGAAGCAACAACATTCATTAAGGCTTTGTTTGGATTCACATATATCGCTCTCAAACCACATGGATTAGAGGGGATTGAAATGTATATTAGTTTAAATACACTCCAACATATGTGGTTTGAGGGAGATACATGCGCATCCAAACAAGGCCTAAGAGTAGAATTTCCTGTGCAACATGCAATGCGAGTTTCCAATGGTGTCCAAAGTGGCAAATCCATCATGGCAGAGAAACACCTCTCTTTCCCTCATCTGGCCTTTCCGATGCATCCCAAACTCAAATTATTACCATCTAAAGATCAACTCTAGCATGTGAGGGAGGGGCTATCCTTGGCCTTGACAAATCTGAACCCACTACGAAGAAGTTGAAAGGACTCCATGGTTCATGCATGCCAGTTATGCAGTGATGTATATGGTTGTGGTGGGCAGCTGCATCTGTATATATTCTACCTTGCATATATACTATTCACAATGCCATTATATATGACAGATCGAGGCTCCTAGAAACATATGGTGGCTCCAGAACATATCTCTCTATTAATTCATTCAGGTTTATCTATTTGATTATCACTACCCAGATCGAGCCAGGGGTGTTGTTCTGCTGGTAGAAAAGCCGGCTGATTGAATAGTGTTATGTGATAGAGAACAAGTTGAGACAAGCTGGAGAGTAGTTCAAGGATAAAATGAACTCTTTTACACGTGGTGCAGACAAACCACAACCCGGTAGCTAAGCTAGGCCAACCTGCAGCACCATGCGTGGGCACTCTGAATCTTTTGAACTCGTAATCAAAGCAACCAAGGAGGGTCTGTAACGTCGCCTGTCTCTAGAAATCAAACTCCACAGGAGGGTCATTACAATGCTCATCTCTAAAAATGGAATAAAAAACAAAAAATAGCAGCACTACAGGAAAACGGTGAGTTGCCCACTACTACACAAATCTTAACCGCAGCGGCCAAAACGCTTTACCGCAGCGGGCAGCAACGTCGTGCCCGCTGCGGTAAATGGATATACCGTAGCGGCAACCTTCCAGCGTCCGTTGCGGTTAAGTTTGGTTAACCGCAGCGGGCGCTTAAATTGCCCGATTCGGTAATTAGTTTTCAAATTAAAAAATAAAAAATAGAATTCAAATAATTCCAGAATTTGAATTCAAAATATTTCCAGATTCCAGATTTCATACATATGCAACAAACATTTATATATACACCATCCAAGCATTGCACATGACATAATACACAATTTTCAACATCCATATACAATTCACATCAAACCAATAAGTTCATTTGAGTTACATTTACAAAATCCTCTAAGAAAAGTCCACGGGCCATTTGTAATCACTTAGGCGAAGCAGAGTCGTCCATTTCCTAAGCCTCTCGTACCTGAGTTCGATAGCTAAGGCGGATTCTTCGTCAAAGAATTGTTCTCCTTCGAAAACGCATTTCTCCATGATGAACTTACAGATTTCCCCCTTAACTTTCTTGAAGGATGGCTTGTAGGTGTTCACCCAATATTTGACTCCTTCCTTGAGCTTCTTCCAGCTTTGAGTGTACTCCCTGCACTGCCTCAGGTGCTCGCAGGTGTACAAGCCACATGCTTTGGATCCAACCGGTTGTTTGGCGCACTGCACGATAATTATAGAAGCTTTAGAACAAACACATATGGAAAGAAAGCACAAATGAACTTTGCAATTACTTTACATACCGGGAATTCGCGTTGGATTTTGATGTGGTCGGTGTTGTTCTCCTTGCAACTATCGGTTCTACGATCCCAGCACTCGGGATTCTTCAAGTACGACTTATAAGCCCTGCACAAAATGTAATAGAGTTAGACATGTTTTGATTAATAACGATAACTGTAAAAGATGAAAAATGCTTATTGACTTACACTTTCTAGCAATCTTCAAATGACTTGCACCCTTGTTTGTTTATCGTCCTCAACGAGTCAAATACGACCGCTCTACCATCTTGAGGATAGATGAGATATGCAACCCAATGGCCCTGATGGCCGTTGCTGCACAATTCAAACAGACTATTGGTTAGGATGATTACAAAGATTGATCCTACTCACTTCGGAAGTCTACAGACATGTTTTCATACTTACCCAAAGTGATATGGAGCCATGATACACCGTGGTCCATCCTCCTTGACCTTCAACATTACTGAGCATATGTAGTCTGCCACTTTCTTCTTCAGATTCCTCATATTGTCTTTATATTCCTTTTCTCTCTGTTTTTTGTCTTATTTTTATCCGTTGGCATGTGACCCTTGATGGCACCCTCATTGATATGCATTGGAGAGAGAAAAAGAGTTGGACGATGCTTTTTGTTGCTTACGGTGACCGACATCCTGCATATTCACGTGAACGTACCATAGAGTCTAATAAGTGTAGAGTTGACGTATAGAATAGGAGAGATCAATGGAATTAACTCGCAAGTCGTCACTTACATTGCAAACAGAGTGAGTTGGAAGATGTCTAGGTCTTCTCCCCGCAGCAGCCTATACATGTCTTCGAAGTCCACCAGAATAGTGAATTCCCCGATATCGGGCAAGTGGAAGCAATCGACTGGAATCTTCACGGTGAAACTTGACATGCCTCTTTTTGCCGCTTCCATGTACCAGAGATGAAACCTCCTTGTATCCCATGATTCTTAATCAAGGAGTGCTTGCTTGGTTATCATGAACTTCCCGTTCTCAAAGTGGCCGGGACACTCATCCGACTTCGGAAATAGATGATGAGGATCATCTTGAGGCCTTGAAAAGTCGGGTTAGAACGTACGAATGTGAATTGATCGAGGTACAAATGTGAATTGAATGTTGTGTGTGCTCGTCTGTAATGTACCTTGGAAACATAGTCGAGAATGGGAGCGATGTAGAGTCGTCCTTCGGGTTGTCCGCCTCGGTACCTCCCTGTTGGCTTGGTGCACCTGGCGTTGGCTGCGTCGCCTGTTCCCCCTCCGTAACTCCCACCGGTGCATCGCCTTGAGCCCCCTCCTCATTTGTCGGGGTCATAGGCTGAGTGTCAGGCCCCTCCTCATTTGTCGTGGGCATAGGCTGAGTGTCGGGAGGTGGAGGTGGCCCACTCGGGCTCGGCTGGGTTGAAGGCACTGTGTTGCCCCCAGAAGTGGCCCTTGAACCTTATGCCTCATTGGTTGGGCCCAAAGGCGGACTTTTCGAGCTCTGAGGAGGGCTCTTGCCAATTGGTGAACGAGCTGGCGGGTCCTTGTCACGGCCTTTGTCATCTCTGTCGTCGTCGCCCTCTGGGGGCAAGATCCAGCAACAGACGCTATCGTCGTTGGTATGATCTCAAGGTCGTCCTTCATCCAATAGATGTCATCACATTCTGCTTCTTCAAGGGTACGGTGACGTTGTAGGTGGGGAACATCTAGTTCATAGTCTTTATGCTCTGGGTTAACTAACGTTATGGTCACCAGCGCATAGTTCTCAGGTAGCCGGGCCCGATATCCTTCTGGGATTTCGTTGATCAGATATACAACTCCCTCGCCCATAGCAATCTTCTTGCTCCTGCCAAACGGAATCAAGAGC
Organism: Microstegium vimineum; assembly: GCA_022036555.1. Classification (NCBI taxonomy): domain Eukaryota; kingdom Viridiplantae; phylum Streptophyta; class Magnoliopsida; order Poales; family Poaceae; genus Microstegium; species Microstegium vimineum. The sequence goes on from CM039120.1 coordinate 45,678,662, forward strand.
CGCACTAGTGTCATCTCGTTGACCTCATCGATTGGGTGGCGCGGGCAATCCTCGACGTGAGGAACGTTCCCCCCTTGTGGACCCGGAGGGAGGGGCACGCCAGCCTGGCAGAACATCTGTGACCTCATTGCCACCATATCGAGGTCGTTGCTCGTGAAGGCTTCCTTTATCGAGATCTTGATCATCTCAGACATGCTGAGCTCATAGCCCTTTTGAAAGATGTTCGTCTTGTACCTCTGCCTCGACTTGTATGAGGAAGCGTCGGATTGCCAAGACTGAATCGCGTTCCAGTTCATCTTTGACTAGACTCCACGTATGCGGCCGCGGTGCTCCGGGGTTCCTAGGACCTCAGTAAGTAGGTCATGGCCCATCTAAACCTCATAGGACCCGCTGTCCTTGGAGGCTTCGATGACAGCCTTCTCCACCTCCTCGAACTCGGGCTCGTTGAACTTGGTTGCACCCTCCTTGAGATTCTTTGGAATTCGAGCTCTGATGAAGTCCTTAGCCCTAGGTTCGACGTCCTGGTACGGATCTGGTTGCCGCTCGCTCTCATATCTTCATCTTGTTTCCGCCACTCTTCCCTCTTCCCGGCAAATCTAGCCATTCCAAAGTGGTGGGGCCACTTGTTCTTCTTCGCGAGTGCGCTGAACTTGGCACTCTTTTCTTTTTCTTCGTCCGAGCTTTTGAGTTTGCAAAAAGCCTCCCACTGATGATCCTTGATCATATTGTATTTTGTACATGAATTCTTGCCCTTCTTGAACCAATCTCTCGTCAGCATTGACTTGAAATTGTGAAGGGAAGTCCCCGCCACGTGCATGACCCAATCCTTGCACTTGGCCAAATCTACGTTCTCGAGATAGTTGAACTTCCTCCTAACCAGAGTCCAGATAAAGCCCTTGTATTCCTCCGGGATAGCGTGCCAATCAGGCCAAGTGATTTCCACCTTGTCCCTTGTAATCACGGCAACTTGGTTGCTGAACACTGCAATGACCTCGCGAGGCTTGACCGGCTCTCCCATAGGCCCCACCTCAATGATCTCGTGGATTTCCTCGCTCCTGTCGATCCTGTGCCTCCCATGTTCACCCCTCCTCCGTTTGGTTGCCTTAGACTTGGATGTTGAGGTCCCGGTGGAGGGAGTCGGGGCCTCTTCTTCTTCGAAAACCAGCATCCGAGTAGAACCTGGTACCTATGGTTTAGAGATACTTGCATTCAAGTTTTCAACCGCTTTAGCATAAAGCGCAAAAAGCATGTTGGTTTCTGTAAGTATCTCGGCGTGGACGCTATCTCGGCCCGGAACCCAAGCCGCACTTTCACCCTCGTTCCATGGTTCCCAACTCAGATCAGCGTCCTCCTCTGTGCGATTCTTCTTTGGCCTCGGAGGGGTAATCGAGACTTGACTGCACAGTGAGTTTGAAGAGGGACTTGGGGTAGGTGTTTTCCACTCCTCCGGGTTCTCCATTTGTATTCTATATATGATGAATTTTTCTAGTTTAATATTATTGGAGTTACAAAAAAACAATACAAAGCAAAAATATGTTTAAGGAAAAAATGTTCTCAAAATAGCGGGTTACTACAAAGCAGCCGTCCAACGCTACATGGTGATCACGGATCATCGACTAACGTGACAGACATCTTATTACCAAGTGGGGTAGTTAAAGACCACAAGTATGGAGCTTAACAAGTTAAGGAGACTAGAAGATAACAAGATAGGAAGTTGTATTGAGCTTCTTAACAAGTTAATAACAAGTACAGAGCAAGTTAAGGATACTAGAACAAGTGTAACAAGTTATAGATAACAAGTAAAGTATTGAAGATCACAAGTTTAACCCGACTGTCACGTCGTTGTCTCACTACACCGGTTGTTATCATTGAGCAATAAGGTAATCCGCCCCAGTGCAATCACACCCAAGTTATAAACTAGCAGATTGCATAATTAAAGGTCTCATATGTAGAAGTAGAAGGCAATTTAAGACAACCGTCACTCACAAACACGTAGACGGTCTACGTGGGAAGAGCCAATAGATTGCAACCAACAGATTGCAACCACCAGAATACCAACAGATTGCAACCACAGAGCCCCAGGAATCAGACACAAGCAGGTTGCAACCACAGAGCCCCAGCAGGCACCACAGACACCACTACCACCAACACAGCCAGCAGAGCACCAGCAGCCACCACCAAAGAGCAGCACCACCACCACAGAGCACAGCCGCAGAGCACAGCAGCAAAGCACCACCAGCGAGCACAGCAGCCCAGCAGCACAGCGAGGAGAGGAGGGAGAGGAGCACCACGGCGTACGACGAGGAGACCCCGAGGACGGCCCGCGGCAGCACAGCACCGAGGAGGTGCAGAGAAGCCCCCGGAACTATTGGGTTCCGCGACGGCGGCGACGGTCCCCGGAACTAGGGTTCCGAGATGGCGGCGATGGCCCCCACGACGGCGGAGATGAGGAGGGTGCGGACGACGGAGGAGGGTGCAGACGACGAGGAGGACCCCGCGACCGAGTAGGGTACAGACGACGAGGGAGTGGCGGCGGGGATCAAAACAAATGGGCAGCCCTTCGGGGTATGGAAAACGAGGAACCGCGGACTTAGAATTTTTGAACGGGTAGAGAGACTATATGTACAGAAGACTTTACCGCAGCGGGCAACCTACACGCCCGCTGCGGTAAATGATTTACCGCAGCAGACGCGTTACGATGCCCGCTGCGGTAAATGATTTATCGCAGTGGGCGCGTTACGATGCCCGTTGCGGTAAATATTTATCGCAGCGGGCGTGTAGGTTGCCCGCTGCGATAAAGCTTGTTTGACTTCAAAGTTTGTAAAGTCTAAAAAGTTTGACTTCAAGTTTTGTAATTCTAAATGCATTCAAATATAAAAGCTATAAATACAAAGTTTTTCAAGCTCATCAAGATCTATATTTATAACCACATACACATGTCACAAACTTGTATTCGTCTACATTATTACAAAAAAAGTGTGGCACACATCTCATTTTGGTGCGAGAGCTTTCACGACCCTCTTCTCATTACCACTGTGCCCAGGGCTTCATCTTGCTATGCTTGCACGACCTCGACTACCTTGATCTTCTTTTCATGATCTGTAAAAAGCTGGAGCTCCTCGTAGTTGTTGTACTGCTCGGGGCTTTGCACCCCATCAGCTCCCACGATCCGTTGCTTTCCGGACACAACCACGTGCTTCTTTGTATCCGGTGGATAGATATAGTACGCCACTTGTGCTACATTGGTTGCAAGTACCCATTGGTCATCTTTGTAGCCCGTTCTTTTGGGGTTCACGGTGGTTAACCCGTAATTGTCCACTACAACTGATTTCGGGTTGACCCAATCGCACTTGAAGTTTGTTATGCGTAAGTTGACTCCATAGTCGAGGTCCCATATTTATTCGATCTGCCCATAGAATTATGTCCACTTTTGTGTCAACTCGTTTACGCCCTCGTATCGAACACCGCAGTTCTATGCCGCACTCTTTTTGTCTTTGTATTTTGTGTGAAACTTGTACCCCTTCACATCATACCCTTGCCACGTGGTGACTTGGGTCGACGAGCCTTGCGCAAGCTTCTTTACAGTGTCACTGTCATCGTCATCAGGTGATATTTCTTGCTCTTTCATCCATTGTACAAAACTGTTCCTGTGCTCTTTCTGGACCCATTCCTCCATGCGCTTTCCATCATGAGCGGTGCAAAGCTCTTCCAGGTGTTGTTCGACGTATTTTTCCATGCTCACCAACTGATGGAGGATGCTATAATGAGCTTCTTCTACCTCTTTGTTATGTATATCAGTGCGCACTTTCCGGCCCATGCACCCTTTCCCTTCGGTTCTTCCCTCGTGCGGGTGAATAGGCAACCCAATTGTCGTCGCGTCTTTAACGTACCTCATACACGAGTTGATTGACTCCTTGGTTGTGTACGCCTCGATCATAGAACCTTCAGGGTAAGCACGGTTATGGACGTACCTGTTCAAGGTGGACATGAAGCGCTCGTACGTCCACATCTAGTGTAGGTACACTGGACCCAATTGCTCGATCTGGTCAACCATGTGCATCATCAGGTGTGGCATAATGTCAAAGAAAGCCGGTGGAAAGCACATCTCGAGCTGACAGAGGGTCTCCACGAAGAACTCCTTTAAGGCAGGCAACTCTGCCTTATCGATGACCTTCTGCGTGATGCAGTTAAAGAAGTATGACATACGTGTTATCACCATCTTCACATATTCTGGACTGATAGCTCTTATCAATATTGGAAGGAACACCGTGAGCATGATGTGACAGTCATGTGAGTTGTAGCCGGTCATTGTGAGGTCTTTCATGGAGACCAGGCTCTTGATGTTGGAGGAGAAACCGGTCGGCACCTTGATACCCGTCATCAATTTGCAAAAAGTCACCTTCTCGGCATGCGTGAGGTTGTATGCAGCCAATGGGATATCAACTCTGCCGTTATGAGGCTTTCTAGGGTGGAGTTCCTTTCTAATGCCCTAGTTGACAAGATCGGTCCGTGACTTGATCCCATCCATCGTCTTGCCCGGGATGTCCAGCAGAACACCGATCGTGCTCTCAAACACATTCTTCTCTAGGTGCATACAGTCGATTGCATGGGGTCTATGAAATGTTTTCTAGTACGATAGGTACTTGAAGAAGATCGACTTCTTTTTGAAAGGGATGACTGGGACATCGTCATCAGGAGATGCTTCCTACTTCTTGTCGCGCTTTCGCCTCCGAGTAGGTTTTGTCCCATCCTCTGGTCCTTTCTTCTTCTTACCGAACTCGATGTCCTCCATATCCTTCACCATCTCATACACTTTGTCTCCGGCATTGGAAGTCGTTCTGGCTCATCCTTATTGTGAAAGTATTCATTCATATCACTTCTTCTATACCTGTGTTTGGCCTTAAGGAACCTTCTATACCAAGTGTACACCAGCTTGGTGGAACTCGAAAGGTAAGCGTAGCAAGTCCCGTCGATGCAAACTACACATCCAGTCTTCCCTTTGATCTGTCCCGATAGTGAGAAGAGACCGGGGTAATCAATGATGGTGACAAAGATGATGGCTTTAATTGTGAAGCTCTGCTTTTTGTACGCATCCATCATCTCGACCCCAACATCGAATAGCATCTGCATTTCCTCCATGAGCGGCTCTAGGAGGACATCTATATCATTGTCGAGCTGCCTCGGTCCAGAGATAAGCATCGTCAACATAAGGTACCTGTGCTTCAGACACACCCATGGAGGTAGGTTGTAGATGCTGAGGATGACTAGCCAAGTACTGTGCAAGTTGCTTAGCTCACCGAACGGGTTCATCCCATCGGTACTGAGCACGAACCGGACATGTCTGGGCTCGTCACGAAACTCGGGGTACTCCTTATCGAAATCCTTCTACTGCTATGCATCGGAGGGGTGTCGTAGCTTGCCATCGTTCTTGACCCGATCAGGAGATGCATGCCATGACATCAGCTTCGCATCCTCTAGATTCCCGAATAGTGCACGTAGACGATCAACCATAGGTAGGTACCACACGGATAGCGCAGTGCTTTTCCTCAGCGTGTAACCTTCTTCTTCCTCGTCTTGCTGAGCCGAGATCTGCTTGGCCGCAGCACTGGGCTTCTTCTTGTTGTTGTTCAGAAGAATGTCGTCAGCATCCACGCGGCAACCGGCATTCCTCTTGTACCGACTGAATCCACAGTGTGGACATTCTGTCATGTTCTCATACTTCTCGCCCCGGTACATGATGCAGTGGTTAGGGCAAGCATCAAACTTTCTAACTTTCATCGCCACTGGACAGATGAGCTTCTTCGCTCGATATGTATTAGCTTGCACCTTGTTACCTCCCGTAGGGTACGTCGTAGAAAGGTAGCTTAATAGCTCGTTGAAGCCAATGTCTGACCAACCATGTCGAGCCTTCATCATCAGCATATGGAGGTTGAAACGAAGCGTCGTGCACCCCTTCGGACATTTTCCACCATCCAGGTACAGAGGATCAATTGCCGCCTGCTTCATCTCCCTAAAATTCTCCAACCACTTTGGGTTGCCATACATAACATCATCCTCGTCGATGTGGTTGACTAGATCCTCAAAGAGCTAGACATCTTCGGGTTCCCTCAGAGTAGCATCTTCAGTAGTGTCACCGTCATCGGCACTATCATCATCTAGAATGTTCTCGAGCAATTCTTCAACTGTGATGTAGTCACGAGAATTGTTGCCATCGTCGGTGGCGGCTGGCACTGGAACGGAAGGTGGTGGTGGTCGAACATGATCTTGGTTGGTCGCCGTCGACGAGCTCACTCCAGATACACCGCAACTCGCATCGAGACTTTGTTCACCATGAAAAGTCCAAACCGTGTAACCCTCCATAAATCCGTTGACAATCAGATGTGATTGCACCATACCATCTGGGTACCTCTGAGGTTCTGGCATTTAGAACATGGACATACGGTTGTCGTCCACTTCAAACTAGCACGATGAGCTTTCGCAGCCGCCATAAACTTCGTCAATTCGCTAAGGTACCGAAGATCAAGCACTCTATCAATGTGGTACATCCATTCGGACCTGTCCATCGTAGCTTAACACACGACAAAACAACAAAGTTCTATATAAAAAAACATCTACTTCATGAATCTAGAGTACACACATGATGAGACATATCGTAATAGTCATCGTGAGAATAAATGAGAAAATATAAAGGTGTGTGAAGCAATCATGTACCTCTTATTTGTCCTCTCCTCCCCAAATCAAAGCTCTAAAACTCAATTTGATGATTTAGTGAAAAAATCGGCAAGGTTATCCGCCCCCAACAAGATGAGAGATCAAAATCGACAAAACTTTAGCCACACCGGTGAATCTAGAGTGAAAACACATGTTTTATATGATCTAGACATGGATCTATAAAGAAACTAGACTAAAAACACAAACTAGATCTAGATCCATACATGTAGATCCCATGGATCTAGATCTAGATCCACATGAGGAGAATTGCACTAAAAAGAGAGAAACGAGGGACAAAAAGGGGTGGGAGAGCAATCATGTACCTCTATTTGTGTCCTACTCCCCCAAATCAAAGCTCTAAAACTGAATTTGAAGATTTGGTGAAAAATTCGGGCAAAACCTCCCCCCCCCCACGTTTTGCAAGAGGAGAAGTCGTGGGGAAGAAGGAGGGAGGGCTACTCTATATATAGGAAGGGGATAACCGTAGCGGGCCACATAATCCGCCCGCTGCGGTAAATGGATTTACCACAGCGGATGGATTTACCGCATCGGTCGGATTATGCTGCCTGCTGCGGTAAATGTTCATTTACCGCAGCGGGCGGTTTATGTGGCCCGCTGCCCAAGCTGGCCACCAGTTTACCGCAACGGACGCTTAAGATGTCCGCTGCCGGGCGCCTAAGGCCAACGATGCGGTAAATCATTCCTGTAGTAGTGGCCTTGTGCTGAACTAGTTGCCGAGTGCCAGATATCGGGCACTCGGCAACTAAATTAGTTACCGAGTGTCACACTCGGCAAAAAAAACACTTGGCAACTATTTAAATGCCGAGTGTCGGACACTTGGCAACTTAATTTTTTTTGCCGAGTGCCGACTTTCGGCAAAAAAATACACTCGGCAACTTGGCTAACGCCATCCCGCGCTAATTAAGATGCCGAGTGCATGCCGTCTGGCACTCTGCAACTTAAATTAAGTTGCCGAGTGCCAACCCTAGCACTCGGCAACTTAATTCAAGTTGCCGAGTGCCAACCCTAGCACGTCGTCACGTACGTTGTTCACAAACCTCAAAGTTTTTCCAATTTTTACCACAACATACGCACATGAGATCATGACATGTGCTCAAGTTTCGTGATTTTCGGAATTTGTTTGCATTTAATATAATTAAAAAAACTATAAGCAGCGAAGTTGACGACGTTGTCCCGTGAGCACGTTGATCAAACTATCGAGACAGACCATGGATTTAGCCGTCATTTACACTAACAAACAAGCCTACAATTTTTAGAACGAAAGAAATCTATTATTTCATGCACCTGCAGTTCAAACGAAGATTCAGTGGGAAAACTGAAAAAAACAAAATAAACTAAGGAAAAATACCAAAAACCAATGAAAGGCTTCCAAATTTGAACATGTTGTTTAAAATAGTTCACTAAACACACACAAAAAATTGGGAGCCAAAAAACAAAAAAATTAATTTAAGTTGTCGAGTGCTAGGGTTGGTTGCCGAGTGCCGAGGGGTGGCACTCGGCAACTTAATTTAGTTGCCGAGTGCCCGCGTTCTGGCACTCGGCAACTAAGCGCCCCAAATCAAAAAAAGGGGAACCAGCCCTTCCCACTCTCACTCACTCACTCCAGTCCACTCACGCACGCACACCCTCCCCTTCCCCCGACCCGCCGCCGCCCCGCCGCCGCCGCCACACCCACCCCGAGCCCCACCATGCGCCCCGCGCCGCCCGCCGCCGCGCCACCTCCCCAACCTGCGCCGCCGCCCCGCGGCCGCCACCCACCTGCCCAACCACCCCAGCAGCCCCTTGACCCCACCCCCCCCCCAACTAGCCACCCCTCCCAGCCACCCAACCCCCGGGACTGCCTCACTGCAGGGGAGAGGAGGAGGAGGTAGAAGAGAAGAGAGGAGGAGGGGAGAAGAGAGGAGGAGGAGGAGAAGGGGAGAACAGAGGACGAGGAGGAGAAGGGGAGAAGAGAGGAGGAGAAGGAGAGGTGAAGGTTTTGCGGCACTCGTCGCGTCAAGCCTAACGCCACTACGGTCGTCCCGCCATCGTCGTCGACTCTTTCTTTTGTCATGCTTGCCGCAAAGGTATATGACGTTTACTACTACTAGTAGTAGTTAGTAGTTAGTACTTAGTAGTTACTAGTTAGTAGTTAGGATTTAGTAGTTAATAGAGTTAGTAGTGGTCATGCTAATGTTGGTAGTAGTAGTGTTAGTGTTAGTAAGTAGTAGTTAGAGAGTATCTATATGTGGTTGTGTTGGCCTTCGTTCCATATTTGGTGTATATGTGGTTGTTGGCCTTTGTGCCACTATTTTGTGCATATGTGGATGTTGGCCTCCGTGCCTATGTTTTTTGTAGGTTTGGTAACCTCCTCATGCAGGGGAGGTGCTGTAGAAATTTTCATTTGACTCTGATCAATTGTTTTTCTTGCAGGAGGACCCATGGGAGGGACTCGGGGGCGTTCTTGTGGGCGTTGCTGGTCTGCCTGCACCTTAGGTATAGCTCCCTCCTCCTTTTCATGCATGTTTTATATTATCACGTAACCAAGTTAGGCGTCTCCCGTTCGAAAGAGATACGGTCAGAGGTATGTAAAATCTTTGCATATCTGTGACCGTATCTGTTTCGGATTGTCCACGTATTTTGGACAACCCGTTGATGCGTAGATGATGTTAGTTTCCATGGTTCGCTCTGGTCTAAGATAGACTTTCGGCATCACCTCCCTGTTGTTCTCCGGATGCACACTCTCCCTTTCGGGACATGTATCGGGAGAACAACGGGGAGGTGCTGCCGAAATTCTGTCTCGGATCAGAGCAGAGCATGGAAACTGACATCATCTACGCATCCGCAGGTGGGATTAGGACCTATCCTCGCCTATTAGACAGTAGGCACGCTGTGCAGATGCATTTGCTGGTTATATTGCTCGCTTACATATGTATATGCTAGAGGATGGAGAACCGTGATTGGATGTACACGGGCTACCCAGTTATGACCCCAGAGTGGATGAATAAGACTAATGCTTTCGTGGAGCATGCATTTGGCGAGGCTGCTCATGGGTCCATTCGGATGTCGTGTCCCTGCGGCAAATGTGAGAACGTTGTAAGAAAGACAAAGGTGGTTGTGGGGAAAGATCTTATCTTGTATGGATTCACGCCAAACTATACCTGCTAGATCCACCATGGTGAAGCCAATCGTATTAGAGAGGAGGTGGTGAGACCACGTCTAGAGGCTTTTGATGGAGATGCCGGGGTCGCAGATTGGATGGATGACTTTCATGAGGCACAGTTCGGTGAAGGATTTGAGGACGAGACAGAGGAATCCGCAAAGACATACTACGAGATGTTTTCTTCAGCACAAAAACCCCTTCACGAACAGACACGGGTTTCGCAACTTGATGCCATGGGACGCCTGATGGCGTTCAAGTCGCAGTGTAGCATGAGTCGAGTCAACTTCGATGCTATGTTGGCAATTGTTGGATCTCTGCTTCCGGACTGTCATGTTCTGCCAAAGAACTTGTACGAGTCATAGAAACTTCTTCGTGCACTTAAGATTCCGTATGAGCAAATCCATGCTTGTCCTAAGGGGTGCATCCTATTTAGGAAACTGCACGAGAAAGCAACACACTGTCCAAAGTGCAACTCCTCTAGGTATCTGGTCAACCCTAGTGATGGCAATAAGTCACAGCTTGGTATCCCCATGAAGGTCCTACGGTACCTTCCTTTCTTACCGAGGATCCAACGGTTGTTCATGACAGAGGAGTCCGCAAAACAGATGACATGGCACAAACATGGAAAAAGATACAACTCGGACAAGATGGTACATCCATCGGATGACGATGCATGGAAACATTTCGATGACATGCATCATGGTAAAGCTGAGGAGGCTCGAAATGTACGTGTCGCACTTGCAACAGATGGGATCAATCCCTATGGAATGATGTCAGCCCCATATACTTGTTGGCCCGTGTTCGTGATCCTCCTCAATCTCCCTCCCGGCATCTCGTTTCAACCCAAGAATGTATTCATGTCGCTGATAATTCCTGGACACCCAGGGAACAAGATGGGTGTGTTTATGGAGCCTCTCATTGATGAATTGATGTTTGCTTGGGAAAAAGGGGTACTGACATACAACCGAGCTACAAAGAAGAACTTCACGATGCATGTGTGGTACCAGGACTCCCTGCACGACTTCCTGGCGTATGGCATATTCTGCACGTGGTGTGTTCACGGGAAGTTCCCATGCCCATTATGCAAGACAACTGTATGGTTCTATCATCTGAAGAAGGGTGGCAAGTTTTCTTCGTTTGACCTACATCGTCAATTCCTCCCTCTTGACCATCCATTCAGACGAGATGTCAAGAACTTCAGGAAAGGGGCTCAAGTCACCGACCCTCCACCTCACATGATGACCGGTGCCGAGGTCCGTGCTGAGATAGAGGCTCTCAAAGATGATAAAGATACAGGTGGTTTTATTGGATATGGTTTGGAACATCAGTGGACTCATAAATCGGGCTTGACTAGGCTCCCTTATTTCGATGACATTCTTCTTCCACACAACATTGATGTAATGCACATAGAAAAGAATATCGCCGAGTCGCTTTTTGCAACACTCATGGACACAGAGAAGTCAAAGGACAACGTGAAGGCTAGATTGGACCTGGAAACGATTTGCGATAGGCCAAAGCAAGTGATGTAGCCTCCTGGGCCTGACAAGAAATGGAGAAGGACTCTGGTCGATTTTGTCTTGAAAAGGGACCAACGGAAGGAGGTTTTGATGTGGATGCAGACGTTGATGTTCCCAGACGGGTATGCGGCGAATTTGAGTAGGGGAGTGAACTTGTCTACTATGCGGGTCTTAGGGATGAGGAGCCATGACTACCACATATGGATTGAGCGGCTCCTTCCTGCGATGACCCGGGGATACGTGCCCGAGCATGTGTGGCACGTGCTGGCAGAGTTGAGCTATTTCTTCCGCCAGCTTTGTGCCAAGGAGTTGTCTCGGGACATCATTGCTGACTTGGAGGAAGTGGCACCTGTGTTGCTCTGCAAGCTGGAGAAGATCTTCCCACCCGGCTACTCTGTGGCGATGCAGCATATGATTTTGCACCTACCTTATGAGGCATGAATGTGGGGGCTTGTGCAGGCCCGTTGGTGCTATATGATCGAGAGATGTCTAAAGATTCTTCAGAAAAAGTGTAGAAATAAAGGCAAAATCGAGGCTTCCGTGGCAGAGGCATTCATTCTGGAGGAGGTGTCAAACTTCACAACAACATATTATAAGGATAACCTTCCTAGTGTGCACAATCCCCACCTCGTTACAACGCGGATGAGAGTTCATCGAACCTTAGCCTTTTCAAAGGGAACTCGGCAAGGCAAGCGCACTGGGCACCAAGACCTTAAGGAATGATGAGTGATGCATTATCATGCATGACGTGTTGTTGAACCTTGACGAAGTGAAGCCTTATGTGCAGTAAGTTCTCAATGCGCTTGTTACATACGTCGTCACTATCCTCCATGTATCCAACTTCCTTGTCTCTTGTTTTTTCAGGGAATTTCTAAATATATACTGGAGAGGGAGTAGTGCTCCTTCCCCTCAAGAAGAAGATAACCTTCTCAAACATGGCAAACCCGATTTCATTTCCTGGTTCGATACGAAGGTACCTGGTTGAATCTTTGACATCTCACTTTGCTCCTAAGAGCGACTAATGTAACTATCTATCTGGCCTCACCTTGCAGGCTCACAAAGATAGGGTCATGAATGTTGAGTTGAAAGGGCTCGCGAAAGGGTTCACCTATAAGGTCAAGACATTCAATGTTTATGATGTGAATGGCTATCGATTTCACACAAGAAACTATGAGGAGAGTCGGCCCAATCGGAAAACCACAAATACCGGAGTTCGTACGCCCGGCATCGATGAGCGCGACTACTATGGCATAGTAGAAGCCATATATGAGCTCTCCTTTGAGTGTCGCAGAGGTCCTAATCCAGTCGTATTCAAAGTCCATTGGTTTGATCCTAATGTCACGAGAACATCTCCTGAGATTGGACAAGTCGAAATTCGACAAGATTCTATCTATCAAGGAGAGGATATCTATATTGTGACTCAACAGGCCACGCAAGTCTATTACCTCCCATGGGCATGCCAAAAAACCCCAATCTTATGGGTTGGCACATTGTGCAGTTGGTATCGCCGCATGGTAAATTGCCTGTCTCAAACGATGAGGATTACCACTTTGACCCAAACACAGAGGAGTTCTATCAATCAGAGGGGCTAGAAGGGAGGTTTGACATAGACATGTTTGGCCTGATGGGCATGGAAGTTGACAATGACATTGATCGAGACGATGGAGATGAGGACGAGGGAGAAGAGGTGCAAGATGTGGAAGACTTAGAAATGCTTGTGCGGTTAAACTTAGGCGTTGGCAATGATGACAACGATGGAGATGAGGAAGAGGTAGAAGAGGTGCAATATGATAGTGATGACGAGACCTATGATCTAGCAACTACCGATCATGAAGAATATTTCTAATTAATGTAATACTATATTATTATTATTGCAATTATGTTTGGTTCATTTTGTATCTCTTTATAAGTATTTGTAATTAATAGTGCTAATTGGTTTACTCTTTGAAATTGCAGGCACTCGAAAAAATGCCTGGCGGAAGGGCTACACGTCGTTCACTCAACGACTTCTACACGACGCTACCCGCTTCTGCCGCCGATGTCGCGGCGCCCGCAGTGGAGACCTCGCATGCAAGGAGACCTCGCGGCCGACCCCGCGGACGGGGAGGCCGTGGCAGAGGGGGTGCGAGGCTGACTGTGGAGTCGGCTCCCACACCGGCCATGGACGAGGACCACCTGGCCATGGACAAGGACGACCAGGCGGCCGGGCTCCACACAGGCGGCGGTGACGCCCCACAGCAGGAGGTAGGAGAGGGCTCTACCTCCTCGTCGACAGTCTGGATGCGTGGGCCCGCGAAGCTCCCTTAGCGCCTGATCCTACCTCCCCACCGCCCAGTGATTCGACCCTTGGGTGATGAGTAAGTATTATTTCAGTACTATTTCATATGAAGTATTGAAAATCGAACTACAGACTAACATATTTTCTTAATGACTCTTGCAGCAACTGGGTAATTTTGTCCGGACAGAAGGGCCATCAAATCAATAGCATCCTTGGCCTTCTAATTCGGCAGCACTACCCTGGACTGGTCGAGTTCAACGGGGTGACGCAGCCGCCCTGGTCGTGGGCCCACTTCTACGCCGCTGAGGACAGCGACCACAGATCCGTTGCGGGGCGGATCAAGGACGAGTTCTGTGTGAGTCTTCATCGCACTAAATTTGTCAAACCAAACACTTTCATTGGCCGTTCTTGATATAATGAAACGATACATGATGTTTGTATGCAGGACTTCTTCATGTGCGAGCCAGGGCACGAGGAAAAGGCGGCGCAAGTGCAGGACAAGTTCTGCAAGGCTCGACTCGGACACCTCTACCACGAGACGCGGCTCCAATGCATTATCAACCACCGCGCTGACGTCTTTGGCGAGAAAGTGTCGAAGAGCGAGGCCAGGGGCATGACTCTTACCAGGGGGGAGTACGAGTTTGTAAGTATGAAACATCAATACTAGCACCCTACAATTGGTATAGTCTGACGTATCAATAACTTGATGACATGCAGCGATGTCCTGATTGGTGCGCCATGCACCCCCTCTGCTGGGGCGGTATTGTGGACAGGTGGCTCTTGCCAGAGTGGGCTGAGAAGAGTGCGATCCATCGTGACTGTCGCCTGCAGATGACTGGGGCCGCACACCACTAGGGCAACCAGAGCCTCTCCCAGTACGCTTCGAACTGGGTAATTTTCTTACTATTTTCATCTTTATTTTTTTATTACAACTATCAATTCTCATTACTTATAACCTTGCTGTTTTCCTCGTAGTCCGTGTCACACCAAGGCCAGGAGTGCAACGACTTCATGGCGTACAGCCTGGCACACAAGGGCAAGGCGACGAACCCCGGCAACACCTACAACCCAGCGCACCCGTCCGAGGTGTACACCAACCCCAGCGCCCACAGCAAGGTTACCGAGTACGTCTCGGCGGCTCGACTCCAGCATGGGGAGGCCTTCGATCCGGCCACCGAGCCCCTGGACGTAGAGATCGTGATGAGGATAGGTGGAGGGAAGCAGCACGACCGCTACGGGATGGCGAACAACGCGCTCGACTCCGCCTCTGTTCCCAACCTTGCGGAACTTCGGGCAAGGAGCACGAGTTCGTCCCTCCCATACGCCCTCGGCAGCTGAGCTCATAGCAGCATATCTCGGATCTTGCGGTTAGTACTCGTTCATTGCTTTTACGCATCTACCTTGCATTTGCAATGATTAAACATTGTGGGTGGCCTGTTGCAGGCCAACGTGCGGAGGTTGGAGGCGGCGCAGGAGGCGGCGCTGCAGGCGACCCGGTTGGAGAGGTAGGTACATGAGAGGGAGAGGCAGTTGGAGAGGGAGGCTATACAAGCCCAGAGGGCGGCCGAGGAGCAGAGGCTGCAGGACATGTTCAGCTTCATGGCCAGCCTTAGTGCAATTCTAGGTGTGGTCGTGCCAGAGTCGCTTCTCCGCCCAGTTGTGCCTGTGGCTCCTCCTCCACAGCCTATTGTTTTCGGGACACCGGTAAGTATGTCTTGTGGTTTATTCCTAACACTTGTGCTAATTTTCTGCAGATACTCATTAATTGACTTCTTCTTTATGCAGCAAGTGTCTATGAGTTCGAACCCGACGGTTCAAGGCGGTGGTCCCTCTCCATAGCAGGGGTGGCCAACTGACACTCCTCCACAAGCCGGGTTGCCAGATGGCTCTTCTTCACGGCCCGACTGGTCAGGATGATAGCAGTAGATACTTGTCCTTTGTCTATTTTCATGTCCCTCAAACTTGTATTAGACTTAGACTTGAGTTAGACTTAGACTTGTGACATATTCATAGCTATGTGATGGATTATGAATTCTATGTGATGGATCTATGGACTCTATATGTGTATGTGATGTATTATGAACTTATGAACGTTTGTGATGGATGTTTGTGATGTTATGCGATATATGTGTGATTTGAATGGTGGATGTGATGTATATGTGATTTGAATGGTGAATGTGATATATATCTGTCTATTTTTGTCTCTGTTTTGTTGAAAATAAAAAACAAAAAAATAGCAATTTTTTTTAGTTGTCTAAATTAGTTGCCGAGTGCAATTGCCATTGCACTCGGCAACTCTGCCAGTTTCCCAGCCCATTGCACTCGGCAACTAATTATTAATAAAAAAATAAAAAAAACTTGTTGCCGAGTGCCAGCTCGTAGGCACTCGGGAACTAAATTTTAGCAAAAAAAAATTAAAAAAATTAGTTGCCGAGTGCCAGCTCGGCAACTAAATAATTAGTTGCCGAGTGCCAGATTTCGGGCACTCGGCAACTAGTCCGTCAAGGTTGACGGCCCGATTTTAGTAGCCGAGTGCTTGACTCAGCACTCGGCAACTAAAATAACACTCGGCAATTTAGTTGCCGAGTGCCCGAAATCTGGCACTCGGCAACTAAATTAGTTGCCGACTCGGCTTCTGCCGAGTGCTAGTTGCCGAGTGCGGCACAAAAGGCTAGTTGCCGAGTGCTTGCCCGGTTTCCTGTAGTGCAGCCACCGTCAACACTACCCTTACCCTCGGGTCTGCTCGCCGCCGAGGCCTGGCGCCAAGCCCTACCATTATGCAACTAAAATAACACTCGGCAATTGCCCGAAATCTGGCACTCGGCAACTAAATTAGTTGCCGACTCGGCTTCTGCCGAGTGCTAGTTGCCGAGTGCGGCAGTTGCCGAGTGCAAAAGGCTAGTGCCGAGTGCTTGCCCGGTTTCCTGTAGTGCAGCCACCGTCAACACCACCCTCACCCTCGGGTCTGCTCACCGCCGAGGCCTGGCGCCAAGCCCTACCATTATGCCCGCCACTGAGATCTGCGACCGTGCTCGTCGATGAAGTCCACATCTATGACCAGCAGCAAGTTCCTCCACTATCCTTGGAGTCCTGTGCCACCAAGCCCTCCATCCTCAGATACCCGCGCCTCCAAGACTGAAGAAGATCTACAATCGTCCCCAACCTGGGAAAGAGAGTGAGCAAGGTGAGCAGATACCGAATTCTAGTGTAAGTCAAGTTAACCCTAGATTATGTCTAAGAAGACACCCAATTCACCCAATGCTATTTTTGGGTCTAGGACTATCAAGTTCTTAAGCGAGAATGGCAGTGGGTTTAGGAGTTCAAGATAGAGACATTGGGCCTCCTATGGGAGTTAACAACGCTTATATTTACATATATAGTATCAGAGCGACATCCAAAAATCATCCATGGTGACCTCATGTTCCTCCGTCATCCTCATGTCGACCTCCCTAAACCTTCCTGATCGGGAGAAACTCATCACATCAAACTACGTTACGTGGAAAGCCGCTGACTTGCCAGCAATCCGTGGTGCCCTTCTATGAGGGTACCTTCTTGGTTGTATTTGCGGACACCACTACAAAGAATTGGAGGAGAGAGTGTCGGATATAAAACCATCAAAAAGCCAAATTCTGAGTATGCTCAGTTTACGACTTTGGACCAACAATTCCTTAGCTACCTTTTTCGTCTCTATCTCGAGATGTCCTCATCAGCGTGGCAAGCCTCTGGCATTGGGGTGGCATGACCTCACTGATCTTAATAACCATGAAACTGCTCTCAAGGATCTTAGAGTGTTGCACTGCTTCCATGGAATTGAAGTAAAAGAGACTCATTATGGAATATTGCTCTCGCAACAAAAATATGCGGCTACTACTTACCGAAGTGTGTTGATATGACAAACTACACACCAATTGCGAAACCTAACTTTTTTTTAGAGAATGTGCTAATCACACGTGTTTCATTAAGAAGAAGAGAGAGTTCACAACGTTTGACAGGTAATCCATGGATTACCGACCCCAACCGCGATCAAAGAAGCACGACGTTGTGTATTACATGAGACACCGGGAAGAACTCCAAAACGCACTTAAATACTTAAGCTGTAGGCATGCGTCTAGCCTCAATCGCCCCCGCCGCACCCCAAAGCGAGACCTCTTCAAGGATCACTCCAGCGAGTTGTTCCGCCGTCTTCAGCACCCCCTGGAAGGTTCTTGAGTTTCTTTCTTTCCAGATTATCGAGCCGATTAGGAAGAAGAGTGAGTCGAAGTCAAGTCGGATGTGTTTATGCATGGGCCTTCCTCGACTGAATCCACCACAACATGAAGCCAACCTCTGTCACGGAGATGGCAGTTTCCAGCCGGTAAGACCGAAGGCAGCGCACCCATACCTCCCTAGCGAACACACAACCCAGGAGGATGTGGTCGATGGTCTCGTCGTGCTGGTTGTAGAAGATGCAAAGTGCGTCCTCCTGCAAGCCATGTCTCCAGCGCTGATGTGCGGTCCAGCACCGGCCATGCATGGCCAACCAGAAGAAGTATTTAACCCTCTGTGGCGCCTGGGTTCTCCAGAGTTGTCTCGCCCCGAGCGGCGTGGAGCAGCCCACAAACATCGCTCTGTAAGCGGAAGAAGTAGAGTACTGCCGATCCGTAGTAATCATCCAAGAAAAGGTGTCGGGGGTGCCCAAGGTCAGCACGACCTGCAGGAGCCGATCCTAAAGAATGACAAACTCGGCGATGATTCACCAGGAGCGTGCCCCCGCGATGTGGTGTACCCATGGCGAGCCTTTGGAGGGCGGCGGCGACAGTGGTATGTGTTGAATCTGATCTTAGCATAAAACATGTATACAAGTACACAAGCTCTTATACCTTAGTCTAATACATGACCACTACTGAATTAATGTGGAAATACTAAAAGGATTAGTGCAGTGCTAGACCAGCGTTGGCGGTTGCCATCAGTGCCTCCGGTGGTGATGCAGTCGTCGGCGGTGGTGTCGGTGCAGGGAGATCACCGGCTGAGGGTTGGGGAACCCTATGCTGGTGATGGACTTGACGTGCCGAGTAGCGGCGACCTTCGGGGCGCCACCGGCACTGGCCTGGAACGGGGACGGACCTTCCTGAACCCTCTAGCGCCTGAGTTGATCGGTTTGGTGGAAAGGATTGAATCAATCCCGAAACACCAGGGGTGCCTCTTCTTATATAGTGCGCTGTGGGCTAGGGGGCCGGACCCTAGAAGACTAAGGGTTGCCACCGATCATGGCAGGTCTGAGTTATTGGACATAATGGCAGGTGAACTAATCAGTAATCAATCACCAATCAATTACTAATTAATATTGCCATTAATCTCGGAATTTGAGGAGATCACTTTCCAACATTCTCCCACTTGATCGAACAGCTAATGCACTTATGCAACTAATGTTCGCTTACTCTTATGCTCAAACTCAATACAACAACAAGACTAGACCAATGTGTCGTCAGCAGTTATTAACACTACTGGGACCCCATTACCCATAGTTCATTGTAGTACCTTGTAAGAACACTTACTACTTATTGAGAGTACTTGGCCCTATTACCCAGTCTCAGAGGCTTTCGATTAAACCCATGTCAATTACATGTTGTTTAAATACATTATGTGGTAAGCCCTTAGTTAGCGGATCCGCGAGCATTAACTTAGTACTTATATGCTCAATCTTAATAGTCTGATCCTGGGTTCTATCCTTCACAACATAGTACTTTAGGTCTAAAGATTTTGACCCATCAGTAAGTTTGTTGTTACCGGAAAAAAGTACCGCAGACATATTGTCACAGTACATAGTAATTGGTTTTGAAATGCTGTCAACAATTTTTAAGCCCGGGACAAAATTCTTAAGCCAAACAGCCTGGTCTGAGGCTTTACAACAAGCAATAACTTCAGCTTGCATAGTCATTGTGTTGCTATAGTTTGCTTAATGCTTTTCCAGGAAATTGCCGCTCCAGCAAGGGTGAAAATATAACCTGTTGTAGACCTCTTCTGATCCACACACCCTCCTAGATCGGAATTTGAATAACTCACAATTTCTAGAGAATCTGACCTCCGATATGTGAGCATTAAATCTTTGGTGCCTTGACAATAACGTAAAGCTTTCTTAACACCTTTCCAGTGGACCAAACCTAGATTTTTCTGATATCTGCCTAGCATCCCGGATACATATGCCAAGTCTGGACGCGTACAAACTTGTGCATACATAAGGCTTCCGACAGCGGAAGCATATGTCTTATCTCTCATCTCATCTAATTCTAACTTATTCTTAGGACACTGAAAATCACCAAACTTATCACCCTTAGAAAATGGTACATGTGTGGCAGCACACTTATCCATATTGTACCTTGCAAGCATTTTCTCAATATATGCTTTCTGTGATAATCCTAATACTCCGTTGGTCCTATCTCGGTTTATCTCAATGCCAAGAACTAAGAGGCTTCACCGAGATCTTTCATGTCAAAATGAGATGACAGGAAATTCTTAGTCTCATGTAACATATTCTTATCATTACTTGCTAATAAAATGTCATCGACATAGAGTACTAGGATAACAAATTGTCCACCTTTTGACTTAAAGTAGATACAATTATCCTTCTGATTTTCAATGAACCCGAATTTCTTAATAATTCCATCAAATTTTAGGTACCATTGTTGTGACGCTTGCTTAAGCCCATAAATGGATTTCTTTAATTTGCACGCCATGTGCTCCTTACCTTTCACAACAAAACCTTCCGGTTGTGCCATGAAAATAATCTCATCTAACTCACCATTTAAGAATGCAGTCCTAACATCCATCTGATGTAACTCTAAATCAAAATGAGCTACAAGCGCCATAATAATTCTGAATGAATCTTTTGTAGAGACAGGGGAGAAGGTTTCATTATAATCAACCCCTTCTACTTGTGTATAACCTTTTGCTACGAGCCTAGCCTTAAATTTCTCAACTTTCCCTTTGGAATCACGCTTAGTCTTGTAGAACCATTTAGAGCCTACTGGTTTGACTCCATTAGGAATTTCCACTAATTCATAAAATTGATTTGTGCTCATAGACTTAAGTTCATCTTGCATAGCCTCAATCCACTTATCTGAATTCTGATGTGCTATCGCCTCTTTATAAGAAGCTGGATCATCTACTTTCCCAACATCATATATATCTTCACTTAAATAAGTCTCATAATAATCTGGGATTGCAGACCTCCTCTCCAGCTGTGATCTTCTTACTGGTTCATTAGGAATCACAACTGGTTGAGGCTGAGGCTGTTCATTTGTCTGAATTTCATTCTCAATTATTGGGTCTTCCTGATGTGGCACATTAATCTCAACATTTGTGTTCTCAACAGGAATTTCGTTACTAGTAGCTTGAGGCGGAGGTGCATTGACTTCTGGAACAAAATCATGCATTATTGGAGTTGTATCTTGAGTCATAGGTACAGGTAATTCAGCCCGTATCTCGTCAAGGTCCACCTCACGCCTCTGCGAGCTCCCACTGATTTCTGCATTGTCTAAGAACACAGCATGCCTGGTCTCAACAAATTTAGTATGACGATCATGACAATAAAAACGATATCCCTTAGAATTATCAGGGTATCCAATAAAGTGACAGCTCACAGTCTTAGGATCTAATTTCTTTAACTGTGGATTAAAAATCTTAGCTTCAGCCGCACAACCCCACACACGGAGATAATTCAGTGTGGGTTTTCTCCCAGTCCACAACTCGTAAGGTGTCTTGGGAACTGACTTACTAGGAACTTTATTTAGGATGTGCGCTACTGTCTTTAATGCTTCCATCCACAAACTAACTGGCAAATTAGAATAGCTAAGCATGCTATGCACCATATCCATGAGAGTACGATTGCGACGCTCTGCCACTCCGTTTTGCTGAGGTTCGCCCGACATTGAGTACTGGGCAATAATGCCATTCTCCTCAAGGTACTTAGCAAAAGGTCCTGAGATTTGGCCATATGGAGCGTGTCTCCCATAATATTCACCACCTCGATCTGATCTTACAACTTTAATTTTAATATTATGCTGATTTTCTACTTCAGCCTTATATATCTTAAATTTTTCTAATGACTCAGATCGATCATGTATGGGGTAAATATGTCCATAGCGAGAGAAATCATCTGTGAATGTAATGAATGAATCAAAACCATCCACTGATGTTATTGGGAAGGGTCCACAAATATCAGTGTGAATTATTTCTAATAGACCCGTACTCCTAGTAGCTTCTTTCTTAATTGTCTTAGAAAATTTTCCCTTAATGCAATCGATGCACTGTTCGGAATCTGAAAAAACTAATCGATGCACAAGAAAGCCCTCAGAAATGGCCATATCAAGTACCTTGAGCTTAGCAGCCATGTCACACATGCTCATAATATGTTCTCTAATCCCACCTTTCCCCATAGCGTGAGGTACACATTTTCATGATAAGGGTGCTGGCATAAGTTTTAGATGAGCTCTTAAAGTTTTCCTCAACAGAGGCAAAGAACTCCTTAGCAGTCAGCTCCTCACCATCTTCTTTCTTATCAGGGATTGCTCCCCTAATAGCATTGGAGATTGTGGCCTTCAAGACCATCAATGATATTTTGTTGCTCTGTTCCCACTTCTCAAGATTTGAGTTGTAGGTCCTTAACTCATCCTCAGATGCATTTGCATCAGGAGCAACAGGCTTATCCTCACGAAGTGCGCTGTCGTTAAGCGAAAGACCAAGCGCAACTTGTACCTTATCCTTCCAAACAAGAAAGTTGGTGTCATTGAGGGGATCGATGTTGTTGATGAGGCCCGCAACATTGCCCACTGAAAAAATTATCACAATGTCTTAGTTAATACTGTACAGAAAAGATGTAACTTAAAAGCATGAGATTTTAAATCAACGTTGGTCAGAAATAAAACCATGCTTAAGAATTTCAATTTGCATCACCTTTGGGCAGAAAACAAAAGGAAATTCATCTTAAATAACTCATAATTAAATCAACGTTGGTCATAGTTAATTATGAAAAAAAATCTTCAATTAAACTTCCCGTTGGTTCCGTTTAATCAAAGACCATCTTAAAAGTATACGGTGGATTCTAAAATATATCTCAGCGAGCAAGTTTATATCAACAGAAAATAAACTCATAAATAATTGAATGTAACATTAATAAACTCAAAACTTAATTAAAATGCTTAAATAATGCGCTGATAATAAATGAAACTTAAAATTCTGAAAAAATAAAACACCAATTCTAGTCCCCTGTGCTCAGTAACACATCCCGCTTGGAAATATGCTGCGAGCAGCCTTTGTAGGCCCACTCGGCCTCTCCCAGAATGCTCATCCGTTCATAAAAAAAATGAGAGAGAGAGGCCCAAATGGCCCATTTACGGACTCTAATGACCAGCATGATCTGATACGTTGATTTCCATCCAACGGCCACCATTCACCAAGCTGAGAAGGAGTTCATATAAAAGGGATGAAACCCTATCTCACTCCCGTAACTCACTTCCCACTCTCCTTCTACAGCCGTTCTCAGATAGGAGTGAGAGAGAGACACAGCACAGTGTGGTCAGCACCGGCCGGCCGGCTAGACGACGCACGCGTGCGGCTACGGCCAGTGCGCGGCTTCTTCTAGCTCGCCTCGCCGGGTGCGTAAGCCCACGGCGGAGGCCCTCTGATGGCGAGATGGCGGGCGTGCACACGTCGTAGCTCGCGGCGCACGGAGGCGACCCCAGCGCGGAGCATTCGGCGGCACGGCAACAACCCAACGCGCAGCGCAGCTGCTGGTGTTGCGCACGGCAGCGACACAGCAGGCGGGCGGCGCTGCTCACGGCGGAGCACGTGCCGGCGGCCCGGTCCAGTGGCGACCCAGCCTGGATGCTGGGTACGAGCCACGGCTTGGCGACGCCTTTTGTCCTGCGGGATGACGACCCGGCCAGAATGCCGGGTACGAGCCTCTCGCATGCGCAGTTGCGGCGACCCGGACTAAATCCGGATACGAACCGCATAGGTGAGCCCATCTTAATTCTGAAAATTGAATTTGAGGTACTTAGGGTTCATAATTTGGGGAAATTTTGGGACTTTGCTCGGGTTTTGCCCAATCATCTCCTAGTATAATCATGAAATAAACACTAATTTCTAGAGATTTGGACTTAATCCGAGACTGATTTCGATTAACAGTAGAACCCTAACCCTAATTTCTTAGTATAATCAAATCAGTAACTTAGTACAGATCTATTTGAGACCTAATTGACTTAAACTTAATCTAATTCGGCATTTAGATAACATAGACATGCATCACTGGTAAAAGGAGTCTTAGCCGTAACTGATTAACATCTAATCTGACTTAAGCCGAAATTATTTTAATCTGACAGAGGGATAAAACATGATCTAGCACTTAACAGGGTCATGATAGATCTAAAGCGGCTCTGATACCAATTGTTGAATATGATCTTAGCATAAAACATGTATACAAGTACAAAAGATCTTATACCTTAGTCTAATACATGACCACTACTGAATTAATACGGAAATACTAAAAGGATTAGTGCAGAGCTAGACCAGCGTTGGCGGTTGCCATCAGTGCCTCCGGTGGTGATGCAGTCGTCGGCGGTGGTGTCGGTGCAGGGAGATCACCTGGCTGAGGGTTGGGGAACCCTCTGCTGGTGATGAACTTGATGTGACGGGTAGCGGCGACCTTCGGGGCGCCACCGGCACTGGCCTGGAACGGGGACGGACCTTCCTGAACCCTCCGGCGCCTGAGTTGATCGGTTTGGTGGAAAGGATTGAATCAATCCCGAAACACCAGGGGTGCCTCTTCTTATATAGCGCGTTGTGGGCTAGGGGGCGGACCCTAGAAGACTAAGGGTTGCCACCGATCGTGGCAGGTCTGAGTTATTGGACATAATGGCAGGTGGACTAATCAGTAATCAATCACCAATCAATTACTAATTAATATTGCCATTAATCTCGGAATTTGAGGAGATCACTTTCCAACAGAATGCCTCCTTCTCTTGGGCACCGCCGAAAACATAGTTCGGGCAAGTAGCCTGATGCTTTGGTCGTCGATCCTTGAGTCCACCCAGAAGAGCGTGGACATGCCATCCCCCTCCGTGGCCATCGTTGCGGCCAGGAAGAAGGCCCGCCACACCTTGTCGATCGTGTCTGCGAGGCCCTGCTAGGCTCTTGCAGGGTCCGTGCGCCGCAGCCAAGGCCATCGCAGGCGTAGCTCCATCTCCATACGGGACAATTCAGCCACCCCACACCGCCATGGTAGGCGGGTTAGCAAACTGTCTCCCAAGCCAGCCTGCAGTGTCCTCTTGCCGCAACCGTGTCGCCACTCCAAATGAACCCGCGCCTTAGTCTGTCGATCTGGCCGATGGCCCAGGCAGAGAGGCCAAGTGTCGTGGCCATGTGCACTGGTACCGCTGACAAGGTGGCATTGACCAGCGTGGATCGTCCCGCAATGTTGAGAAGGTTACCTTTCCAGCGGGGGATGCGCACGGCAATGGCGTCCACTAGCCCCTGCTCATCACCCCGCCTGAGCTTCAAGACGGATAGAGGTATTCCTAGGTAGCGGTAGGGGAAAGTCTCCACCCTGCAGGACAGGACCAAGAGCGCCTGCGCAACCACGTCCTCCTCATAGTGTATGGGGGTAACGGTGCTGTTGGCCATGTTGGCAAACTGGCTGGAGGCCTGACCAAACGTTGACAACACCGCCATGATCGCCCTGAGCTCTGCTTCCACTTGTGCCGCGAAGAGGACTACGTCATCGGCATAAAGACTAAGGCGATGTATCACGCCTACTACACCAAGGCCAGAAAGAAAGCCAATGTCCTCTAGCCACCGGACCGCATGGTTGAGAACCTCCATGACCAACACAAAGACCATAGGGGAGAGGGAGTCCCCCAGGGAAGACCCCTGGCGTGGCAGATTCTCCTCCCCGCAGTCCCTTTCAACAGAACCTTGGTGCTTGCCAAAGAAAGGATGGCCGCTATCCAATCCCTCCAGGGCAAGCCAAAGCCCAAGTGTTGGAGCACCTCGAGGAGGAGCGGCCAAGAGACCGAATCAAAGGCCTTTGCTATGTCTATTTTCATGAGTAAACTGGGTGTTCTAGTACGGTGGAGTTCAATGCAGGAAAGACGCACCGCTCGAAAGTTGTCGCGGATACATCTACCCTCATGGACCCGATGACACTACAAGGTATTGTAGTTTTGTTGGTGTGTTATAATACTTTGACAACAACTGGTCCTGCTTTTCTAGTTAACAAAGTGTGACAAAATTTACATTTACCAACTACACAACATGCATTCTACTTAAGTAAAACGGATATTGCGGTACCTGAGTTATATTGTGAGTCACTAGTACCAAACCGGCCTATACTGACAGTTCTAAACCCATTTCTACAGGCGTTTTCCAGTGCCGCCTGCGCTGGGGGCCAGTAGAAATCGGTCATTTCTATAGACGGTTGCTTGTGAACCGCCAGTAGTAGCCCATTTGCACAGGCGGTTCACTAAGAGAATGGAAATGATTTTCTAATTTCTATTTTTTGGTATTTATATATATATTGTTATTGAAACTAGTAAACCTTACTAGATGATGTTCAAATATAGCAACATGTAATTTAAATATTTCATATATACATCTATCATTACTTCAAAGTTTCATGCTCACAATAAAGTTACAAGTGTATGACACCCTATATACATTAGTCTCATGCTCACACACATAAAGTTATAAGTGTATCACACACTATATACATCAATAGTTTGCACATGTCCTCTAAAAAACCGCCTCGAGTAAGATTTAAGCTATCAACCTCTGTGAGCGCTTGGTACTCTGGCTTAGCTAATTCACTGACATGATCATGATATTTTCTGAAAGTTGAGATGACCTGTTTGATTAGGAAAAGACTCACGTCCTCAACTATGTCGTACAACGTCTTTTCATTGATGGTCGTCGCCTTGGCTTTCTTTGAAGGTTTCTTCATGAATCCTGACATGTCTCCTCTCATGTGCTCGCACACGTAGTATCCACAGAGGACAGATCCTGGTGGTTGCTTGTGGAACTATATACAAAATAGAAAAGTGGTTATTTATAGATGCTCGCACACGTAGATTTTATAAGAGTAAGTTTGCATACAACTTACCAGCCAGTCATATATAACTTCTAATGACTCCTTTTCTTTTTTCTTCGACTCAAGCTTTCCACCGTGGATTTTTTAAATCGCCATGCCCTACGAATACAATCACCATGTTAATTATTCTTAAAATCTAATAATGCAAAAGTATACATGCATATATCTCAAACTTATAGCTCTAAGTTCTCAATGAAACCTGCATAGTTTGCTAGTGGGTAATTTGCGGAGTCTAGTACCACCACCCTTCCTTTTCTAGGATAAATGATGACACAGATATAGTGGTCCCTGCATGAATCAAATTCATGATACATTTGTGCATTGAAATTATGTAGTTTGATCACCCGAAGTTATACGGTGTCACTGCCCAAACTCATACTTACCAAAAGTTGGACGGTGCCACAATCGATTTCCTATCTTGATACTTTTTCATACACTTTGAAATGTAGAAGGCGTACTTGGATTTAAATTGAAACTTTAAATTTTGCTTTTTAGCGGCCCGTGCTTCACCTACTAAGCCCCTTAAATCATCGTTGTTTTCCCCGATTCTAAAGGTGTGCCTTTCTTCGCATATATCAATTGGGTTTAGATAGTCAACCCTTTGCGCGGCACAATAATAAAAATCTTGGTCGTAAGTCTGTCCTCCTGATCATATAACATTCTACAAGGCACATGCATGTCAGATATTGAACATTTGCAACTACAATGCATGTTATATATTGAATATTGATGCAACTACAATGGATGTGTAACTATGTAACACTTACAATTCAAGCGTCGTTATGATCTGTATGTCTAGCCTCTCGAAGTTCATCATCAACCAAAGGTCTTCAAAGATAATCACACACAGATCATGAACACTTTGAAATGCCTTATGTGATATACGCACGTTGATGGCGTGAATGTCAATAGAAGAGGCTCTCATGTACCATTCATTCAGCCTTTTTACATTGTTTGACACCTTTTGGAGTTTATCCCAGTTCAGTAGAGGCTTTCCCACCACATAGTTTTTAGGCACAAACTTGTAGTCTTCAAAAGTGGGCACCTTGAATGTGCAGGGAATTACCTCAGGCACCGGATGCGCTGACTTCTTGAGCTCAGCCAAGTCGCGGACTTGAATTTTGCGTTTTCTCCCAAGTCCTTTCAAAAATCTGGTCGTGCCAGCTGTTTTCTTCTTTGGCTCGAAGGGAGAAATCAACTTCTTATTTGGCGGCGTTGGTGTTTGTTTAGGATCTTTGGGTTGTGGGGAAGGTGTGGATTTTTGTTGTGGAGGCGGCGGAGGTGATGTTTGTGGTGTAGATGGTGCTAACTATGGTGGAGATGATGACTGTGGCGGAGGTGATGGAGGTGGTGGAGGTGATGACTGTGGCTAAGGTGACGGAGGTGGGCTCCAAAGAGAATGAAATGGTGATGGTGGTGGGTTCGGAAGAGGATCAGTAGGTCCTGATGACTCCTCAATTGGTATCTCTTGCGAGGACGGTGGTGGCTCCCTCAGCTGGACGTCTCGCCAAGGCCAAAGAATGAAATTGTTTAGAGCCTGTCCGAGTTTCTCAATGTCCTCGGGACCGGGGATGTCTAAAATCTCATCCTCATATCCTTGGACCACGGTCGATACTTCTACTCTGCAGTAGTCTTCAGGAATGTTAGCACCGTGGTACTTGCGTCCTAGGATCGCTTTGCCCAATTGTGTCCTGGGATCCCAAGGCTAGAGGGGGGGTGAATAGCCTAAATTGACAACTTAAAACAAACTCAACAACAAGTTAGATACTAATGAGGCGAAGCTTGACTTGCACTAGCCTACTAGGGGATGCTAAGCCACCTAACCCCAAAATCTATCCTAATAAGTCTAGAATCACACAATACCTACTCAATTCTAGTAGCCCTCTAGACATAACCTAATATACCAAGACAAGTATGAGTAAGGTAATGCAAGGATGGGAAAGGTGATTATACCTCCGTGGGAAGAGTGGATGAATCAATCAAGTGATCACCAAGAAGACCAATCAATCACAATAGAGACAACAAGGTTGACACTTGATTTTCTTCCGAGGTTCACTAGTTTGCCAACTTGCTAGTCCCCGTTGTGGCAAGACACTCACTTGGAGGTTCACGCGCTAACTGGCCTCACACGCCAAAACCGTCACCGGGTGCCGCACAACCAACACAAGATGAGGCTATTGAAACGCCACGAGCAATCCACTAGAGTTACCTTTGCGATCTCCCGCGGGGAAGGCACAAGAACCCCTCACAATCAACTTGTAGTCGACGAAGCACAATCACCAAGCTTCTCGATCTACCTCCGCTGCTCCAAACCGTCTAGGTGATGGCAATCACCAAGAGCAACAAGAAATCCATAGCGAGAACGCCTCCCAAGTGCCACTAGATGCAAGCTATATGCGAAATGCACTTGGATCACTCAATCTCTTTTGGAAATTTACTAACCAAGCATGGAGATGAGTGGGAGGGAGTTTGCTCAGCTCAAAGGAATCTCAAGATGTTCAAATGTGCGAGAGGATACCTCTCCAAGCCGGCCAACACATATTTATAGACCCCCTCAAAGTTTTCTAGACGTTACCCTGTTAAGTTGGCGACGGACGCTCCACACGGGGGCGACGGACGCTCCGTCGTCAGCGTCCGACGCACTGTCAGAACTAGCCGTTGGGCTGCTTCACGGGCGACGGACGCTCCGTCGCCAGCGTCCGACGCACTGTCTTCAAACTGCTCGCTTGCAGAGCTCTCTGGAAGCCCGACGGACGCTCCACTTGTTTTGCGACGGATGCTACGCCTCAGCGTCCGACGCCTTCTGGAAATTCTCTAGACCTTCTGAGTGGCCGACGGACACTCGGAGTTCACAGTGCTAGCGTCCGACGCCATCGTCCGTTGCGTCGGACAGCGTCCGACGCCCTTTCTGAATTGCTGCTTCTTCCACCTTTGCTCCAAGTTGCCAATCACTAAGTATCCACCTTGGTGAGCTTGTCTTGGCATGTTTCACTTGTCATGTATCATGGAGTATGTCACTAGGTCCTAGATGCACATGCAATATAGATAACACCTAGTGGCACTCGACAAACCGCAATCACTTTTGCATTTCCCCTCTTAATAGTACGGTTGTCTAACCTAAATGTGATCACACCCACTTGGTGTCTTGATCACCATAAGAAAAGCCCTAGCATATACCTTTGCCTAGTTTAGCTTAGGGTCATTCCACTTACCTTCTTCTCCAAGTGTGAGCTTTAGGTTTCCACCACCTTTGCTTGCTCCATCACTTGTCATCATCTTCAATGAGTGTACTAGACCTACTCAAACACTTAGAGCTAGGTTAGTACTTAGGCTTCATCAATTACCAAAATCACTATGGAGTCTTCAACTCGCAAGTTTCTGCATCAACTCAGCAGGAGGATCATCTACCAATTTCTGCATAAACTCTGTGAACTCTTTCTTAGCCTCCTCCTTCCAATAGCTAGCAATTTCTTCCTTGTATCGATCACGTTTCCTATACTCACCTTCCCACTGAGGGTCGAATCCCTCCTTCCATCCATCTTTGGATGACATGCCTCGAACATGGCCACGATGCTCCGGGTTACCCAGGCCCTCGCTAAGGATGTCCCTCTCTTCATGGCTTGAATTTACCTTCCTGCTGCTTGGATGCCACCGCAAAGATGTTCTTTGCTACTTGTTCAACCTCAGGGTCATCAAACGGCAAACCTCTCTCGGTTTCCTTTGGTTTTCGAGCCCGAATCCAATTCGTGGACCTTTCATCAACTTGTTCGGACAGCGCCGACAACCCTTTCTCCTTCCGCGCAGCCTCTTCTTGTTGTCATTTGGGAGCCTGACGCTGATAACCACCTGAGCCTAGATGGTGGTGGTACTTATTCTTCTTAGCGAGAGCGGAGTTGGCTTCGCTCACAGATACAAAGTCTGCCTCTTTCCTTTGCTCTAGAAAGACCGCCCACTGCCCTTTAGAAATCTTGTACGTTGTTGTAGGGTCTAACCCTTTCTTGGCAAACTTGGTACTCAAATTGGACCTCTAGTTTCGGAAATTGACTGCACACTGCTTCAATGTATAGTCCTTTACCAGTGCCTCTGGTACGGCTCGAGAAAACTGGAACCTCTTCTTCATTTTTTTCCCAAATTCTCGTCTTGTCATCCTCAGACACACTAGACCATTTCTTGATAGTGATGTCAAGAAAGTCCCTAACATAGAAGCCAATTGCGTTCCGATATTTGGCTAGGGCCTCCAAAGGAGCCATGGGCTGTCCGGTCAGACTAAGATGGCATATATGTCGTTAGGAAAATTGTTCGATCCTCTCTCACCTCGTTTGGCACCACTCTACTTCCTCTTCCTTGATCTCTCAGTAGTCATTGCCGCAGTTGGTTCGGGTGCATCTTCGGCACGTTCCGCGGCATGTTGCGAGATTAACTCTTCCATCTGAGTCAATGCCCTCTGAATATAGACAATGTGAGTTTAATGGTGATGGTTTATATATACATCTAATTAAATAGAAACATGAAATCATATAATAATAGGCACGATATAATTACCTCCTCGGCTTCTTGATCATAATCAGGGTCATTGCGTAATTCACGCGCAACTTGTTCTCGAGCCTTCCTCACTTCGGGATGCTTGAAGTCATCGCTCAAAGTTGATTGGTTCCCTTCTTCTTCCTCCATGGGATTGGATGACCCCAGGCCTTGCCCCATTTCATGGGTATCTTGTACTTGCTCCATGGGGTCGGAAGACCCCACGTCTTGCCCCGTTTGGTGGGTATCTTGTACTTGCTCTGTGGTGTCGGACCTTGGGGCCTGTTCCGTGTGAACAGACCCTTGTGCTTGGTCCTTGTTGCTTGGAGATGTCATCGTGGAAATCTAATAAAGGATAGGCATTTATATTAGTATTTACATCTATACCTAATAATCAAATGTCTATACAAATGTCCCTGAATACAAATGTCTATGTTCCCCTCTTTTTTATATGAAACATGCATTGCATATAATATTGGAAAAGCATTTAAATAAGCATTCAATTCTGACCCATGGTGAATAAACATGCATTGCAAATAGACACAAGAGGTATTTTTCTGGTGATAATATATAGGGTCTTTTACTCAGGGAATAAACATGAAATTTCTGGTGAATATATATAAGGTCTTTTTCTTGGGGAGTCATTTTTCTATTACAAATACTTACAAGAGGTCTTTTTCTAGGGGAGTTATTTCTCGGGGAGTGAGAAAGACAGTTAGATACATACAAGAGGTCTTTTTCTCGGGGAGTTATTTCTCGGAGAGTGAGAAAGATAGTTAGATACATACAAGAAGCATTTATATATATATATATATATATATATATATATATATGTAAATGCTTGTAATTATTAAATGCTTATATATATACATATATATATATATAAGCATTTAATAATTACAAGCATTTATTACATATATTTACATATAAGCATACACATATATAAGCATTTGCAAGTATAAAGAAAAAAACCGCTAGTAGCACCACCTCTCTCTCTCTTATTTTCTCCTAGGCCCACGGCCTTTTCCTCTCCTCTCTCTCGGCCACGGCCCACGGCCCAGCAGCACCACCTCTCTCTCTTTCTCTCGCTGCCACCATGGGCCCACATGTCATTTCCATCCTCCCCACTGCGCGCTCCACCGCCGCCGCTGCACCACCGCTCCACCACCGCAACCGCTCCACCGTCACCACCAGCTCCACCGCCGCCACCAGCTGCACCCCCGTTGCGCCGCTGCGCTCCACCGCCCAGCGCCACTGGTCCACCGACCACCGCCACCAGCCACACCCCCGCCCGCCCCCGGCACAGCCGTGCGCACCACCTCCGGCCCACACACGCGGGAGTGCCAGCGCCTACCGCATTGCCGCCACCACTGCCCTCGCTCCACAGCTGCCGCCGCCGCCACACCGCCACAGAGAGGGAGAAGAAGAGGGAACGGCCGAAGAGAGCACTTACCCCGGCTCGCGCGAAGAAGACCGATGGAGATGGCCGACGATGGCGGGATGGGCGGCGCGGTGGCTTGTGGAGGATTTCGGTAGCCTGATGGCATTCTTTCAAATCAAATGGCACCTTCGGACTTAGAAAATTTTCGGGCTCGAGCACGATGTTATAAAGGGTGGACATTTCTACAGGCGGTTGGCATTGACCACCGCATGTAGAAATGGTTTCTACTGGCGGTTGGTATTGCCAACCGCCTGTAGAAATGCATTTCTACAGGCGGTTGGCAACACCAACCGCCAGTAGAAACAATTTTGCAAAAACAATTCAATAAAATTTCAAAAAATCATATCTTGAGAAATATTGTTCCAAAAATTGTGAATTAAATTTTGTGGTGTTTGTCTTGACAAGATATACATGTTAAAAATATGAAATGACATTTTTTAGATACTTTTATATGTATCTATATTTATATGTCTAATATCTCGATTAATACATAAGCTTCAAAAAATCATATCTTGAGAAATAATGTTCCAAAAATTATGACTTAAATTTTGTAGTGTTTGTCTCGACAATATATACATGTTAAAAATATGAAATGACATGTTTGAGATACTTTTGTATTGAACTAGAGTTTATCTAGGGTTTAGGGTTTAGGGTTTAGGGTTAAGTGTTTAGGGTTTAGAGGTTAAGGTTTAAGGGTTCAGGTTTAAGGGTTTAGGGTTTAGGGATATACATGTTTTAAATATGGAATAACATGTTTGAGATAGTTTTTTTATGTATCTATATTTATAATTATCCTAATTTAATATGTCTAGCATATCTCGATTAATACATATGTTTCATAATCTCGGGATAATAGAAATAGATTGCAAAACATGTGAAATAAGCATAGGGTTTCACATGTAGAAACAAAAATAGGGTCTCCACATGTTCAAACATAAATAGGGTCTGACATTGTAACATAAATGGATTACATGAAAAATAACAAAAATAATCTAGGCAACTATATTGTTCTTCCTTGTCCATCGTGGCGCACCCAAGGTAGCGATTTCTGTGGGATGCTTCGCTCAACACTCCTTATTTTTACTGGATGGTCATCTACAAAGAAACACATGTTGCTGAACTCATTAAATTCATCCAGGTCAGATACACCATCAACCCCTATAGCTTGTTGCTTTCCAGGAATAACTACATGCTTCGGCTTGTCGGTACTTTTCTTCTCATTAGGACAAAGGATCTGCTCAGCATAGAAGACTTGTGCAGCACAGTTAGCCATTATCCACGGATCATCTTTGTAACCTACCTTACTTAGATCAAGAACTCTAACCCTATAGTTGTCCACTGTGACATGTTTGTCCTCAACACATTGACATTTAAACACAGGGACTTGAAATGTACCATAGTCTAGTTCCCATATGTCGTCAACGAAGCCAAAGTATATAGTTTCATCACCAATTTCAGAGTCTAAGGCATCGCATCGAACTCCACTATTTTGTGCAATGCTCTTTTGGTCCTTGGATTTGGTACAGAATGTGAAGCCACTAATGTCATAGCTTTGCCATGTTGTGACCTAGCATGATGGTCCAGAAGCCAACACCTGGATGGTGTGTTCCTCAATTGTTTCCCCCTTTGGAATGTCATGCTCCCTTAGCCATGAGGTGAACTTATTCTTGTGTTCCTTCATTAACCACTCATCTGTGTGCCCATGATTATGTTTGCGAAGCTCATCAATATGTTGCTCGATGAAAGGCTCCATTATCGAGAGTTGATGTAGGATGCTGTGATGTGCCTCGAGCACTGAATTGTAGTCTTGCGGGAATCATGATTTCTTTCCCATCCTCCCTCTTCCATTCAGCCTACCATCATGTCTTGACGGAGGCAAACCTATTGCATCCTAGTCTTTTAGGACACCGTTGTAGAATATACCACCAGACTCAATTGCCTCTTCGGTTAAGTACCCCTCTACCATGGATGCCTCAGGACGAGCACGAGTTGATACGTAGCCATTAAGTGTTGACATCAAACGCTCATACGTCCACATCTCATGCAAATACATGGGACCGAGTGCCTCTATCTGTTGAACCAAGTGCACCACAAGGTGAACCATAATATCGAAGAATGCCGGAGGAAAACACATCTTGAACTGTGACACTTTCTCTACTGCAAATTCCTTAAGAGATGTCAACTCATCACGGTCGATCACCTTCTATGAGATCCTATTCAAGAAGTAGCACAACCGTGTGACTGCAACCTTTATCCACATTGGATTTAAAGTCATGATGGCAATAGGGAGGAAAATAGTCCGCATGACATGACAATCATGTGAGTTGTAGTTGGTGAGTGTAAGGTCTTTCATTGACACAATACTTCGTATGTTAGAGCAGAATCCAGATGGGACCTTCAGATTCTTCAATCACACACACATCGAATGTTTCTCATCATTGCTGAGGTTGTATCTTGCTGCCGGGAGATGGTACTTCCCATTTTCTTGAAGAACAGGGTGGAGTTCATTTTTTATATCTAACTGTACCATGTCCAAGCGTGACTTTAGTTCTTCCTTTGTCTTGCCCTTTATGTCTAGCAAGGTTCCAATTAGGCTTTCAAAAACGTTCTTCTAAATGTGCATACCATCGATCGTATGGCGTACATCTAACTCAGGCCAGTATGACAAATACTCGAAAAAATAGATTTCTTCTTGAATGTAGCCCCTGGAGTTGGTTTGACATTCTTTCTTGGTTTTCCGTTTGTTGTCTTCTTCCCAAAAACAAATTTAAGGTTCCTGACTAGGTTGAAAACTCTTTTGACTTTACTGTTACCCAGTGGGATAGTAGACTGGAGTTCAACGTTAGTGTCAAAGTACTTATCCATCTTCTTCTGACGGTACTTATGTCCTTTCGATAAGAAGCGTTTGTGCCTCATGTACACTATCTTCTTAGATGTAGTAAGGGACACATGAGCGGTTTCATCTATGCATACCACAGAACCAATCTTTCCCTTGATCTATCCTGATAATGTGAAGAGAGCAGGGTAATCATTGATGGTATCAAAGATAATTGCTCTTAACGTGAATGATTCTTTGCGGTACTTGTCCAACATTTTAACACCTATTTCCCCACAATATCTTCATGTCTTCCATTAAGGGCTCCAAGAAAACATCCATGTCAACTCCAGGCTGTGTAGGTCTAGAGATAAGGATGGTTAGCATGAGGTACTTTCGCTTCTGCATCAACCATGGAGGAAGGTTTTAGATGGTGAGGATCACCGGCCATGTGTTGTGCGTGCTGCTCCTCTCAGCAAATGGAGTCATTCTATCAGTACTCAGTGCAAATCTAACATTTCTTTGTTCCTTTGTAAAGTCTTCGTGGTTGTTATTGAAATCTATCCACTGTTTGCCATCGGCTGGGTGCCGAAGCTTCCCATCGTCTTTGATGTGCTCATCAGAAGCATGCTAGCTCATAAGTTTGGAATCCTCTGGGTTAGCAAACAAACACCTCAGTCAATTGACCATAGGCAGGTACCATAACACCAAAGCATGAATCTTTTTCTACGCATAATAGTCTACTTTGTCTTTTTCTTTGCTTGTGGGTTTTGGACTCTGTTGAGTCTTCTTTTGCTTCTTTTGTTTACACACCGAGGCGGCACAGTGTTCCTCTTTGTAGTCTTTATTCGTTTTGTAACTACTAGCATTACACTTTGGACAACTCTCCATGTCCTTATAATCGTCACCTCGATATAGGATACAGTGATTTCTACAAGCACGGATCTTCTCAAGACCCATCGTGAGTGGACTGATTAGCTTCTTTGCATAGTACGTGTTAGCTGGCACTTTGTTTTCCTTTGGAATCATGTTTGTGATAATACTCAAGAATGCATCAAAGCCGTCATCAGAAATACCAAACCTAGCTTTGCATACCAACAACTTTAGCACCGAAAGCAAGGTCGTGGACTCTATGGTGCAACCCTTAGACTCATCGTACAAAGGCTCTTTTTGCTGCCTTTTTCAGGGCGTCCATACCTTTATTGAAGAACATTGATGGATCTTCTGCATGACGATGCAATATTGCCTCTAGGAATTCTGCATCTTCTACAGCCATATTATTTTGCATCACATCAGTTCCGATGCCTTCAATTCCTCCAGCAAAACCATGATCAGGACCATCAGTGACAGGTTGTTGTCTCTCGTGTACTAACTGAAACCCACCGTCAACAAGCATATCTGGACCATCAGCATTGATATTTCCATGGCTAACAATTGTATAAGGCACAGAGCTACCCTCTCCATGCTTTGTCCGAATCAAGTAATCCTTCATAAATCCTCGGTAGACAAGATGAGAAAGGATTTGTTGATGGTCATCCAATACAACATTCTTGTAGTCCATGCATGGACAATGTATGTGCGTCTTCTTTGTTCTCCAAGCATGGTTCTTAGCGGCATCAATAAACTTATGAACCTCGGGTATGTATGATTCATCTAGCCTTGATAACTTATACTCCAGAATGACGTATCCATCGATCAATACCTGACTTTCAAAAGGGAGAGATGACAAATATTATGTAACCATCTTAATCAACCTGACTTGAAGAAAATGGATTAAAACTAACCTTACTTAGCAATCTTCTTCCAAGAAATGAATATCAAAACCTCCTCCTTGTATTTTGATAAATGTGGCTCTCCAAAATTACCTTCTTCCGACAGTCCTCAAATCAAAATGACCCTTGTCTGTGTAAATGAAATTTAGAGATGATGTACCTTGGGTCTAGGGATTATTTAGCTAAGGATTTATGATTTACCTAGTGATTATTAGCTAGGGTCTAGGGATTATTTAGCTAGTTATTAAAGTAAAAAATGTAAGTATCATAATTAAATACAACATGAATTCTATTTAACACAAATTCTATACATAAATTCTATTTAACACAACATTGATTCATGAAAACAAGTAAATATATATAGCATAAACTAAATTAAAAAGCAAACATGAAAATGGAGAGAGGAGATATATTATATAATTAATTTAATCAACCTCACGTGAATAAACAAAGAAAATAACCTAGGTGTTCTTCTCTCTCACTCATGGTGAAACCCTAGATCCAAAATGTGGCTAAAATTGAGCAAAGAAGAGCTAAATGAGGCAAGAGAGACATGAAAAATATATACATGCACATGAATATAAATATATCTTGGAGAAATAATATGTATCCATCTTATTTTAGTCACCTCAATTGTAGAAATAAATACAAAAATCTAGCTATTGTACATGAAAACAAATATATATCTTGGAGAAACTAAATCAATAAGAAGCACAATAATATATATCTATCCATCTTAATTAAGTGACCTCATTACTAGAAATAAATACAAAAATATGGATATTCTTCTCTCTAGCTAGCTCATGAAACCCTAGATCCAAAAAGTTGTTCAAATTGAGAAATAGAGGTTAAAAGAGGCCAAAAGAGGCACCAACTAACCTTCCTTAGCGACCTCCTTCAAAAAAAGAAGTCCAAAACCTCTCCCCTTAGTATTTTGAAAAATTTGGACCTCCAAAATCCCCTCCATTGGAAGGTGGCGGCTAGAACTGTAGCTGGTCGGGGGAAGAAGAGAGTGGAGGTCGGTAGTGTGGTTTATATAGGCACGACTTACCACTGGCGGTTGGCATAACACAACCGCCAGTGTAGGCGGTTGTGTTATGCCAACCGCCAGTGGAGATCGATTACCATTGGCGGTTGGCATAACCTAACCGCCAGTGTAAATGGGTGATTTACACTGGCGGTTGAGTTATGCCAACCGCCAGTGGTAATCGATCTCCATATGCGGTTGGCAACTCTGTCTGGGCCATTTCAAACCACAGGCGGTTGGCAACCAAAACTGTCTGTGGTGTGTTTTGGGGAGCGCCAGTAAAAACGAGTTTTCTACTAGTGAGTTTTGGAGTTAGAATGCTGATTAATTATCACTTTGTTCGAGAGAGTAGCAAGAAAAAATTGGTGATTAAACTTGTATCCTTTGCCGATCAAATTATCCATGTTTTTTTTGTGACTCAAATTGTACGTTTCACTGAACACATATGTATTGATACAACTATTAGAATAATTTTGAAGCAATTCAACTTAGGGAAGTTGAGGGGGCAGGTAAGCAGAAAGTATCATTTGAATGACACAGTCTGATATCGATTGACTTGATGTTTAGACATAGATAATAAATATCATTTAATTTTTATCAATCATAGTGCAAACCTAACATTTCTTTGTTCTTTTGCAAAGTCTTCGTGGTTGTTATTGAAATCTATCCACTGCTTGCCATCGGCTGTGTACCGAAGCCTCCCATCGTCTTTGATGTTCTCATCAGAAGCATGCTAGCTCATAAGTTTGGAATCCTCTGAGTTAGCAAACAAA
Organism: Microstegium vimineum; assembly: GCA_022036555.1. Taxonomy (NCBI): domain Eukaryota; kingdom Viridiplantae; phylum Streptophyta; class Magnoliopsida; order Poales; family Poaceae; genus Microstegium; species Microstegium vimineum. The sequence goes on from CM039120.1 coordinate 45,717,800, forward strand.
CACCTCAGTCGATTGACCATAGGCAGGTACCATAACACCAAAGCATAAATCTTTTTCTACGCATAATAGTCTACTTCGTATTTTTCTTTGCTTGTGGGTTTTGGACTCTGTTGGGTCTTCTTTTGCTTCTTTTCTTTACACATCGAGGCGGCACAGTGTTTCTCTTTGTAGTCTTTATTCGTTTTGTACATACTAGCATTACACTTTGGACAGCTCCTCGATATAGGATACAGTGATTTCTAGAAGCACGGATCTTCTCAACACCAGAGGCAGAAAGTTGTCCTAAATTTTCTAAAAATATGGTCTGAAGTGGAGGGCAGCATGAAATGGAAGACATCACCCGGATCCAACATTGCAGGAGCAGTTAGAGGAGTAACCATTCCTAGGTGGAGGCCTGGTTCTAAGCAGAGGGTTCCTGTCAAAGAAATTCGTAGGCCGAAGCTCGAACGCGCCGCTCACCGTCGGCATCACCGGGAAGTCCTCCTGGTAGGGAACGTGGTGTAGCCCCACCGTGTACCACAGCACGATGTCCTCGTCCTTTATCCTCCTGTTCCTCTTGCTCCAGGCGGCCAGGCTATCGTCTCCGGTGCTCTGCTCCGTGTACAGCCCGGCCACCCACTTCTCCGACCTGTCATAGGGCGTCACCCACACCTGCTTCTTGGTGTAGCTGGCGCGGCGCTGCGGGTAGTCGTCGTCGGCAAGGAGCGAGGCCGCCGTCGCGCCTGCCGGGACAAGACGGTACCCGACCTCGTTGCCGACCTTGGTTTTCTTCCCCGGGTTGACGAACAGGAGCTCTGCCGGCGGCGCGTCATTGACGTTCAGCTGGCCATCTGCCTCGGTCTCCGCCACCTCGCGGCGCACCGTCCAGTAGCTCCTCCTCGGCGTGTCGGCGCCGCCCGTGGCTGGGTCCCCGGTGTTGCGCACCGGGGTGATGGTGTTCTTGACGAAGGAGTTCCTGGTGCCGTCGACGTCGATGTCCAGGTGGTACGTGACGAAGTGGTCGTGGTAGACGCCGACGGTGTTCTCCGCCAGCAACGTGCCGTGCGCGTCCTCCTTGATCTGCTCCACACGTGTATAGGACGTTGCCTTCATCTCCAGGATGCCAGTGAGAGACACCACACACTTGATGGTGCCGCTGGTTTTGAACTCCCAGTCTAGTATGTAGTCGTAGTTGCCGACGGTGGCCACCATCCTGACCACTAATGTCACGTCCGGCCGGACCTCCACCGGCGCCGGGATCCCGGTGTGGCGCCACGCAACATCGCCGGCGTAGCGCTCGAAGACGCAGATCGCGTCCTCGACCTTCACAGGCATGCCGTCCGCGTCGCTGTAGTAGCCGTCGAAGTAGACGGCGTTGCCCGGCGGGCAGTCGGCACCGCGCTGGAGCGACGACGCCGAGACGCCCAGGCCGTAGTCGCCGGCGTCCAGGAACGTGTGGAAGTACCACTCCTCCTCTGGGTCCATGTAGGGAACGAAGATTTCCGACACGAAGCCGCGGTAGAGCACCCGTCGGCGATGGCCGGCGTCGGCGTCGAACACTGAGGCGAGCGAGATGACCGTGCCGGCGCGCATGTCGAAGCCGACGTGAAACTCCCAGTTGGCCCATCTGCATGTGGCTTTGGATGTTAAATAAATCTGTACTGTGGTGGTCCTTACTCCACAGTAAAGTATTTATCACCACCAAATAATAAAGTTGTTTGGTCTGAAGTTTCTGAATTCGTGTGAGGAAGCGACAGTTGGATAGTTACAAAATGTCAACTGTCACTCTCACTGTTTACTTGTCTTGCAATGTCATTTTCCTTTATTTGTTGTTGAATATTGCCCCTTTATCTATCAAGCATATTACGAAAATTTAGAAATTGTTCAGCAAGTGCATATGGTAAAAAAAGGAGCGAGGTAGTGAATCTTAATCAAGCATATTTTTTTTTAGCTCATGGGTGGTTAATCTGATGCATTTCAATGACCCTACTAGCTAGTTACATATTATCATTTTCACAGTACTCTCATACACTGCAACAAAAAAACAACAAAATAGCATGCAAGGAGAATTTTTTATTTTCCAAATTATATGATTTAATTGAATTCGCATCTGAAATAAACAAAAAGGCCTCCATTAATTAGTACAAGACTACAAGTACGTGTTGGATACTGACATGAAATCGACAACCCACCGGTTTATTTATTCAGTGGCACAAGTTGCATTGGGTACCAACATTTCATCAAGAATTGGAGATATGATGGACACAGCTAGCGTACGTGGAATATGCATCGTTTAATAATTTAGCAATTAATGCAAGCAGCTGGGTCAACACGCGCTGAAAAGAGGGCAAATTAATTAAACAAATTCATATGGTCATCATGGCGCTAATTAATGTATTATTATATTATTACGTACGTACGTACCTCACAAGTTGACCATCTACGGAGATGCCGCTCCCCTCCGGCTGCACGACCACACCAGGCACCGTCGCCGGCCCGGTGAACGGCGGCCCGAGCTTATCTGCCCGGTAGTCTGTCCCCTCCGCCTTGGGCACCGGCTCCACCACCCTGTCCTTGTAACCGACGATGGCCACCCGGTCGAGGTCCACCACCAGCGTCACGCCGTCCAACGGCTGCGCGTAGATGTTGGCCGTCGTCGGCGTGCCGTCAGCCTCGACATGATTCACAAAGCACTGCATCTTGGCCAGCCTTCTTCCTCCTCCGTCGCCAAACCATCCAATGGAGAAGGGCCCGCAGCCGACGTCGCTGGCGTTCAGCCCGCGCCGCCGTAAGGATTCCACGAAGGGAGGGTACTGAGGTAGCAGCGCCGCCGCTGCGGCCTGGTCCTGGGAGGTGAGCATCGGGAAGCCGGCGCCGTGGTGGATCGCGTGCGAGATGACGGAGGTGGTGGTGACGTCGACGACGAACTCGTGGGACTGGCCACCGGCTCGAGCGATGACGATTGCACGGCGGCGACGGAGAGTGTGGGGGCCGGCACCGGAGGAGGCGGCGGCGGAGTAGGAGAGCACGTCTGGCTTTTCTGGCTCGTCGAGGCTGACGTAGTGGAAGTGTAGTGGGCGGGCTGCCACCGCCGGTGAGGCTAGCACCGCGGCACGGACGGCGGTGAGCTCCGAGGAAGAGAGTGGGTCGAGCGGGTGAGGGCGGGAAGAGGCAGACGAAGGCATAGTGGAGGCAGAGATGATGGCAAGGATGCACAGGATAATGGCAAACATTTTGGCAGACATTGTTGAGGATCATCCGATGGAAAAGAGGCTGCCATTGTTGATGAGCTTATGTAGAGAGATGAGTGCACGTGTCTCTTATGCTCAGGCTTATCTCTACAATAATTGAAAACTTTTAAAAGAGTGATCTCACCCTTGACCCCACAGTCAGGCTTCCCATCCTCCTTTTCTCCCACGCCCAGGCTTCCCACTCCCCTCACGCGCCCTCACGTGGTTAATCAGGGAACGTGGTTATAGGAAACAAGTTCATCCGTACATAACTATACGCCTATAATTAGGGAACGAATTCAAAATTCACGGACGGAGTTCGTCCCAGGTGGGACGAGCGGTTGATGGAGTTGCACCGAACTCGGCGCAGAGGAGAGACGAGTCGTGCCGGAGCCATGCTGGAGAGCGAACCGAGCGCACATAGGAGCTCCGGCCGGCAAGCACGCGACGGAGATTCAGCCAGCTGCCGTCGCATGGGCGAGCGCGTGGTCGAGATACGACTTCCTGCGGCCACGGGTGAGCTCCGCTCCGCTCCGCCCGGCCACCGGCGAGCGCGTGGGCTCCGCCCGGCCTGCCTCCTCACGAGCGAGCTCCGCACTGCCTGACCGCGGGGCGACCTCTGTCCCGCCCCACCGCCGACGTGCACGCAGATGCGCTATGTCCTGTCGGCTGCCGCAGAGCGTCGGCGCCGTAGGGAAGAGCAGAGGAAGGATGAGCTTTGGATGCATTGGTGCGGTAGCGGAGGAGGCGCAGGGCAGCCTTGCTGCGACTCCCCGGCGGGCAACCTCCGGCCAAGCGAGTCACCGGCCCTGGCCCTTCGCACGGAGGAGGTGCGGGTGAAAAAAAAAGGTCGCGGCGGTGGCCGGAAGGGATTAAAAATGAAAAGGTACGTGAAGAGAAATGGCCCAAGTGTTTAAGCGAACTTGACCTTTGCATGATGTCACTTTATTTTTATTTCAACTAGGGTCCCTCCTCCAGGTTACTTCTTTTTATCTCTATATGTTGCAAGCACTTGTAATCTTTTGATAATCACGCACTAATTTAAAACCACTAACTATGAACTAACTTCTGCAGCCTTGTTTTGACAGGGCATTTGTAATTCAAGCGCTAAAACTGTTCAACGGGAATGAAGAGCAAGCTGCTGCATTCTTGTGTGGTGGTTAGACTCCTGAGAGCAGTCGTTTCTGACATTATGTTTGCTGAACCCATTTCTGGGTTGAATATTGATATGAAAATGTCTAAAGAACTAGGACACTGCTTGTGCAGTTTATGGACTTATTTTTAGAGTGCCTTCAGCCTTTACCTTGTTTCTGGGAACAAACACTTGCTTTATGTACCTGATACATAGACTGATAGACACCTGAATGCATCCAAAATTGTGAATCTTCCGCCTCTAATTAAACTGGTTGTTTGCCATCTTTAACTGAGAAAGAACTATAAGAAAAAAGAACCATATATACTGTGCCCATCAATGCTAAACATATACTGTGCGTCTGTGCCCATCAATTTTGAATGATTGGGGAGAGTGTACAATTCTGAATCTCACCCGTCATAGAATGCCTTCTCCTTGTTTAGTTCCAAAATCTCATTGTAACGCACGGAAAGAAGCAACGCCACACTCTCCATAATTGTGTTAATTTTATAAACTTTGTTATTTTGGATGAATGTAACCTTAACGTCAAAAATCTAATTTCACAAATTTTTCTATCTTATCATATGATCTATGTGTTTGAGTGTTTGTATGTAAAACGCTTAGCTGTCTCGTAGCAATGCACGGGCACTATATACATGTGCCTCTAGAAATGATAGAATTAACTTTAGATTTAATAAACCCGTAGTGTTAGCACGGACAAATATACTAGTATATATATGGCCAGAGATAAGATCTTTTAAAATATACTGTTATTTTCAGTATATATATAAACGATCGGATAGGACATTGGGTGAAGATATTGCTCGATCATCAACATCTTAAAGTCAAGGAATCCCCGAAATGGAAAGGTCATCTTTCCGTGTCTCCATGCCCACATTTTTTCTATAGTAGTCCAAAATAGCATTTCTAGTCGTACAAGCAATCCCAGTCGTACGTCTCTTAAATCTCTCTCTCTCTCTTTTCCATTCGTCCCTTACTTTGTTGAGCCTGTCGATATCTTAATATATTATCTGGAAAAAAAAAACCTTCTCTGACTGAGTAGTTTGCGTAAGGGACATATGTGCTTGCTTCATACGTACTATAATACAAAACGAAGCTTGACTTCTCATATTTATGGATTACGGCCATACATATACATGAATTTGTCTAGAGCTTCAAGCTACTATGCATGAAAAAAAATGATTTTCAAGATCACTCGAACAGAAGTAAAAGAAAATTAGACAAACATCGAACGTGCGTCCCTATCTCGTTCCATGCTTGATAATTTTAATTGTTGTTACACATAACATGGCAAGAATTAGGGTTTTAGTTTTTTCTCTCTCTTGCATGGTAGTTGAGGAATTTATCTTAAATATTATATCAACTCTTTGATACTACTAGTGTAAATTAGTAGGGTAACTACTGACCAATCACTACCGGAAAACGGCTCTTTGCCGAGTGTTTTTTTCGGCACTTGGCAAAGGAGTTTCTTTGCCGAGTATAAAAAAGCTATCGACAAAGATTTTGCCGAGTGTTTTTTTACACTTGGCAACAAAATTTCAAAACACATTTTGAAGCAGAAAATTAATTGAAATGAAAAGGTTTTCAACTAGAAAGTTGTATAAATCATCAAGATGTACAATGATTATATTGCTCATTTATTTATATGACAAAGTGAAATTAAATTTGTTCACAAATCTTCCATATCTCTCTTATAGTTTATGAAATTACGAGAGCGATATATAAGATTTATGAACAATATTAGAACGACTAAGTCGGATGAACAAATGAACAAATAACAAAAGTACATTTTGTATATCTCAAAAAGTTATGAAACTTTGTAGTTTGCAACCTTTTGATTTGAAATCATTTAGTCATGCAAAACTGAGTTTGAAATTTAAATTTTAAAATTCAAAATTTTCAAACGATCTTGGATGGAAAAGCAACCAAAATATACTTTGTAGATCTTGAAAATTAATGAAACTTTGTGGCTGGAAACTTTTTGATTTGAAATCATATTGTCATGCAAAATTGCGTTTGAATTAAAAATTTAAAAAATCTAAACTTTTTAAACTATCTAGGATGGCAAAAAACCAAAATAAACTCTGTAGATCTCAAAAATTTATGAAACATTGTAGTAGTCAACTTTTTTATTGGAAATCATTTTCTCATGCAAAACTGCATTTGAATTTCAAAAATTTAAATTTCAAATTTTGTAAACGACCTCGGATATATGAAGAAACTTCTCTAAAGGAAAAGTGTAGATCTCGAAAAGTTATGAAACTTTGTTGTTTACAACTTTTTTATTTGAATTTGTTTAGGTCCTCAAACAAGCAATTTACCATTATTTTAGCATAATATATGAGTTACTAAAACATAATATAGACACAAGTGAGAGTGTTTTGTAGTGGTTACATGAGGTGACGCGCGAGGGAGAGGTTAAACTTTGCAAGGTGGATAATGATGGGCGGCACCGGTCATTGGATGCCTTCCCCGATTTTAAAAAAATTACGGTTTTTTTTATTCAATCCTTGTTGAGTCTCAGGGACTCGACAAAGACGGTTTTACCGATAAATTCTTTGTTGAGTGTCATTTGCCGAGTGTATTAGCTGTGTCCGGTAGTGAATACTACTAATTTGGTATATGGCTTGCCTCCATGCAGGATCATTTCAAAAAACTATAATTTTCAAAAAATTCTAATTTGGTATATCGCGTGACTCAATCCGCCTATCTGTCAAATTTTGGGCAACCGGATGAGTTTCACGATTCGTGCTCCAGGCCTTCATATCGGGATAATTAACGCGGCTGGGAGATGATGGGGTCATGCCGTCGTGGTGTGGCACAGACCACAAGGCATACGCCTGCAGTCGGAGAAAAATAAAGTAAGAGATGGAAGCACTGAACACCACGATTTTATTCTGAATAGGATCGAAGCTGCTGATGAATGTTGTACACAACCACGAAATTCATATCCGTATGATCGATTGTCTAACGGCAATCCAAACATGTCATGACGGGATCTAATAATAAATCTGAAAAGATAAAATAAATAAGCAAGCATCTCACAAATGTTGATTGGGGAATAAATTAACTGGGATTCCGTACTTGAGGACCGTATCAATATTCAACAATGGAGTCTCGGAGTGTACGTACGTGTATTGCTGGCAGCCGGTGGCGGTGGCCTTCCATTGTCGCCGTCAGCACTGAGCGATGTCAACGATCACTGCAGAACCGCGACACTACTGATGAGAACGCTGGCTCGCTGTCGCCGACGCTGAAGTTGGAAGCTTGGAGGCACTGGTTCCAACCTCTTCGGCCTTCTCCCATGGGCTATGTGGGCTCCTACATAGGCCTGCCATGCCCACAGACTGGGCTGCCCTGTTAAACATAGCCTTGCTAGACCTACTGCCACTAAAGTTGGCCATGCAGTCCGAGGCCCGGCGGCCCGGCCCACGGCACGTATTTTTGGCACGACCCGAATCCGGCCCGGCCCACACTGCCCCGTGCCCGTGCCAGCCCGGCCCGCATAGGCGTGCCGTGCTTGGGCTGACCCCCTGGCCCGCGGGCGGTCGCGGCACGGCCCGGCTAAACAGCCAATGAACGGCGCGGCCAGGCCTGCCAGCACCCCCCAGTCCGCCACCCCCCACATATTTAACCCCGCGGCTCCCATAACCCTAGCCATCCCTCCCCGCTCCCCCTCGCCGCCGCGCCGCGCCCCAAACCCTAGCCATTCCTGAGTGAGAGCGGAGAACCTGACTCTGACTGTCTGAGAGGCTGAGATCCAGATGTCCCCTCTCCGGCTCGCTGTTGGCCCATCGCTGTGTCGCTGGGACGCTCTAGCTCTCTCCAGTCTCCGTCTCCGCGTCTCGCCGAACGCCGGTCGACGTCTCCGTCGTCCACCATCATCGATCTAGGTTCTCCGGTGTCCGGTGAACTAGATCCGCCTTCTCCCTGTCTCCTCGACTCCTCCTGTCCTCCCTTCCTTCCTCTCTCGGTGATTATGTGAGTTCGTGCTCTGTCTTCCTTCCTCCGCCGCTCGCCGTCCGTTCTTACGGTCTGTCCGTCTTGTCTGTCGTATCTCGTACTCTCTTCTCTACCTACTTCCTCGGGGGTCCTCGTCTTCACCGGTACCGGGCTCCGGTTGCGAAGGTGAGTATCCGGTAACCCTAAACCTATTCCTAAGCGTAACCCTAACACTCTGCCTAACGTTACTTTCTTGCTATGACAGGTCGGTAGCCGATGCTTTGTCCTCTATCTGCGGTGTAGAGCGAGCTCGGCGGCCACTTGCACCGTTGAGGAACGGGGCCGGAGAGGAAGAGGCCGTGGCGGCGGTTGCCGATGCCGACATGGACATGCCACCCGAGGGCGAGAACGACACGACGTCCGAGAGGATGCTCGCGCCTTGTTTGGCATCGATCTCGGAGATGCTCTGAATCCGATCGATCTGGACGCTGACGGTGGCGGTGGTGATGGAACACAGGCCACGGTGAACTCAGACGCCTCTGCTCCTTCTGTCGCTAGACCTAGAAAAGGTAGGTCAGGTAAGCGCAAGTCTCTTGTGTGGCAAGATTTTGAGGAGATCTTTGCTAATGTTCCTGGTAAATCAGAACCTGTGTGCATTTCGGCAAAATGCAAACTGTGTAAAACTGTTATGTCTGCTAGATCTAGTGCTGGAACTAGTCACTTAAAGAGACACCTAGAAACTTGTAAGACTAAAATTGATAAAATTGCTAACGTTCAGTCTAGGCTTGCTTATAATCCTGATGGAACTGTGTACAACTGGGAGTACAAACCTGATGTTGCTAGATCTGAACTGTGTCGTTTGATTGCTAAACTTGATCTGTCTTTAGGGATTGGTGAGATTGATGCATTTGAAGAATATATTGTTAAGGCTCATAATCTTAGGTTTGTTAAAGTCTCTAGACAGTCCACCACTAAAGATCTTTACAAACTGTTTAATGAACGTCGTAATATTATTAAGAACAATGTGTTGTCTGGTGCTTCTTTTGTGTGTCTTACATCAGACATTTGGTCTGGCAATGCTAAAGAGGATTACATTAGTGTTGTGGCTCATTATGTGAATGCTGAGTGGGAGTTAGTGAAAAAGGTAATTGGTCTTAGGTTGATTGATGTGAAACATACTGGTGATAATATTGTAGAAAAAATTGGTGGTGTGATTCAAGAGTATGGTTTGCTTGAAAAGATATTCTCTGTTAATCTTGATAATGCTTCCTCCAATGCTAAGGCTATGGAGTCTTTGATCCCTATCTTTGCTGGTTATCTTGGTTCTGATCTTGAACCTACACCTGATGATCCTAATAAAGTAAAATATAATCTACTGCATCAACGTTGTGCTTGCCATATTATTAATCTGGCTTGACAAGGATCAAACCATACATTGAGGATTTTAGAACTGCTATTAGTTTTTTGAATTCATCTAATCATAGAATTACTATGTTTAAGAATTATTGCAATGCTTAGGGTGTTAGAGCTAGAAAGTTTGGCTTGGATATGGATGTTACATGGAATGCTACATACCTTATGCTCAAACACTTGATTCCTTACAAGAATGTTTTTTCTGTGTTTATCAATGCTAACTATGGCAAAACATTGTTAACTGGCAAGCATTGGTATGTTGTTGAAAAAATTTATGAGTTCCTAGAAGTATTTTATGAATCAACTGTTGTTTTATCTGGTATTTACTATCCAACTACTCCACTGATTATGCACCATCTGCTAGAAATTGCCACTCATTTGAATGAAGCTGAAAAAGATAGATATATGATTGAAATTATGTACCCTATGAAACTTAAATTCCTTAAATACTGGAAGAACATACCTATCTTATATTCATTTGCTTTTGTTCTTGATCCTAGAGGTAAAATGAGGGGTCTGTTTAATGTTCTTAAAATATTACAAGAAAAAGTTGGTTTTGACTACAGTTCTTATTATGTTGATGTGAAAATAGAATTATTCAAACTGTTTAACAAGTATGAGCAAAAGTTTGGCTCTTACAGGTCTCAAAGAAGGTCTTCACAGCCTACAAACACTACTGGTAAGAAAAAACAAGCATGGGGGAGAATTTTTGGAGGTGATGGTAATTCTGGTGTTGTTGGACCTTCCCCTACTTGTGCCCCTTCTTCATCTGCTTCTGCTGCTGCTTGTGAACTAACTGCTTACCTAGACAGTGACAATGTCACTACATATGAGGATGACTTTGACTTGCTTCTCTGGTGGCGTGACGTAGTGGAACTGTAGTGGGCGGGCTGCCACCGCCGGTGAGGCTAGCACCGCGGCGCGGATGGCGGTGAGCTCCGAGGAAGAGAGTGGGTCGAGCAGGTAAGGGCGGGAAGAGGCAGACGAAGGCATAGTGGAGGCAGAGATGATGGCAGGGATGTACAGGATAATGGCAAACATTTTGGCAGACATTGTTGAGGATCATCCGATGGAAAAGAGGCTGCCATTGTTGATGAGCTTATATAGAGAGATGAGTGCACGTGTCTCCTGTGCTCAGGCTTATCTCTACTATAATTGAAAACTTTTAAAAGAGTGATCTCACCCTTGACCCCACAGTCAGGCTTCCCACCCTCCTTCTCTACCACGCCCAGGCTTCCCACTCCCCTCACGCGCGCTCACGTGGTTAATCAGGGAACGTGGTTATAGGAAACAAGTTCATCCGTATGTAACTATACGCCTATAATCATGGAACGAATTCAAAATTCACGGACGGGGTTCGTCCCAGGTGGGAGGAGCGGTTGATGGAGTTGCACCGGACTCGGTGCAGAGGAGAGAGGAGTCATGCCGGAGCCATGCTAGAGAGCGAACCGAGCGCACATAGGAGCTCCGGCCGGCAAGCACGCGACGGAGATTCAGCCAGCTGCCGTCGCATGGGCGAGCGCGTGGTCGAGATACGACTTCCTGCGGCCACGGGTGAGCTCCGCTCCGCTCCGCCCGGCCACCGGCGAGCGCGTGGGCTCCGCCCCGGCCTGCCTCCTCACGAGCGAGCTCCGCACCGCCTGACCGCGGGGCGACCTCTGTCCCGCCCCACCGCCGACGTGCCCGCAGATGCGCTATGTCCTGTCGGCTGCCGCAGAGCGTCGGCGCCGTAGGGAAGAGCAGAGGAAGGATGAGCTTTGGATGCATTGGTGCGGTAGCGGAGGAGGCGCAGGGCAGCCTTGCTGCGACTCCCCGGCGGGCAACCTCCGGCCAAGCGAGTCACCGGCCCTGGCCCTTCGCACGGAGGAGGTGCGGGTGAAAAAAAAAGGTCGCGGCGGTGGCCGGAAGGGATTAAAAATGAAAAGGTACGTGAAGAGAAATGGCCCAAGTGTTTAAGCGAACTTGACCTTTGCATGATGTCACTTTATTTTTATTTCAACTAGGGTCCCTCCTCCAGGTTACTTCTTTTTATCTCTATATGTTGCAAGCACTTGTAATCTTTTGATAATCACGCACTAATTTAAAACCACTAACTATGAACTAACTTCTGCAGCCTTGTTTTGACAGGACATTTGTAATTCAAGCGCTAAAACTGTTCAACGGGAATGAAGAGCAAGCTGCTGCATTCTTGTGTGGTGGTTAGACTCCTGAGAGCAGTCGTTTCTGACATTATGTTTGCTGAACCCATTTCTGGGTTGAATATTGATATGAAAATGTCTAAAGAACTAGGACACTGCTTGTGCAGTTTATGGACTTATTTTTAGAGTGCCTTCAGCCTTTACCTTGTTTCTGGGAACAAACACTTGCTTTATGTACCTGATACATAGACTGATAGACACCTGAATGCATCCAAAATTGTGAATCTTCCGCCTCTAATTAAACTGGTTGTTTGCCATCTTTAACTGAGAAAGAACTATAAGAAAAAAGAACCATATATACTGTGCCCATCAATGCTAAACATATACTGTGCGTCTGTGCCCATCAATTTTGAATGATTGGGGAGAGTGTACAATTCTGAATCTCACCCGTCATAGAATGCCTTCTCCTTGTTTAGTTCCAAAATCTCATTGTAACGCACGGAAAGAAGCAACGCCACACTCTCCATAATTGTGTTAATTTTATAAACTTTGTTATTTTGGATGAATGTAACCTTAACGTCAAAAATCTAATTTCACAAATTTTTCTATCTTATCATATGATCTATGTGTTTGAGTGTTTGTATGTAAAACGCTTAGCTGTCTCGTAGCAATGCACGGGCACTATATACATGTGCCTCTAGAAATGATAGAATTAACTTTAGATTTAATAAACCCGTAGTGTTAGCACGGACAAATATACTAGTATATATATGGCCAGAGATAAGATCTTTTAAAATATACTGTTATTTTCAGTATATATATAAACGATCGGATAGGACATTGGGTGAAGATATTGCTCGATCATCAACATCTTAAAGTCAAGGAATCCCCGAAATGGAAAGGTCATCTTTCCGTGTCTCCATGCCCACATTTTTTCTATAGTAGTCCAAAATAGCATTTCTAGTCGTACAAGCAATCCCAGTCGTACGTCTCTTAAATCTCTCTCTCTCTCTTTTCCATTCGTCCCTTACTTTGTTGAGCCTGTCGATATCTTAATATATTATCTGGAAAAAAAAAACCTTCTCTGACTGAGTAGTTTGCGTAAGGGACATATGTGCTTGCTTCATACGTACTATAATACAAAACGAAGCTTGACTTCTCATATTTATGGATTACGGCCATACATATACATGAATTTGTCTAGAGCTTCAAGCTACTATGCATGAAAAAAAATGATTTTCAAGATCACTCGAACAGAAGTAAAAGAAAATTAGACAAACATCGAACGTGCGTCCCTATCTCGTTCCATGCTTGATAATTTTAATTGTTGTTACACATAACATGGCAAGAATTAGGGTTTTAGTTTTTTCTCTCTCTTGCATGGTAGTTGAGGAATTTATCTTAAATATTATATCAACTCTTTGATACTACTAGTGTAAATTAGTAGGGTAACTACTGACCAATCACTACCGGAAAACGGCTCTTTGCCGAGTGTTTTTTTCGGCACTTGGCAAAGGAGTTTCTTTGCCGAGTATAAAAAAGCTATCGACAAAGATTTTGCCGAGTGTTTTTTTACACTTGGCAACAAAATTTCAAAACACATTTTGAAGCAGAAAATTAATTGAAATGAAAAGGTTTTCAACTAGAAAGTTGTATAAATCATCAAGATGTACAATGATTATATTGCTCATTTATTTATATGACAAAGTGAAATTAAATTTGTTCACAAATCTTCCATATCTCTCTTATAGTTTATGAAATTACGAGAGCGATATATAAGATTTATGAACAATATTAGAACGACTAAGTCGGATGAACAAATGAACAAATAACAAAAGTACATTTTGTATATCTCAAAAAGTTATGAAACTTTGTAGTTTGCAACCTTTTGATTTGAAATCATTTAGTCATGCAAAACTGAGTTTGAAATTTAAATTTTAAAATTCAAAATTTTCAAACGATCTTGGATGGAAAAGCAACCAAAATATACTTTGTAGATCTTGAAAATTAATGAAACTTTGTGGCTGGAAACTTTTTGATTTGAAATCATATTGTCATGCAAAATTGCGTTTGAATTAAAAATTTAAAAAATCTAAACTTTTTAAACTATCTAGGATGGCAAAAAAACCAAAATAAACTCTGTAGATCTCAAAAATTTATGAAACATTGTAGTAGTCAACTTTTTTATTGGAAATCATTTTCTCATGCAAAACTGCATTTGAATTTCAAAAATTTAAATTTCAAATTTTGTAAACGACCTCGGATATATGAAGAAACTTCTCTAAAGGAAAAGTGTAGATCTCGAAAAGTTATGAAACTTTGTTGTTTACAACTTTTTTATTTGAATTTGTTTAGGTCCTCAAACAAGCAATTTACCATTATTTTAGCATAATATATGAGTTACTAAAACATAATATAGACACAAGTGAGAGTGTTTTGTAGTGGTTACATGAGGTGACGCGCGAGGGAGAGGTTAAACTTTGCAAGGTGGATAATGATGGGCGGCACCGGTCATTGGATGCCTTCCCCGATTTTAAAAAAATTACGGTTTTTTTTATTCAATCCTTGTTGAGTCTCAGGGACTCGACAAAGACGGTTTTACCGATAAATTCTTTGTTGAGTGTCATTTGCCGAGTGTATTAGCTGTGTCCGGTAGTGAATACTACTAATTTGGTATATGGCTTGCCTCCATGCAGGATCATTTCAAAAAACTATAATTTTCAAAAAATTCTAATTTGGTATATCGCGTGACTCAATCCGCCTATCTGTCAAATTTTGGGCAACCGGATGAGTTTCACGATTCGTGCTCCAGGCCTTCATATCGGGATAATTAACGCGGCTGGGAGATGATGGGGTCATGCCGTCGTGGTGTGGCACAGACCACAAGGCATACGCCTGCAGTCGGAGAAAAATAAAGTAAGAGATGGAAGCACTGAACACCACGATTTTATTCTGAATAGGATCGAAGCTGCTGATGAATGTTGTACACAACCACGAAATTCATATCCGTATGATCGATTGTCTAACGGCAATCCAAACATGTCATGACGGGATCTAATAATAAATCTGAAAAGATAAAATAAATAAGCAAGCATCTCACAAATGTTGATTGGGGAATAAATTAACTGGGATTCCGTACTTGAGGACCGTATCAATATTCAACAATGGAGTCTCGGAGTGTACGTACGTGTATTGCTGGCAGCCGGTGGCGGTGGCCTTCCATTGTCGCCGTCAGCACTGAGCGATGTCAACGATCACTGCAGAACCGCGACACTACTGATGAGAACGCTGGCTCGCTGTCGCCGACGCTGAAGTTGGAAGCTTGGAGGCACTGGTTCCAACCTCTTCGGCCTTCTCCCATGGGCTATGTGGGCTCCTACATAGGCCTGCCATGCCCACAGACTGGGCTGCCCTGTTAAACATAGCCTTGCTAGACCTACTGCCACTAAAGTTGGCCATGCAGTCCGAGGCCCGGCGGCCCGGCCCACGGCACGTATTTTTGGCACGACCCGAATCCGGCCCGGCCCACACTGCCCCGTGCCCGTGCCAGCCCGGCCCGCATAGGCGTGCCGTGCTTGGGCTGACCCCCTGGCCCGCGGGCGGTCGCGGCACGGCCCGGCTAAACAGCCAATGAACGGCGCGGCCAGGCCTGCCAGCACCCCCCAGTCCGCCACCCCCCACATATTTAACCCCGCGGCTCCCATAACCCTAGCCATCCCTCCCCGCTCCCCCTCGCCGCCGCGCCGCGCCCCAAACCCTAGCCATTCCTGAGTGAGAGCGGAGAACCTGACTCTGACTGTCTGAGAGGCTGAGATCCAGATGTCCCCTCTCCGGCTCGCTGTTGGCCCATCGCTGTGTCGCTGGGACGCTCTAGCTCTCTCCAGTCTCCGTCTCCGCGTCTCGCCGAACGCCGGTCGACGTCTCCGTCGTCCACCATCATCGATCTAGGTTCTCCGGTGTCCGGTGAACTAGATCCGCCTTCTCCCTGTCTCCTCGACTCCTCCTGTCCTCCCTTCCTTCCTCTCTCGGTGATTATGTGAGTTCGTGCTCTGTCTTCCTTCCTCCGCCGCTCGCCGTCCGTTCTTACGGTCTGTCCGTCTTGTCTGTCGTATCTCGTACTCTCTTCTCTACCTACTTCCTCGGGGGTCCTCGTCTTCACCGGTACCGGGCTCCGGTTGCGAAGGTGAGTATCCGGTAACCCTAAACCTATTCCTAAGCGTAACCCTAACACTCTGCCTAACGTTACTTTCTTGCTATGACAGGTCGGTAGCCGATGCTTTGTCCTCTATCTGCGGTGTAGAGCGAGCTCGGCGGCCACTTGCACCGTTGAGGAACGGGGCCGGAGAGGAAGAGGCCGTGGCGGCGGTTGCCGATGCCGACATGGACATGCCACCCGAGGGCGAGAACGACACGACGTCCGAGAGGATGCTCGCGCCTTGTTTGGCATCGATCTCGGAGATGCTCTGAATCCGATCGATCTGGACGCTGACGGTGGCGGTGGTGATGGAACACAGGCCACGGTGAACTCAGACGCCTCTGCTCCTTCTGTCGCTAGACCTAGAAAAGGTAGGTCAGGTAAGCGCAAGTCTCTTGTGTGGCAAGATTTTGAGGAGATCTTTGCTAATGTTCCTGGTAAATCAGAACCTGTGTGCATTTCGGCAAAATGCAAACTGTGTAAAACTGTTATGTCTGCTAGATCTAGTGCTGGAACTAGTCACTTAAAGAGACACCTAGAAACTTGTAAGACTAAAATTGATAAAATTGCTAACGTTCAGTCTAGGCTTGCTTATAATCCTGATGGAACTGTGTACAACTGGGAGTACAAACCTGATGTTGCTAGATCTGAACTGTGTCGTTTGATTGCTAAACTTGATCTGTCTTTAGGGATTGGTGAGATTGATGCATTTGAAGAATATATTGTTAAGGCTCATAATCTTAGGTTTGTTAAAGTCTCTAGACAGTCCACCACTAAAGATCTTTACAAACTGTTTAATGAACGTCGTAATATTATTAAGAACAATGTGTTGTCTGGTGCTTCTTTTGTGTGTCTTACATCAGACATTTGGTCTGGCAATGCTAAAGAGGATTACATTAGTGTTGTGGCTCATTATGTGAATGCTGAGTGGGAGTTAGTGAAAAAGGTAATTGGTCTTAGGTTGATTGATGTGAAACATACTGGTGATAATATTGTAGAAAAAATTGGTGGTGTGATTCAAGAGTATGGTTTGCTTGAAAAGATATTCTCTGTTAATCTTGATAATGCTTCCTCCAATGCTAAGGCTATGGAGTCTTTGATCCCTATCTTTGCTGGTTATCTTGGTTCTGATCTTGAACCTACACCTGATGATCCTAATAAAGTAAAATATAATCTACTGCATCAACGTTGTGCTTGCCATATTATTAATCTGGCTTGACAAGGATCAAACCATACATTGAGGATTTTAGAACTGCTATTAGTTTTTTGAATTCATCTAATCATAGAATTACTATGTTTAAGAATTATTGCAATGCTTAGGGTGTTAGAGCTAGAAAGTTTGGCTTGGATATGGATGTTACATGGAATGCTACATACCTTATGCTCAAACACTTGATTCCTTACAAGAATGTTTTTTCTGTGTTTATCAATGCTAACTATGGCAAAACATTGTTAACTGGCAAGCATTGGTATGTTGTTGAAAAAATTTATGAGTTCCTAGAAGTATTTTATGAATCAACTGTTGTTTTATCTGGTATTTACTATCCAACTACTCCACTGATTATGCACCATCTGCTAGAAATTGCCACTCATTTGAATGAAGCTGAAAAAGATAGATATATGATTGAAATTATGTACCCTATGAAACTTAAATTCCTTAAATACTGGAAGAACATACCTATCTTATATTCATTTGCTTTTGTTCTTGATCCTAGAGGTAAAATGAGGGGTCTGTTTAATGTTCTTAAAATATTACAAGAAAAAGTTGGTTTTGACTACAGTTCTTATTATGTTGATGTGAAAATAGAATTATTCAAACTGTTTAACAAGTATGAGCAAAAGTTTGGCTCTTACAGGTCTCAAAGAAGGTCTTCACAGCCTACAAACACTACTGGTAAGAAAAAACAAGCATGGGGGAGAATTTTTGGAGGTGATGGTAATTCTGGTGTTGTTGGACCTTCCCCTACTTGTGCCCCTTCTTCATCTGCTTCTGCTGCTGCTTGTGAACTAACTGCTTACCTAGACAGTGACAATGTCACTACATATGAGGATGACTTTGACTTGCTTCTCTGGTGGCGTGACGTAGTGGAACTGTAGTGGGCGGGCTGCCACCGCCGGTGAGGCTAGCACCGCGGCGCGGATGGCGGTGAGCTCCGAGGAAGAGAGTGGGTCGAGCAGGTAAGGGCGGGAAGAGGCAGACGAAGGCATAGTGGAGGCAGAGATGATGGCAGGGATGTACAGGATAATGGCAAACATTTTGGCAGACATTGTTGAGGATCATCCGATGGAAAAGAGGCTGCCATTGTTGATGAGCTTATATAGAGAGATGAGTGCACGTGTCTCCTGTGCTCAGGCTTATCTCTACTATAATTGAAAACTTTTAAAAGAGTGATCTCACCCTTGACCCCACAGTCAGGCTTCCCACCCTCCTTCTCTACCACGCCCAGGCTTCCCACTCCCCTCACGCGCGCTCACGTGGTTAATCAGGGAACGTGGTTATAGGAAACAAGTTCATCCGTATGTAACTATACGCCTATAATCATGGAACGAATTCAAAATTCACGGACGGGGTTCGTCCCAGGTGGGAGGAGCGGTTGATGGAGTTGCACCGGACTCGGTGCAGAGGAGAGAGGAGTCATGCCGGAGCCATGCTAGAGAGCGAACCGAGCGCACATAGGAGCTCCGGCCGGCAAGCACGCGACGGAGATTCAGCCAGCTGCCGTCGCATGGGCGAGCGCGTGGTCGAGATACGACTTCCTGCGGCCACGGGTGAGCTCCGCTCCGCTCCGCCCGGCCACCGGCGAGCGCGTGGGCTCCGCCCCGGCCTGCCTCCTCACGAGCGAGCTCCGCACCGCCTGACGCGGGGCGACCTCTGTCCCGCCCCACCGCCAACGTGCCCGCAGATGCGCTATGTCCTGTCGGCTGCCGCAGAGCGTCGGCGCCGTAGGGAAGAGCAGAGGAAGGATGAGCTTTGGATGCATTGGTGCGGTAGCGGAGGAGGCGCAGGGCAGCCTTGCTGCGACTCCCCGGCGGGCAACCTCCGGCCAAGCGAGTCACCGGCCCTGGCCCTTCGCACGGAGGAGGTGCGGGTGAAAAAAAAAGGTCGCGGCGGTGGCCGGAAGGGATTAAAAATGAAAAGGTACGTGAAGAGAAATGGCCCAAGTGTTTAAGCGAACTTGACCTTTGCATGATGTCACTTTATTTTTATTTCAACTAGGGTCCCTCCTCCAGGTTACTTCTTTTTATCTCTATATGTTGCAAGCACTTGTAATCTTTTGATAATCACGCACTAATTTAAAACCACTAACTATGAACTAACTTCTGCAGCCTTGTTTTGACAGGACATTTGTAATTCAAGCGCTAAAACTGTTCAACGGGAATGAAGAGCAAGCTGCTGCATTCTTGTGTGGTGGTTAGACTCCTGAGAGCAGTCGTTTCTGACATTATGTTTGCTGAACCCATTTCTGGGTTGAATATTGATATGAAAATGTCTAAAGAACTAGGACACTGCTTGTGCAGTTTATGGACTTATTTTTAGAGTGCCTTCAGCCTTTACCTTGTTTCTGGGAACAAACACTTGCTTTATGTACCTGATACATAGACTGATAGACACCTGAATGCATCCAAAATTGTGAATCTTCCGCCTCTAATTAAACTGGTTGTTTGCCATCTTTAACTGAGAAAGAACTATAAGAAAAAAGAACCATATATACTGTGCCCATCAATGCTAAACATATACTGTGCGTCTGTGCCCATCAATTTTGAATGATTGGGGAGAGTGTACAATTCTGAATCTCACCCGTCATAGAATGCCTTCTCCTTGTTTAGTTCCAAAATCTCATTGTAACGCACGGAAAGAAGCAACGCCACACTCTCCATAATTGTGTTAATTTTATAAACTTTGTTATTTTGGATGAATGTAACCTTAACGTCAAAAATCTAATTTCACAAATTTTTCTATCTTATCATATGATCTATGTGTTTGAGTGTTTGTATGTAAAACGCTTAGCTGTCTCGTAGCAATGCACGGGCACTATATACATGTGCCTCTAGAAATGATAGAATTAACTTTAGATTTAATAAACCCGTAGTGTTAGCACGGACAAATATACTAGTATATATATGGCCAGAGATAAGATCTTTTAAAATATACTGTTATTTTCAGTATATATATAAACGATCGGATAGGACATTGGGTGAAGATATTGCTCGATCATCAACATCTTAAAGTCAAGGAATCCCCGAAATGGAAAGGTCATCTTTCCGTGTCTCCATGCCCACATTTTTTCTATAGTAGTCCAAAATAGCATTTCTAGTCGTACAAGCAATCCCAGTCGTACGTCTCTTAAATCTCTCTCTCTCTCTTTTCCATTCGTCCCTTACTTTGTTGAGCCTGTCGATATCTTAATATATTATCTGGAAAAAAAAAACCTTCTCTGACTGAGTAGTTTGCGTAAGGGACATATGTGCTTGCTTCATACGTACTATAATACAAAACGAAGCTTGACTTCTCATATTTATGGATTACGGCCATACATATACATGAATTTGTCTAGAGCTTCAAGCTACTATGCATGAAAAAAAATGATTTTCAAGATCACTCGAACAGAAGTAAAAGAAAATTAGACAAACATCGAACGTGCGTCCCTATCTCGTTCCATGCTTGATAATTTTAATTGTTGTTACACATAACATGGCAAGAATTAGGGTTTTAGTTTTTTCTCTCTCTTGCATGGTAGTTGAGGAATTTATCTTAAATATTATATCAACTCTTTGATACTACTAGTGTAAATTAGTAGGGTAACTACTGACCAATCACTACCGGAAAACGGCTCTTTGCCGAGTGTTTTTTTCGGCACTTGGCAAAGGAGTTTCTTTGCCGAGTATAAAAAAGCTATCGACAAAGATTTTGCCGAGTGTTTTTTTACACTTGGCAACAAAATTTCAAAACACATTTTGAAGCAGAAAATTAATTGAAATGAAAAGGTTTTCAACTAGAAAGTTGTATAAATCATCAAGATGTACAATGATTATATTGCTCATTTATTTATATGACAAAGTGAAATTAAATTTGTTCACAAATCTTCCATATCTCTCTTATAGTTTATGAAATTACGAGAGCGATATATAAGATTTATGAACAATATTAGAACGACTAAGTCGGATGAACAAATGAACAAATAACAAAAGTACATTTTGTATATCTCAAAAAGTTATGAAACTTTGTAGTTTGCAACCTTTTGATTTGAAATCATTTAGTCATGCAAAACTGAGTTTGAAATTTAAATTTTAAAATTCAAAATTTTCAAACGATCTTGGATGGAAAAGCAACCAAAATATACTTTGTAGATCTTGAAAATTAATGAAACTTTGTGGCTGGAAACTTTTTGATTTGAAATCATATTGTCATGCAAAATTGCGTTTGAATTAAAAATTTAAAAAATCTAAACTTTTTAAACTATCTAGGATGGCAAAAAAAACCAAAATAAACTCTGTAGATCTCAAAAAATTTATGAAACATTGTAGTAGTCAACTTTTTTATTGGAAATCATTTTCTCATGCAAAACTGCATTTGAATTTCAAAAATTTAAATTTCAAATTTTGTAAACGACCTCGGATATATGAAGAAACTTCTCTAAAGGAAAAGTGTAGATCTCGAAAAGTTATGAAACTTTGTTGTTTACAACTTTTTTATTTGAATTTGTTTAGGTCCTCAAACAAGCAATTTACCATTATTTTAGCATAATATATGAGTTACTAAAACATAATATAGACACAAGTGAGAGTGTTTTGTAGTGGTTACATGAGGTGACGCGCGAGGGAGAGGTTAAACTTTGCAAGGTGGATAATGATGGGCGGCACCGGTCATTGGATGCCTTCCCCGATTTTAAAAAAATTACGGTTTTTTTTATTCAATCCTTGTTGAGTCTCAGGGACTCGACAAAGACGGTTTTACCGATAAATTCTTTGTTGAGTGTCATTTGCCGAGTGTATTAGCTGTGTCCGGTAGTGAATACTACTAATTTGGTATATGGCTTGCCTCCATGCAGGATCATTTCAAAAAACTATAATTTTCAAAAAATTCTAATTTGGTATATCGCGTGACTCAATCCGCCTATCTGTCAAATTTTGGGCAACCGGATGAGTTTCACGATTCGTGCTCCAGGCCTTCATATCGGGATAATTAACGCGGCTGGGAGATGATGGGGTCATGCCGTCGTGGTGTGGCACAGACCACAAGGCATACGCCTGCAGTCGGAGAAAAATAAAGTAAGAGATGGAAGCACTGAACACCACGATTTTATTCTGAATAGGATCGAAGCTGCTGATGAATGTTGTACACAACCACGAAATTCATATCCGTATGATCGATTGTCTAACGGCAATCCAAACATGTCATGACGGGATCTAATAATAAATCTGAAAAGATAAAATAAATAAGCAAGCATCTCACAAATGTTGATTGGGGAATAAATTAACTGGGATTCCGTACTTGAGGACCGTATCAATATTCAACAATGGAGTCTCGGAGTGTACGTACGTGTATTGCTGGCAGCCGGTGGCGGTGGCCTTCCATTGTCGCCGTCAGCACTGAGCGATGTCAACGATCACTGCAGAACCGCGACACTACTGATGAGAACGCTGGCTCGCTGTCGCCGACGCTGAAGTTGGAAGCTTGGAGGCACTGGTTCCAACCTCTTCGGCCTTCTCCCATGGGCTATGTGGGCTCCTACATAGGCCTGCCATGCCCACAGACTGGGCTGCCCTGTTAAACATAGCCTTGCTAGACCTACTGCCACTAAAGTTGGCCATGCAGTCCGAGGCCCGGCGGCCCGGCCCACGGCACGTATTTTTGGCACGACCCGAATCCGGCCCGGCCCACACTGCCCCGTGCCCGTGCCAGCCCGGCCCGCATAGGCGTGCCGTGCTTGGGCTGACCCCCTGGCCCGCGGGCGGTCGCGGCACGGCCCGGCTAAACAGCCAATGAACGGCGCGGCCAGGCCTGCCAGCACCCCCAGTCCGCCACCCCCCACATATTTAACCCCGCGGCTCCCATAACCCTAGCCATCCCTCCCCGCTCCCCCTCGCCGCCGCGCCGCGCCCCAAACCCTAGCCATTCCTGAGTGAGAGCGGAGAACCTGACTCTGACTGTCTGAGAGGCTGAGATCCAGATGTCCCCTCTCCGGCTCGCTGTTGGCCCATCGCTGTGTCGCTGGGACGCTCTAGCTCTCTCCAGTCTCCGTCTCCGCGTCTCGCCGAACGCCGGTCGACGTCTCCGTCGTCCACCATCATCGATCTAGGTTCTCCGGTGTCCGGTGAACTAGATCCGCCTTCTCCCTGTCTCCTCGACTCCTCCTGTCCTCCCTTCCTTCCTCTCTCGGTGATTATGTGAGTTCGTGCTCTGTCTTCCTTCCTCCGCCGCTCGCCGTCCGTTCTTACGGTCTGTCCGTCTTGTCTGTCGTATCTCGTACTCTCTTCTCTACCTACTTCCTCGGGGGTCCTCGTCTTCACCGGTACCGGGCTCCGGTTGCGAAGGTGAGTATCCGGTAACCCTAAACCTATTCCTAAGCGTAACCCTAACACTCTGCCTAACGTTACTTTCTTGCTATGACAGGTCGGTAGCCGATGCTTTGTCCTCTATCTGCGGTGTAGAGCGAGCTCGGCGGCCACTTGCACCGTTGAGGAACGGGGCCGGAGAGGAAGAGGCCGTGGCGGCGGTTGCCGATGCCGACATGGACATGCCACCCGAGGGCGAGAACGACACGACGTCCGAGAGGATGCTCGCGCCTTGTTTGGCATCGATCTCGGAGATGCTCTGAATCCGATTGATCTGGACGCTGACGGCGGCGGTGGTGATGGAACACAGGCCACGGTGAACTCAGACGCCTCTGCTCCTTCTGTCGCTAGACCTAGAAAAGGTAGGTCAGGTAAGCGCAAGTCTCTTGTGTGGCAAGAGTTTGAGGAGATCTTTGCTAATGTTCCTGGTAAATCAGAACCTGTGTGCATTTCGGCAAAATGCAAACTGTGTAAAACTGTTATGTCTGCTAGATCAAGTGCTGGAACTGATCACTTAAAGAGACACCTAGAAACTTGTAAGACTAAAGTTGATAAAATTGCTAACGTTCAGTCTAGGCTTGCTTATAATCCTGATGGAACTATGTACAATTGGGAGTACAAACCTGATGTTGCTAGATCTGAACTGTGTCGTTTGATTGCTAAACTTGATCTGTCTTTAGGGATTGGTGAGATTGATGCATTTGAAGAATATATTGTTAAGGCTCATAATCCTAGGTTTGTTAAAGTCTCTAGATAGTCCACCACTAGAGATCTTTACATTAGTGTTGTGGCTCATTATGTGAATGCTGAGTGGGAGTTAGTGAAAAAGGTAATTGGTCTTAGGTTGATTGATGTGAAACATACTGTTGATAATATTGCAGAAAAAATTAGTGGTGTGATTCAACAGTATGGTTTGCTTGAAAATATATTCTCTGTTAATCTTGATAATGCTTCGTCCAATGCTAAGGCTATGGAGACTTTGATCCCTATCTTTGCTGGTTATCTTGGTTCTGATCTTGAACCTACACCTGATGATCCTAATAAAGTAAAATATAATCTACTGCATCAACGTTGTGCTTGCCATATTATTAATCTGGTTTGAAAAGGATCAAACCATACATTGAGGATTTTAGAACTGCTATTAGTTTTTTGAATTCATCTAATCACAGAATTGCTATGTTTAAGAATTATTGCAATGCTCAGGTGTTAGACCTAGAAAGTTTGGCTTGGATATGGATGTTAGATGGAATGCTACATACCTTATGCTCAAACACTTGATTCCTTATAAGAATGTTTTTTTCTATGTTTATCAATGCTTACTATGGCAAAACATTGTTAACTAGCAAGCATTGGTATGTTGCTGAAAAAATTTATGAGTTCCTAGAAGTTTTTTATGAATCAACTGTTGTTTTATCTGGTATTTACTATCCAACTAGTCTACTGATTATGCACCATCTGCTAGAAATTGCCAATCATTTGAATGAAGCTGAAAAAGATAGATATATGATTGAAATTATGTACCCTATGAAACTTAAATTCCTTAAATACTGGAAGAACATACCTATCTTATATTCATTTGCTTTTGTTCTTGATCCTAGAGGTAAAATGAGGGGTCTGTTTAATGTTCTTAAAATATTACAAGAAAAAGTTGGTTTTGACTACAGTTCTTATTATGTTGATGTGAAAATAGAATTATTCAAACTGTTTAACAAGTATGAACAAAAGTTTGGCTCTTACAGGTCTCAAAGAGGGTCTTCACAGCCTACAAACACTACTGGTAAGAAAAAACAAGCATGGGGGAGAATTTTTGGAGGTGATGGTAATTCTGGTGTTGTTGGACCTTCCCCTACTTGTGCCCCTTCTTCATCTGCTTCTGCTGCTGCTTGTCAACTAACTGCTTACCAAGACAGTGACAATGTCACTACATATGAGGATGACTTTGACTTGCTTCTCTGGTGGCGTGACCATAAGCTAACATATCATGTGCTTTCTATCATGGTCAAAGACGTTATTTCTGTTCCTGTTTCAACTGTGTCTTCAGAGTCATGTTTTAGCATGACAGGAATGATTCTTGAAGAGCGGCGCCGACGATTGTTGCCGGAACATGTGGAGGCCCTTATGTGCATCAAGGATTGGGAGCTTGGTGATAAAAGACTTTAGCATTCTGTTGATGATCAAGAACTGATAGAAGCCTTCGAGAAGCTATACCTGCATGATGAAGGTGCATCAGAACCTGGTGCTGGAGCTCCAAATGCTACTTCAAGCACATCCCCATCGGCATCTGTGGCTTCAGCTAGAACTTGAGTTGAGAGTGTTGAGAATAGAGATAGACAGATAGTTGATACTTGATAGAGCTGAGAGATTCAGAGTTGAGAGGAATATCTGTGAGCTATGAGCTGTGACTGTGAATATGTGATGTATCTGTGACTAATGTAATGAACATAAGATCTTTATAAGAGTTGTGATGCGCTCTTTTTTCCTTTCTGGGGTTTCTCACAAGGGTGAGTTTTACCCAGAAAAGTTTTTAATGAGGCAGCATTGCATACAGCTCAGTTATCCTTTTATACTTGTGTGTTTTCCCTTGTTTTTTTATTTTTGTTGTTTTCTGGTTGTTGGTTTGTTGCCTGATCAAGAACTTGAAATTTTGTAAACTGTAAATCTGTAATCAAGTTGGGGGTTGTTGAACCTGGTATTTTCGTGCCTTGGGGGCACGGGCAAGAGTTGCCTGGGCATGCTATTCGTGCCGACACTGTGGCACGAGTGCTTGGGCCGTTTCTGTGGGACGAGGCACGCTGTGGCACGGCACGGGTGGCACGGATGGCCCGATGGCCAACTTTAACTGCCACCGATGCTGGGCTGCCAGTGTAACATATTTTTCTGTTGGGGTCATCGTGTCTGGTGAAAACAATACACGTACAAGGGGCTCCTAGCGAGTCCTTGGGGGTCAGCCAACCCGTCTTTTTTTATTATATAGTCCCTTTTTTTGAAAAATATTTCCAAATAAATGGTTTGATTATTTCTGTTTATAGACCTCGACCTCGGCGCCATGGTCTTTGGCACTGAGGAAACACGTCTCGACGTCGAGGTATTGGTAAGCTGTCGGATATGGCTGTGATCTGGCGTCGATGTGGATAAGATCTTGGTGCCACGGACCTCAGAGCCGAGTTATTACCTGGTATATCTTGGCCTTCGAAATGAAACAAGTATAATTATTTTAAGTAATATGCAATGTCCCTACTATTGTTCAATTGGTCAAGACAATGATTGATATTTTTTCTATGTATTTATAAGCAATATTTTACATAATGTATTTGTTTATAATTATGGATTGATTTATTTATAATCAAGCAATATTTTTTATGGAATGTATTTATTTATTTATAAGCATGGAGTAATTTATTTATTTCTTAGTTTATATACCTGGATTAAATTTTATTGATGGGTAAATAAATATTTCAAAATCAAAGAAATAGACCAACACAATGTAATGTTTCAAAAATCAAATAAAAAATAAATTATAAAAATGGAATATTCCAAAAGAAATTAAAAATACATTAATATTTCTTATTTGAAAATCAAATAAAAATCAAATTATAAAAAACGTAGCAAAAAAATTTAATTATTGATGATTCAACCCAAAACCTTATCCTCAGTAAGGATGTTGACATGTTGAACCACAGTAAGGATTTTGCATTTTACTTGAATCAGTTATACTTGTTTTATTTGGGGGGCCAAGATATATAAGCTAACGTCAAAGGAGGCATAGTCTGGTTGCCTAAGTCACTCGAGCGGCACCACAGATCTGAGTTTGACATGGGAGCGTATTTCAGCCGGTGATTTCTTGGATTTATTTCATGATTTACGGGCACTATACTTTCAGTGATAGACGACGTCCCCGTCGACAGCGAGACTCTTGTGGTGACTTCGTGAAGCTCGAGATCTGCAGGCTCATTTCTTCGAAGGTGCTCATAGAGGTAGGGTTTGTGTACGTTTATTCATAGGGATGAGTGTGCGTACGTATTGAGCGTCTGTGTTGTATTGTGTAATTTTTTTTTTAAAAAAAATGATATATAAGATAACAGCTCGGCACCAAGATTCATTGCGCCGAGCTTGATCTATGGTGTCGAGGTCTTGTCCATACCGGCGTCAGATCATTGCTACGTCCATTAGCACGTCAATACTCGGCGCTATTAGTCATGGCGCCAATACGTGTTTCCTTGGTGCCGAAGACCATGTCGCCGAGGTCGGAATCTATAATCGGAAAACAAATCACCAAGGGTCTATGTGAGAATATTTTTCAAAAAAAGGTTAAAAAGTGAAAAAGCGGAAAACAAATCACCAAGGGTCTATGTGAGAATATTTTTCAAAAAAAGGTTAAAAAGTGAAAAAGACGGTCAGCCAAGGGTGCTTTGCAACTTTGGATTTTTTTTTAATGTTTCTATGTTTTTTATGCAAAAACTGAACTCAATCCCAAAAAATTAATGGGTTCAAAGAGGACCTTAAATTCGTCGGTTTAACTAGGGCCTATTAGGGCTCGTGTTCTGTATTATTGGCCTATTTATAAGCACACTGCACACCCACCTCACCATTGGTGGATGGTCCATCAAGAATGCGCTGCATTGCACTATATATATAGGCCCTGTTTAGTTCCTGGGAATTCATTCGAAATTTCAAGATTCTCTATCACATCGAATTCCTATTCTCCGTCATATCAAAATACCTAAATATAGATGAAATAAAAAATTAATTGCACAATTTTGTTGTACTTTGCGAGACAAACATTTTAAGCCTAATTAATCAATGTTTGGACAATTATTATCAAATAAAAATAAAATTGCTAAAGTGTGCCGTGACAAGTGCTACATGATTTTTTTCACCCATTTTCACCATCTAAACACCCCTATACTATGCAATAACAGAGCGGGGAGCACAGATCAAGCCATGGCAAATATAGCTGTGATGGAGCAGCGATCAGAAAAAAAAAATATAGGAGTTGGAGGCAATAGGAACAAAAAGGAAGATCAATACAGGAAGCCTAGGAGTATTTGTTGAAACAATAGCAGAGGGATTCCTTAAGGATCAACGGTCTTGCTGAACGATCCTTCTATACAAATACAAGGAAAAGACTGTCCCAATCTTTACGAAGCACCTACACAAAGCAGCTTTAGTCCCGGACCAAAATGACCTTTAGCTACGAGCCATCCCGGGCCACGAGCCGGTTTTTCTCAACGTAGCAAGACCAAACCCTGCCCAATAATTGATCGTTTGTTTACTATTGGAGAGTATAAACAGCAGGAATCAATAATATCTAAAGATTCAAGTTTCCCCTTGATAATATCGATCATATCTCTGTAATCATCAAGTTTTTTTTGCAACGAGTCATAGACCAACACTGTACTTTTAGGGATAACGAAGACTATGAGTATCCTGTAATAACTGCAATTGTTTATAGATAGTCAACATATATATATACATATATATATATATATCTTTATGCTGAATTGAGTAAGTAAACTAAAATGTGCACACTCACCCTATGTTGTATGGGAAGAGTATATATTTCTTTTCCTTTTGGTTGATCAAAAACCTACGAAGATTCCTCTCTATTTGCTCTTTCCATTTGGCGTATGGAGTCTTCCGGTCCTTGAATATAATGTTTGGATCTATAAAACCAATCGTCTTTTCCTTGATAAGTCTAAGGTCTCTTATAATGTCCCTGTAAAGAAAGACATGTTACTTTATATATGTATATTATGCTACACCGTGAGATTACTAAAAAATGATTCACTTACAGACAATAGCAACTAACGAAGGATTTGTCCAGATCGTTCATGTGGCATAGCGGATGTAACTCGATGAACTGGACGTACATAATGTCATCGCCAGGGAAGTAATCGTGTTGTCTAATCCTGACACAAATATTATCATTGACGTCTAGCTCAACACTCTTACACGCCTCCATGTACCACTTGTTTAGCTTGTACATTTGCATGCCAAGTTCATTGAGTGCCGCAGGATTGTATAGACTCCTTCCAAATTCATATTTCCTTATCCACTCATCCACTACCGTGGCTTTCGGGCAGGTTTCTTCGTTGAGCACTCCGGAAACATGTAAACCCATACCTTTGAGAAAATCTTTGAGTCCTTTGTAAACGATATCTGGAGGCAGGAGTTCAGAGAGGACCGAGTTTGATCCATAGTCATTGATCCCCGGGGGCACTGAGTGTTGCGATTGTTCCCCTAGTTGTGGGACACCTTTGCCCGCTTTCTTCTTTTTTGTCTCCGCTTCAATGGACTTGGACATTGTGCGCTCATAGTTTGAGAGTGGGGTAGGCTTAAGAGATTCACGTCTCTTTTTCTCCCTCTCACGCACCGCTTTCCTTAGATCTGCTGGTTTGAGCAACAAGTACGGAGACTCGTCCTTCTTCACTCTATTGTCCTTGCATTTCGTGAAGAAATCTTGCACCTTTGAGAGTGGCGCATCCTCCTCAGTGTTCGCGGTGATAATTTCCTTGTGAATGACAACTCTCTTCCTCTTCGGCTCCGGTGGGGCCGACGCCGAAGCCTTCGCTTGTGACCGTCGTGGAGATGATGGAGCGGGCGGTGGAGGAGAGGGAGATGTAGTCGTGTCTCCCACTGGTCCATCATCGCCCGCAACACTATGGCCACTTGGTTATGATCATTCCCGAAACCATGGAGTGTCCTCTGCATTGAGCAGGATACTTGGATCTTTCGTCACGTTGAAGGGTGGGATTCGGTCATATCCCTTTCATAACCTTCTGACATGTCTGACTTGTCCTCAATTCCCACGATGATTCTTTTCCCTGAAAGAACTACGTGGCATTTTGGCTCTTTGTCAGTTGATTTGTCATCGGTTTTCCCTTTCTTGGGTTTTGTAGACGTGTCCTTCACATAGAACACCTGATTCACATCAGCAGCAAGCACGAATGGTTCATCTTTGTACCCAACACTATTTAGGTCCACTGCTGTCATCCCATACTCCTTGTCCACAGTTACCCCACTTGTCTTCACCCAATGGCACCGGAACAAAGCGACTTTAAAATTAGGAGCATACTCTAGTACCCAAATTTCCTCTATGCGGCCATAGTATGTATGTCTCTTCCCATTTGGGTCTATGGCATCTACGCGGACACCACTGTTTTGGTTTGTGCTATTTTTGTCTTAGGCAATGGTGTAAAATGTGTTTCCATTTATCTCGTACCCTTTGTACGTGAGAATGTGCCACGATGGTTCCCTTGACAGCAAATACAGTTGCTCATCTATAGTGTCGTCACCTTGACATTGTTTTCGTAACCAACCACTGAAAGTTTCCATGTGCTGACGCGTTATCCAATCTTCATTCTTCCCTGGGAATTTGGATCATAGGGAATCCTTGTGTACCTTGATATACGGCTCCACCACAGTTGAATTTTGAAGAACCATGTAGTGCGCTTTGTTGAAATAATCGTCCTCCGCACCAACATATGTTTTCTTTCCAAGTGTTCCCTTTCCACTAAGTCTGCCCTCGTGTCGCGATTTGGGAAGACCGATCGGGTCAAGGCCTGGAAAGAAGTCAACACAGAACTCAACGACCTCCTCTATCCCGTAGCCCTGGACGATGCTTCCTTTCGGGCGAGCACGCTGGTGAACATATTTCTTCAGTACTCCCATGAATCTCTCAAAGGGGAACATGTTGTGTAGAAACACACGACTGAGAATCTGGATCTCCTTGACCAGGTGAACAAGGAGGTGTGTCAGGACATCAAAGAAGGATGGAGGAAACACCCACTCAATGCTGACAAGACATTGAACCACATCATTATGTAGAGTAGCTAGTTCCATTGGATTGATTGCCTTCTGAGAAATGGCATTGAGGAATGCACATAGCTTTACAGTGGCCAGACGTACATGTGGAGGTAGAATTCCTCTTAAAGAAACTGGGAGCAACTGCGTCATAAGCACATGGTAGTCGTGCGACTTTAAATTTAGGAATCTCTTCTCTGGCACATTTATTATACACTTTATGTTGGATGTTGGTATTTCTTATGACTATTGGATAAATCCGCAAGCACACAGATTATACCGTTGTAGCACTTCACCCAGGAGTATTCCGGGGTATCGTATTTATATTCTCCCAGAGGAAAGCAGAGCTAGAAATGATAATAAAAGAGAGATCCTAGAGATCACCTCAATTTTAATACCAACTAGTGTAAGGGGGTAATCGATATAATGATAGGAAGGTGATGATGTAACAAACCGGTAAAGATAAGTAAGAGATGACTAGTGAGTATAACTATGTGGGAGGACAACGAGAGAGTAAAGAACTCCTGAGATTCCAACTCTACCTTTGTGGATTTAACTATGGCACTCAGCTGAGACAAACATCAATTGATTCCTCAATACATGTATGCTAGGCGAGGGGATAGATCAGTAGGAGGACAAAACTCCTACCAGACCGTGCTCTCTTCTTACGGGGGCCTTATCTTTTAAGAACTTGCCTATAAACACGTGGTGGAATACAATGACTAGACAAGGTTGTTACCTCTTGCTAGCTACCACAAACAATCCGTGCAACAATTGATAACCAAAGGAGAGATTAAGTATAAGCACCACACTTACACCTATTCTTACTACTCTAATCGTGTATACGACAACTAGGGCACCCTATAACAGGCGATGATCGCATACAGGAAAGGCCACAAGGATCTCAATCTAGTTTATAACAACTAATTGACAAGATAAACCACAACAATACTATAGCAAGTATAATATTGCACAAAGTAAAGACTAAGTAAAGTAAAGAAGGAATATTATATTGAA
Source organism: Microstegium vimineum (assembly GCA_022036555.1). Taxonomy (NCBI): domain Eukaryota; kingdom Viridiplantae; phylum Streptophyta; class Magnoliopsida; order Poales; family Poaceae; genus Microstegium; species Microstegium vimineum. The sequence goes on from CM039120.1 coordinate 45,750,227, forward strand.
TAAGTAAAGTCTTACAAAGGGGAAAGATACAAGAGCTTATACCAGATCCTCTGGGAAGACAACTCCGGAAAGCCCGAGCAAAGCTCAACTCAACTCGAACTCCCACACTAGAGAACACCACTAGACTAATCTCCACTTGATAACAACAGTGGTTTGTATTTATTACATCATGATTAGAGAGGGAGGTCTAGGACTCTATTTATAGTGGGTGGTGGAGTAGGGGCTACTCCAGTGCCACATCATCGATCTAGGGAGCTTCAATCCTCCTCCCTTGGATCAAACCGTCATACAACCGCCTAGAATGGATGGATTGGATTTCCAACATGTGTGCTTTGATATGGCGGTTGAGGGGGACCCAACCGACCATGGGGGTGGTTCGGCCGAACCACCCTATGGCCAGTGGGCCATCCCCTGGCCTTGTGGTTGTGGCCCCACTGGTCAGGGTCTGAGTGGGGGCTAGGTGGGCCCAAGGGGGGTTCGACCGAACCACCCTAGGGGTCCCTAGCCCACCTCGTCCATCCTGGTGCTGGTCGCACCTGTCATGTGAAGTCGTTGCTCGTTCTAAAGTGTTTGTCATGTTGATCTCTTTGGTTTGGGCCCATGGATCCTTGTACATTGCTTGTGAGCCGTTGGGAGAAAACACAAGGTGATCTGATGGTTGATAATCATTCTGAAGGGTTTCTCCTGGATCATGGCCGAGGGGGAGACTTGGTGGGCCCATATCTACATTAAAATATTCATGGACATGTGGAACTTGTTATTTAATAAAAAATGTCTTGGGTGGTTGAGAGATAGAACAAGTTGACTTGAGCACTAGTTTTCTTATTCTTTCACAAGTTTCATATCGGAGGTTTTGCAATGTTTTGTAAAAGAAAACTTAATGTTCCTCAAATGGTACTCTCAAGTCGCTCATATGGTGTATGATTCCTCACCAAGACATATTCCAAAGTTTGTCTTCTTTTATCCTATCTCTAAGAGCTTATGTGGTGATGTAGGTAGGGATCAAAAGATGTAGCAAACTTACCTTGCATATATTGTAAAGTCAAATCCTAGATCCAAGGAGAGAAATGTCATACTCTTAGATCAAGATGTGCAAGTGTGTGGAAACATGGTGGATGATCTCTCTTTCCTAATCCTTTTATTTTGAGACATAGCTATCTTCTAAATTTTCTATGAGCTTTGAAAATGCTCATCATCATTTTTTAGAGCTTTGGAATGCTCATAAAAGGACACGACTACAGAATGTCTCTACATATTTTTGCATAGTCTATGTCTCATTTAATCGTAACAAACTAGAGAGAATTTGTTTTTCTACTTAGAGAATGGAGTATGATCTATTTGGAAATATAAGGCATGTTTCTGTGTACTACTTAGAGCATGGAGTATGATCTATTTGGAAATATAAGGCATGTTTCTGCGTACTTCCAGTGTAGAAGCAGCAATGTATATGTGGCATGTGTGTGATCTTGATCTTGGGAGCATGATAAAGTAGGTAGCTTATGTAGAAAGCTTATATCATGGGAGAGCATGTATGGCTTTGGTAGGAATTTTCACCATTGAGGAACAAGAAGTTGTTTTTATTATTTTAATAAATAAAACTCCGATAATCATTCTTGCTTAGAACAATATTATAGCAGCTCTCATCTTGTCATATCATGTCTCACAACAACTTAGACTTAGTTACAGCATTTGCAACCCACAGGAGTTTTGGGGTTCATGATGGTTTCTTTTAAGCCGAGTAATTCATGCTTAGAGAACTATCAAGCTGTAAACTAAGTACTAGAGATATATTTAGCAGAGCAACTATTCATCATTTCCATAAGAAAGGTAGATAACTATGGAACAACTTTATTTTAAGGAAAATTAAACTTAATTAATTGACAGGGAAACATTTCTTTTTAATTTTCGTAATGTTCCAGTTTTTTAGTAAGGATAAATGTAGAAATAAAATACTGGAATTGAAATTACGAATTTTAACTTGCATATTTAAATTACTTAATTAAAAGCTTACCTTAGTGGGGGAGAGAATCTCCCCAAGCTTACCCTTTTCACGGTCCTTGTAGAGGAAATTGTGTCGGGTCGATTCCATGGTGGGTGTAGAAATTAGCCCACTGTTTGTTCTGGTACTCTCTCATGTCTTGGACTCATTGTTGATTTTGGACCACATTTTCATGGAGGGTTCAATGACTTACCTGTAGTTCATTTACATGAGTGGTGAGGAGACCCACGTCATGACGGAACTCATTGTACTCTCTTCCCTGTCAAGAAGAAGCAAAAGAATGTCGTGCACTTTGGGTGTGCGATGCTAATCTTTGGAGTCCACTGCTTGAGCTGGTGAAATGTGTGGCGCTAGTGGACTCATCCATGAATTCTGATCCCATGGACGTGCCTTCTTTCTGTGCAGCATAGGTCATGCCACGTGTCGTCCTTCTTCCTGCAAAACTCCTACGCCCTTCTTCTGTTTCTGTATCAAATGTTAGTTTCCTACACCTATACAGTTTAAGTCTTTCACAAGGGAGTGGAATTCTTTATAAAGGTTCATTATTCAAATATAGGACAACCTCATTTACTCCCTGAGCCAGATTGTGGCCTTGCACAAAGTATCCCAAATCTAACACAGATCTTTGTGAAGCTAAGTAAAATTGATATTCATGGAGCTGAGCCAAATTATGCATGATTTTAGTGATCATAGAGGTAAACTCAAAGGGGCCTTTTCTACCACTGGCTGAGCACTAGTGATCTACCATGGCTTTAACAGGAGAAACTTGAATTTTATTCACCATGGCATAAAGTAACCTCATCTCAACATTTGTTACAGGCCTAACATCATCTCTAGAAAACAAGGTTATTCCTATCCAACGATGCATGAATCGTAAAGTAGGATTATGGATTTCACTTGTTCGTGGGGTTCTAGCACTATCCTTTCCAGAGATGAGTTTCCAAAACTATTGTTTATTAAAGCCAGAGGTAGCATGCTCAAGATTAACGACACACTTTTCTTTACAACCAAGAACACGACTAAATTCTTTCCAAGTAAAGAATAGCGGATGATTAAGCAGTCGGAAAGTAATTTTTTGGGCACTAGTGTTAACTGTACTTAAGAATTCTAGAGTTAACAGTTTACTTCCTAGGCCACTAGTGATATCCCAAAACTCACGGGTCCAACCTATATCTCTAAAAGCTTCCTTAAAATCTTCATATAAACCCATTTTGGTTAAGAGGTTAGGATCAATTACCTTGGTGTGCTCGTAGTCGCGGTCTTTCAAGGTGTTGAAGATGACCATCTCATGCGGTGTGAGCTGGATTCCGGTTTTGGGATCAGTGATTCTTGATGGTTGATCTCCCGAATGGTCGGCCGGCTCATACTGACCGACACTGTGATGTTCTTGCTCAACATCATCATGGCTAGTGTTGGTGGTCATTACTTCGGTGGCATCCGTCATATGCACTGACCTTTGTGAGTCAATAGACATATTATCGGTGCCTTGGGAAGAGCTTCCTCTCTGGGAATTTCTGGACGAACTCCCATTAACTGAGTCGCGAGCCTTCTTAATAGCTTTATTGAGTGACTTCATGGTGTCACTCTAGCTATCTAAGCTAGAATCCTTTGCTTGATTAGTGGTGAAGCTAAACGAAGAGATGGCAATGGATTATTGGCTTTGTGAGCTGCTGTGGTCAAGAGTGTTTGTTTTGAGAGAGTACTCTGCTCGTGTTCATATAGCAGAAGAGAGGGGAGAGCAAATGGAGGTGTGCGCCCATTCGGCCGACCACCACACATGGCCTATGAGTGCCATTCTTGCAAGGTAGTGGTGTAAGAGAGATGTTAGACAAAGATTGAGAGGAGGGTTCCTCCCCTTGGTTCGGCCGAATGCAGCATTGGATGCGTTGATGCTCCATGCCAAAGTGAAAAGGTAGTGGGGAGCAAGGAGAGGATAGGGGCCATGTTGGTCTGCCTGAAAAATGACCAGAGATGCTCCCCCTTTTGGTTTTGAGTGGTTGGAGAGAATGGCATGGTTATTTGCTAAAGTGTCATGATCAAAAAGTTTTGGTGATGATAGGGGTGTTTTAGGCTCCTAATGATTAGTGACAACTTCTTGAAATGGATAATGTAGAGAAATAGGATTGATTATAGGAAGAGGTATGGTAATGACGATCTTCTTATTTTGGAAGAGGTGAGTGGTAATTTGGATTGTAGTGATTAGCAAACTTCTCTTGCCAGGATGCTTCACGGTGGAGTGAAAATGCAAAGGACAAAATTTGCATGGCATGGAGAGAGGGATGGAGAGGATGGGAGGAGTCAAAACATGTCCTCCTTGGCTCCTAGCTTCATTTGTTTGGGAATCCAACATGAAGCATCTCGAGGTGGAGAAAGGAGGAGAGGAAAAGAGAGAGGGAGGGTTAGGCCGAATGCTGTGCTGATCAGAATGTCGTGGTGTTCTGCCCCAAGGCAGGGAATCACGAGACAGGGTAATTCCAGAGGTAGTGGGCTCGTGGGCCCGGTCGGCCGAACCTACTAGGTCCACTACTAGACCTAGATTTGTGATGCTAAACCTCCTCTACTAAATTAAATGTAATGCAAACTTTTGTGGACAAGAAAAGTTGAAGATTTTATTATTTTTATGTTTTCAAATTATGGCTAAGCATGATTATGTTTTGGAATTTATTAAAAGAGATGGTTATGTGATGAAAATATTTCAGGAATTAAAGAAGAGAATGGGAAAGAAAACTTACCTTCTCAAAAAGCCGAGGTTTTAATTGTTTGAAATGGGGTCATCCTCCTCACTTACCCGTTGGATTTGCTTGCGGGGTTTTGGAGGTGGAGTGGTGCATGGTTTGATCACTTCCTTCGCCATACCTATTTGGATTTTGCCCGAGGTTGTTGCTTCACTTTTGTCAGGTAAGAATAATTGACATAGGGATCGATTTCAAATACCTTGACTATGGAGCATTGCTCTATTTTAGGCTTGAAGTGAAATATCTCCTTGGTTCCATTAATGTTGAAGTGAATTTCTCCGGCTCCTACATCGATGTGTGCATTGGCGGTGCTGAGGAATGGTCTCCCTAGGATGAGTGTAGTCTTCTTTCCCACTTCCATGTCCAACACCACGAAATCCACGGGGATGAAAAATTCTCATATCTTGACGGGAATATTTTCGGCGATCCCCGCGGGGTAGTGTGGGATACCTAGAAATAGGGTACCCAATTTCACAGACTCCACAAAAACAAAATCAGCATCAGGGGTTCTTCCGCCTCGCTCAAGCCAAGGTGGCGTCATCCGAGACGTCATCAACAATCAGGGTCTCTTCCGCCTCGCCCGAGCCAAGGTGGCGTCATCCGAGACGTCATCGACCCTCGGGGGCTCCTCCGCCTCGCTCGAGCTAAGGTGGCATCATCCGAGACGTCGTCAACCCTCGGGGGCTCCTCCATCCCGCCCGAGCCAAGCTGGTGTCATCCGAGACGTCATCAACCCTCGGGGGCTCCTCCACCTCGCCCGAGCCAAGGTGTCGTCATCCGAGACGTCATCGACCCTCGGGGGCTCCTCCGCCTCGCCCGGGCCAAGGTGGCATCATCCGTGACGTCATCAACCCTCGGGGGCTCCTCTGTCCCGCCTGAGCCAAGGTGGCATCATACGAGACGTCATCAACCCTCGGGGGCTCCTCCGCCTCGCCCGAGCCAAGGTGGTGTCATCCGAGACGTCATCGACCCTCGGGGGCTCCTCCGCCTCGCCCGAGCCAAGGTGGCGTCATCCGAGATGTCATCAACCCTCGGGGGCTCCTCCACCTTGCCCGAGCCAAGGTGGCGACGCCCGTGACGTCACCTACCCTTGGGGGCCCTTCCGCCCCGTTCGAGCCGAGCAAACGTCATCCGTGACATCCCTCGCCCTCGCCCATATATTCAAAAGGTCCGCAGTCTCCTCCGTCCTCAGGCATGGGGCTTAAGCCATGAGTCGCCATGCCGACCTCTATTCACCCTACGGTACAAGGTCCTGTGCTGCCTAACCGACGACTTCTGCGCGTTACATCCACGCCATGTCTCTGATGGACACCCCAATAGGAATTAGGGCGTCATCAGCCCTGTACGACGGAACGCGGGAGTGCCTGGTCCTGTGCGACAGCCTCTGCCCATGCCCAGAATGGGGGACAACAGTGTTCCCGGTCATAAGGTGCATGGCTATAGCACAACAGGGACGAACAGGACTCGGACATGTGCCTACTAGGGCAATCTTCCTCAGGAAGGAAGGCAGGATGAAGACAAAGCCCTCCCTCGGCAGTAGCCCAAGTCGGGCCCACGATCATTCCCCCTCTCTCTATTGTACTCCTCCATCTCTCCCTACGTATAAAGGGAGGGAATGGACCCCCAATCTACCTCTCTCGACATTCCGACATTCATTCACACACACTCAAACTCGCACACATGTGAGCACCCACCAGAACCAAGAACCTCATACGCATGAGACCTGGGAAGGCGCTTCCCTCTCTCACCAAAGCTTGTAGCTGCCATCTACGAGCTCTCCACACTCGATACTACGACCCCGCAACACAATGGATGTAGGGCGTTCGTGCCTGAACCAGTATAAACCTCTGTGTTCTCCGAGCGTACCATCCGAACTCCGACACGCTTAGAAATTAACTCGTTGGCCGTCTAGACCCCGCCATTTTACACACCGACAGTTGGTGCGCCAGGTAGCGGACCTTTGCGTGTCACCCGTATTTTCGAGTTTCGGATGGCTAGTCGCCACGTTGATTTCACTCCGGGCTCCATTGTTCGTTTTGGTAGCCTAGACTTCCAGTGCCACGGGCAGGGGGCCGACCTGGCTCTCCGTCGCCCTACGGCACCCTCAGAGGTATCCATGGACGCCATCACTGCATCCATGGCCCACCTCCGTCTGTTTCCCTCCGGGGAATGAGCCGCTCGTCGGGCCGATCATTTTCTGTTTGAGCGCCAGCTCGACACTCTCCAGGGACCCCAGCCAACTCAGGAGCCTCTGCGCAACTTTTACTTCGCGTTCGCCAATGTGACGGCGCAACTCTTGGGAGGGCAGCCACTCTCCCCTAGGCGCCTCAAAACTCCCATCTCGAGGCGCAACCTTTCGGCATGAGGAATGCCACCGCGTCGTATGCGGAGATGGTCGCCGCATGGTTCCATGCTGACCCCATGGAAGGAAGACGAATGGGGCTCGCGTCCCATCACTCTCGCTCCACCTCCGATCTCCTTACGAGCTCGGAGGCCACACCTTACACCGGCTCAAGTCGTGGGAGCATTGATCCCTGGGACCCCCTGGACTTCGACGGTATGGAAGATCAGGAGGCACTTTACGGTTTCCTCTAAGCCAACAATTATCTGCTCGACTCCGACTCGAGCGATCCCAACGAGGACCATGGCTGCGAGTGCTTCATGTGCAACGCACCTCCACCCGCAACCTCCGTCGACCCCACCCTCATCGAAGAAGAGGACGACAATGACGACGACAGCCACACCCCCGTCCGCCAGACGGGTGTTCCAGTACCCCAGCCGAAAAGCTCGAGCACGAAGCCGCCAGGGATCCCGTGGAGCCTCACGCTCGCAGGGAGGCCCGGGCAGTACACCATCGCATCATCAACGATGAACATGGCACATCGCAGTTCACGCGGGCAAGCCAGAACATCGCGGCAGCAAGGATATTGCTCTGTAACCTTCCGATCCTGGATGCTCCCAACAGCAAGCTCGCTCACGACGAGCTGAAGACCCTTTCTGGAGCGGGCCGTGGAACAACAGGTTGAGAGCTCCACGTCACGAAGGCGTGGGCTCAGCACCGGCCACCCAGACGGCGCGGGTCCCGGCGACCGCGAGGGGTCGGTCCATCCGGATCCCGCACCGGCCGAACACCGGCGTCCCACCGTGCATGCCCGCATAGGCGAAAAGCATGACGTGCGCGACACGCTCAACGCATGCAAGCACGCCAAGCAGGACGACGCAAGCCGAGGCTACCATGTCCGACGTGGCAGCCGATATGACAGCGATGAAGACCGGCCTCCCACGCTGGAACCACCGGGCCCTTTGGCGTTCATTCGCCACATCCGGCGCGTGCCGTTCCCCCACTCTTTTCGACAACCAACCAACGTCGTCCGGTACTCTGGGGAAATGAACCCCGGGCTCTGGCTCGATGACTACCACCTCACCTATCAGGCCGGCGACGCGGACGATGATGACTTCATCATCCGCAACTTACCCCCTTCATCTTTCGGACTAAACCCGCACGTGGCTCGAGCATCTACCACCCAACACCATCGATGGGTGGGAGTCTCTGCGATAGTCCTTTTTCGGGAATTTCTAAGGCACCTACACACGCCCAGGCAACCCCTGGGACCTTCGCAGCTGCAGACAAAAGGTGGACGAGTGCCTCTGGGAGTACATCCGTCGCTTCTCTCAGCAGTGCATAAGGCTCCCAACGGCGGCCGACACAGACGTGGTCGGGGCCTTCCTCACAGGCACGACCTACAAAAACTTGGTCCACGAGCTGGGCCGCAACACCCCTCGCACCACCAAACGACTTCTCGACATCGCCACGAGCTACGCGTCGGGAGAAGAGGCGGTCGGTGCAATATTCCACCCCGACAAGGGAAAGGGCAAGGATGTCGAGACCGCCGGCGAAGGCGGCTCGAACTGAACCCAAAACAGGAACAAGAAGAAGGGCAAGCCGCAGCGTGGCGGCGGCGACAACCTTGTCGCAGCGGCAGACCGCAAGCCTCTCCGTCCCCAGGGTGGGAAGAAGGTGGGCAAGTTCTACGACATGCTCACAAAGCTGTGCCCGTATCACAATGGGCCGGTCAAGCAAACTCTCCAGCAGTGTGACATGATGGCCAGGTATTTCAAGGCCTTTCCTGACAAGGACGAGCCAAAGGAATCAGAGGGCCAGGACGAGGACGGGGGCCGCGAAGACCCCTACCCCCACGTCAACAAGTGCCTCATGATCTTCGGAGGTCCAGAGGCCTACAGCTGCAAGCGCTGGCAGAAGGAGCGACGCGTGGTCTTCGGTGTCGCCCCGGCAACTCCGTCCTTCCTCGACTGGTCAGAGCCCGACATCACGTTCGGCCGGGATGAACATCCGAGCCACATTCCTCACCCAGGTCGTTATCCACTCGTCGTGGACCCGATCATAGGGAGCGTGCGCTTCACCAAAGTATTGATGGATGGGGGCAGCAACCTCAACATCATGTACTACAATGCCTTCGAGGCTCTTGGTCTACGTAGGGAGAAGCTTCGATCCTTGGGGGCTCCCTTCTAGGAATCATCCCCAGGAGACAAATGGTACCCCTGGGGAAGATTGTCCTGCCCATCACATTCGCGGAGCCGGACAACTTCCGGACCGAGTATCTCACCTTCGAGGTCGTGGCTTACCGAGGGACTTACCACGCAATGTTGGGGAGGCCGTGCTACGCGAAGTTCATGGCCGTTCCCATCTACACTTACCTCAAGCTCAAGATGCCGGGGCCATATGACATCATCATAGTCTCCTCCGACATCAAGGTGGCATACCAATGCGCGGTGGACTGCTGCGAGAACGCCATGGCCGAGGTGTTAAGCGAGGAGCTGGTGGCGGCGATCGAAGCCGCTGATAAGATGGACGTCGACCCCTAGAGCGCGAGGAGCTCGGACGCCCACGGCACCAACAGATATGTCACTTTTCTACTATTTTATAGTATACCTATCACCATGTACATACGCATGTAATCTTTTCTTAAGAGCAAAAAGTTCGAGGAATAAAAACGCGGGAACTCCTGGACCGACCGCTTAGAAAGGTGCACTCTCGGCGTGCACCAGAACACACCTCGCTCAGGGGCTGGGAAGGGGGTAACCCCCTATCTTTCACTCCAAAAACGTTTTCGCTCAAAATCGCTTTGCCGAACACGCTAGGCGAAAGCCCGATCTCCGCCACCGAGAGAAGAGATCTCGTCGGACAGTGCCAAAGGGCCGCGAAATATTCTGGCTCCCCGGAGCCAAGTATCTCCACCCGACCTCACACATGAACAGATCAAAGCTCCTCCCAGGGAAAGTCGGGCAAGTAGCCCAAGCAAAAGGCAAATGCGAAAACCAACAAGCAAATCAATTTAAAATGAGCTCACCAAAGAGCTATTAAAGTCGTCTAAAGCCCTCCTGGGGGCACATCACAAGATAACTTAAAATGTTTGTTACAAGGGCCCTCGGCCCTGATCTCTGACCAAGCAGGGTCACTCCTCCGGCGGCGGGAACACATCGTCGTCAAGCTTGGCGGACAGGATCGCTGCAGGCTCCTCTGGATCGGCCTCCATTCGGTCGATCAGGTCCCCTGAGGCATCTGGGGGGTAACCTAAGCTGACGAGCGCAGGGGTCACCGCGTCGTAGAGGCAGGCGGCGATGGCCATCGTGCGGTGGACCCCGATGCGTAGGGCCTCCCGGATCCGCGCGTGGCCCCACTCCCAGAGCAGGCCGACGCGGGTCCTGGCCGCTGCCGGGCCACCCTTGACAACTACCACGCCGAAGAGATCGCACACCCCGTGCACGGCCTCCCGCAACGCCTGCGCCTCCTACGCGCCGGCCTGCAACGCCGAAGCAACAAAAAGGAGACCTCAGCCTCTGAAAACAAACTACGCACAATGCTAAGGCAGACGGGCAGACGAACGAAACATACCTGAGTTCTCCCCCTCCAAACCGTTCATTGTCGCGCGGAGCTGTGAGGCGACCGTTGTCAACTCGTCGACCCGGGCGGAGAACTCCAAAATCCTCCGGTCGGCGTCAGCATTGCGCTCGCGTGTCCGGTTGGACAGGTCCTCGAAGTGGGACACAGCGCCATCTCGCTCCCGGCGGATGGTGTCACGCTGGCGCCACATGGTGTCGCGCTCCTCCTCCATAGAGCCCAATGCCGAGACGGCCCGGCGCCGCGCTTCCGCTTCGGCGTTGCACTCGGTCGTCAGGCGCTCAACTTCAACCTGACGCGACGCGCGCTCGTCCTCCAGTATCTGGCGGATGTCCTCAGCACCGATACGGGCCACGTACCACTCTCGCTCGACCCGCTCGACATCGGCCGCGTTCCGGCGTGCCAATGCTCGAGCGTCCTCCTCCCTCGCCCCCAAATCCCTCAGTTGCTCCTCCAGCTGGACCACTCGGCTCCAAACAGTCAAGAGGGTCTTGGCCATGTCGGTATCCCCAGCCGCTGCCCACGACCCGGGGTCCCACCGCCCAACCTCACGGCGGAGGAACTCGGACTTCTCGGCGCTCGTCGACATCAGGACCTGCAGGGAAATAGATGTCAGGGAGTCGACCGGAACAAAAGAAACAACGCTAATGTTCAGATGGCTCCTCACATTGCCATGGTGAGAGAGGTCATCGTCGAGCGACGCGACCGACCGCTGAAGCTCCCCATCGCACGCGCCACGCGGCGGCTATGCTCCCGGCGAGAGGTCGCAACATGTTGCCAGTGTCGAAGTTCTCGCCGGTCGTCCAGCACGAACACTGGCTCCCCCGGGTCTTCTCAGTTGACCCATGCGATCGGGTCAGCATCCCCAAAGGAGTGGCGGTAAGCGCCAATTCAGTGAAGGGCCCCAGGAGCGGGTCTCTCCCCCGGTGCCAGCCGGCGCGCTCTGCGAAGTTGTGCCGGACTGGGGGAGAACAGCTTTCGACGCCCGCACGGCCGCCAACTCCTCCTCTGTGAACAACCAGGGGACTACAATGCCACGAGGCGACCTGCCACGGGGAGGGAGGCCGTCCGGATGTCTCGCCTCCCCCGCACCAGCCGTCACCACAGCGTCCCCCAGCGTCGCGTCCGTCTGGACCTCCTCAACGTCCATACCCACGGTGACGTCCGGGCCACCCTCATCCCCAGAGTCGTCGACGACTACCACCTCCGGGGAAGAAGATGGCACGATGACTGCGGGGCCAGCGTCATCAGGAGTCTGTGATGTCGCGCCAACCGCGGTGGCATGGTTCAGGGCCGGGCTACTCCCGGTCCCTACGGCGCCCGACGAACCTGTGGCCAAAGCCGCGACGTCCCGTCCCGGACCAATCAGAGGCGCCTCCTGGCGCAGTCTCTTCCAGCCCGCATATTCGAGGCTCCCGACGGCCCTGCGACGTCCAGTCCGTGTTCACCACACAAACAACCGACCACATTTATAAAACGGAGAAGGACACCACGCAAAGAAGGCTTGCCGTGGGGAGAAGACGCGGCCACGTTTTGGTAACGACCCCGTTACGCCACGGCTCGATGACCCCGAACTGCCGCTCCGTTCGCCGTCCCCGCCTTCCGCGGGCAGGACGGGAAGAGGAGTGGACGGAGTGCTGCCGGCAGCACCGCCCCTAGAATTACTAGGGGCCAGATGCGCGTCGAGCACCCTCACCGGCGGTACCACCACCGTGGTCGCGGCCGCGGCCGGCTGACGCGCTGTCCCCACCGTTCGAAGCGTAGGGACCACCTCCGATAGAGGACGTCGGTACTCGTCGTCATCACCATCATCATCCTCCCCGAGGGCCTCCCAATCCATGTCCTCCGCACCTAGCATAGGCGGAGCAAGAAGAGGCACGACCACGTGGCGAGCTATCGAGAGGGGCCCCTGCAGAAAAAGGACGAGCGGTGTGCAAGTTGTCATCACCAAATAAAGGGAGTGCGGAGAAGAGGCACTTCATTACGGTCTCAACTCACCAGCTCGATGAAGTTGAGGTCAGGGCGCATCGGTGGACAGCAGTAAGCGGCATCTTCGTCCAGGACGTCCCGAGCAGCCTCCCGGCGACTTCGACCGCGTCCGCTAGCTCCAGGTCCACCGCCGCCATGGCGGACCCCTCACGCGACGCCCCTGGAACCATTTCGTTCAACGCACACACCCGCGCCATGAGCGGGAGCACTCGGCGCTGTAGGAATTGCGCGAAGACACCCGAAAGATTCAGCTCAACGTCACGGAGCCGCCCCAAGCTCCGGATATAGGGCGTTATCCCCTCAAGCTCCTTTGGGGTCAAGTCGTCGTTCCAGCTGGGGGGCTCTTTGGCCGAAAGCCGGCCTGTGTACTCCGGGAGTGGCGCCTCGGGGTGGTTCCGAATGTAGAACCACTGTGAGTGCCATCCCTGGTTGGACGAGCTCATTCGCGTCGGCATGTAAAGGTAGGAGTTGGAGGAACGGAGACTGATGGCGCACCCTCCACTTGACGGCACCCGTCTCACCCCTCCAGAGTGAAGGAGGAACACTGTTGCCTTGAAGAAGAACCACCACAAGTTGAAGTCTCACTCCGTCGCCAACATCCCCTCTGACATGGACGCAAAGGCCGCAAGATGGAGATTGTGAACCTTAATCCTTTAATGGTGAAGGATCCCTTGGAAGAAGCGAGATGTTGGCGTCCCAAACCCGCGCTCGTGGAACGGCAAGAAGGAGACCACATACCCGCTCGGTGGGTCCAGCCTGTCGTCGCCGGTGGGGACGATCCACTCGACATCATTGTCGGCGGAGAGCTCCGGGCGCAGCATCCCCACATCCACCAGCGTGAGCGCCCGCTCATACTCAGCCTCACAACGGGGCTATCTCTTCTCCGGAGGCGCTCCGGCCATCTGAAGTCCTCCCGGAGAGCGGCGCGCGGTGCAACGCAAAGTGTGGCTAAGACGGACGTGCTGCGACGCAAACCCTAGCTTAAAAGGATCCGGTGCGAGCAAGACGAAGCGGCGAGAGAGGCGAACAATGCAGGGCTCACGGGGGATGACGTGATGCACAGATATTTATAAGGGACCGGAAGACGGAACGACGCCCCCACAGCTTCTGACACGCACGACCCCACGACCCGAGTCACATTAAATACCGGGAGCCGCGCATGACGGCAGGTAACTGACACCATCCGACTTTCCTCTCACTTCGAATCCCGCATCCCGTATCTATCATCATTACAGGATCCGCCCTGGGCCTACCGCACCGCGCACACACATAAGATTTTTTCCGTATACGTCCCCTGCGCGTCGCAACGAGACCCCCGGCTCGTCCGAGCTCGGCCAGCGAACGCGAGGACCGGAAAGGCCTACACGTGGCGCAACTAGCGACAACGGCCCACGGGACCAGGTAAGGGGCTATGGACGCCCCGACGGCCCATTACGGTCCAGAGATACAAAGGCCGACCCAACGGGGTTCGAAATGGTCGTCTCAGGACAACAGAGCGAGGGCCGAATAGGGAATGGACACGCTAGCGGTCATTAGTCTAGCAATCGGATGCTAAGGTCATTCCCAGATTTCGTATTTGAGTCCGTCTTTACGGATGATTGGTTCATGGTATTCCTATCGAAGGAAGGCAACAGGCCCCCAGGACCCATCGAACGGACCCGACTACTGGATGAAACTGATTTGGGCTGAGCCACGACATGGGCCACGAGTCGGAATCCGAGCGAACGAGAACCGAGCACCCCACTCAGATCTGCCCGTTATCACCTCGACGAGCATTCATGGTTCGTCCACCTTGAGGATAGCATGGTCTGGCTCACATCCCCCATCTCGCGGAGAGATGCGCGGGGGACGCATGAAAAGACGGAACAGACCCGAGACATTTCTCTACACCGAGTAGAGACTCAGGGGCTGCCGCCGCACCCCTCCTACCGGTTCTAGCAACTGGATAATAGAGAGGGAAAAGGAGGCATTGTGCCTCACCCGTTAGAGGTCCACACAGGTAAACACATACATCTTTTTTCATTTTAGATCCACATATATATTGATCTTTGGAGGGGTTACACGCTCTCTAAAGAGCCACGAGGGGGTAAGCCCGATCATCAGACACCAAAAATACGAAAACATTTACATGGTGGACTGAAGGGAAATCCCAAGCCAAAGGGCCGAAAGCTAAGGGTGCCCAAAGGGCGCCTACGCTAAATACCTCACCGACGTCCGACGATCCTATGTATCCAGGTCAAGCAACCCAGCCGCAGGGCTCGGGAGGCATTTTCCTAAGGTACAAGATCGCCTCGGACCCCGGCGCCACAACCCACGGGCTACCTAGACCAGGCGTGCTGTAGTTGTGGGAGAACAGCGACCACCACGTCTTCAGGAAACCCTAGGCTGCGCCCCTCCTCCGGAGTCGACTGGGCACGTTGCAGCTAAGTTCCCTAAGCTGCCCAACGGTCGAGGACGCCGTCGGCAAACGGCTCCGAGCCCGCCAAATTTCGGCAGCACCGAGTCCGCTCGTCTCGCCGATGGCGGCATCACCATCAACCAGCAGCCAAGGATGGGTCAACTCCGGGAGTTATGCAAAAATGCAATGACTTTTCTAGTGGACACATCCTCGACTGCCCTCCGGGGAGGAGGAGCACACCGTCGCCCCCCAGAGGCGGAAAGCAGGATCCAACTCAAAGGATGGACTCCACACCTTCCACCCCCCTAGAGCGATTCGTGCAGGAGGTGGTGACACCTCTCTCCCGCCCGGTGGTGAGGATAAGAGGAAGCTATGCACACCTCGCAGAGCTTCCTCTGAATCCTACCACTAGGCGAAGAGGGATGCACCCACCCCCAACACAGAACTTCCTCTGAATCCGGTTTTGCTCTCAAAGGGCCACTCGCCAGGGCGGTTCAAGGGACTCTCCGATGGGACCTCATAGGAAGGATCTAGGGAAAGCCATACTATGAGGATGTGAATATCTCCGCAGGTGGCAGCCACTATTTATAGCCCTCCAGGGCATCCACGCGGCGGCAGGCCCATGGGGCTACAGCGTCCGCCTGCCAACCACACCGCACTGTACCGAAGCTCCCACTTCAAGGGGGTGCAGCGGGGCCATAAATGGCCAAACAGAGGGTAGGCTCAGGGCGCGCCGTTCGGAGCCGTGACCACAGAGTGAACAGTGCTCTGGCACCGCTCCTCGAACGGGGAAGACACGACGTGCCCACTTTCGGGCTACTGGGAGAGGGGATGCAGTCAGACTCCGGAATCCGACAAACATGTCTTCGACCGGTCAATCCACCGTACAGGCCGAAAGGACAGCACGGCGCAGGGTCGACTCATTGTCTCAAGACGCGCTGCCCCGAGGCCAACAGTCCAGCCCGTGCCAGGGGTGGCATGCGACGAGGGCTCTGGCACTAACGTACGGAGCAGTCTACTCCCTCCCCGCCTCGTGCGGGAAATGAAAGGCCAAGCACTGTACAAGACTTCCGAATAAGCCCTTAGGAGGAAAAAATCTCCCTCCTAAGGCCTCGGGGCCTACACCCGGCGAGTGCGCTCGTGCGCACCCACTGAAATCCATGAAATCTAACCAAACCACCATAAGCGCTCTCGGAAGCCTCCGGTGTAGTCCTTCACTACATCGAAGGCTCGGGGGCTACTGTCGGATACCTATAAATAGGGTACCCAATTTCACAGACTCCACAAAAACAAAATCACCATCAGGGGCTCTTCCGCCTCGCCCGAGCCAAGGTGGCGTCATCAGAGACGTCATCGACCATCAGGGGCTCTTCCGCCTCGCCCGAGCCTAGGTGGCATCATCCGAGACGTCATCGACCCTCGGGGGCTCCTCCGCCTCGCCAGAGCCAAGGTGGCATCATCTGAGACATCATCAACCATCGGGGGCTCCTCTGTCCCGCCCGAGCCAAGGTGGCATCATCCGACACGTCATCAACCCTCGGGGGCTCCTCCGCCTCACCCGAGCCAAGGTGGAGTCATCTGAGACGTCATCGACCCTCGGGGGCTCCTCCACCTCGCCCGAGCCAAAGTGGCGTTATCCGAGACGTCATCAACCCTCGGGGGCTCCTCCGTCCCGCCTGAGCCAAGGTGGCGTATCCGAGACGTCATCAACCCTCGTGGGCTCCTCCGCCTCGCCCGAGCCAAGGTGGTGTCATCCGAGACATCATCGACCCTCGGGGGATCCTCCGCCTCGCCCGAGCCAAGGTGGTGTCATCCGAGACGTCATCCACCCTCGACGCTCTCCCGCCTCGCCCGAGCCAAGGTGGTGTCATCCAAGACGTCATCGACCATCGGGGGCTCCTCCTCCTCGCCCGAGCCAAGGTGGTGTCATCCGAGACGTCATCGACCCTCAGGGGCTCCTCCACCTCGCCCGAGCCAAGGTGGCGACGCCCGTGATGTCACCTACCCTCGGGGGCCCTTCCGCCCCGTCCGAGCCCAGCAAACGTCATCCGTGACATCCCTCGCCCTCGCCCATTGTCAAAAGGTCCACATTCTCCTCCATCCTCAGGCATGGGGATTAAGGCATGAGTCACCATGCCGACCTCTGTTCACCCTGCGGTACAAGGTCATGTGCTGCCTAACCGACGACTTCTGCGCGTTACATCCACGCCATGTCTCCGATGGACACCCCAACAAGGATTAGGGCGTCATCATCCCTGTATGACGGAACGCGGGGGTGCCTGGTCCTATGCGACAGCCTCCACCCATGCCTAGAAAGGGGGACAGCAGGGTTCCCGATCATAAGGTGCATGGCTACAGCACAACAGGGACGAACAGGACTCGGACATGTGCCTACTGGCGCAATCTTCCTCAGGAAGGAAGGTAGGATGAAGACAAAGCCCTCCCTCGGCAGCAGCCCAAGTCGGGCCCACGATCACTCCCCCTCTCTCTACTGTACTCCTCCATCTCTTCCTATGTATAAAGGGAGGGAATGGACCCCCAATCTACCTCTCTGGACATTACGACATTCATTCACACACACTCAAACTCGCACACACGTGAGCACCCACCAGAACCAAGAACCTCATATGCACGAGACCTGGGAAGGCGCTTCCCTCTCTCACCAAAGCTTGTAGCTCCCCTCTACGGGCTCTCCACGCTCGGTAATACTACCCCGCAACACACTGGACGTAGGGCGTTCGTGCCCGAACCAGTATAAACCTCTGTGTTCTCCGAGCGTAACCATCCAAACTCCGACACGCTTAGAAATTTACTCGTTGGCCGTCTAGACCCCACCATTTTAGACACCGACGGGTAGCGAATTTATTGATCCGCTAACTACAAGCACGTTGGTGTAGGCGACATGGTAGTATGAGTTAATTTATCAAAAACTACCTTAGGCATGACGCTGACGCTTGCTCCCAAGTCACAGAGAGCATGCTCAAACTGTTGAGTCCCGATGGAGAAATCGATGGTAGGACACACTGGGTCTTTTTTCTTCAAAGGCAGTTGGTTGAGTATAGCTGCGCTACACTCCTCTGTTAACTTGATAACTTCGGTGGTGGGTAACGGCCTTTTGTTGTTGAGGATGTTCTGCAAATACTTGGCATAGGTAGGAACCTGCATTGCATCAAGTAGGGGTATATGGACATATAATTGACGAATTACCTCAACGAACTTCCCGAAGCGATCATCTGAAGATTGACTTTTTGGCTTGCGTGGGAATGGTAGTAGTACGTTTGTATCATAATACTCATGTGGGGTTGTTTTCCCATGGAACTTGACAGAGTCATGAATTGGTGCGAGTTCTTCTTCTTCCTCCTATTGTTTTCCTGCTTCAACTTCTTTTTCTTTTGCTGTTTTGCTTGAAGTGTTAGGATGTGGTGGATCGTGAGTGGACTTACCCCCTCTCGTGGTAACCGCATTTATACTAGAGACTTTTTTGGATTTACCAAGATATGGAGCAGAAGATATCAATTGAGACAACTTTCTTTCTATCATATTATTGAAATTTGATTGACTCTTTACAATAGAAGCTAAGTCATTCATTTTATTGGTTAAAGTTTCAAGGGTCTTATCATTAGCAGCTAGTTTATTGTTTAAACTTTCATTAATCCTAGCTTGGCTTAAAACAAGATCTTTAAATGAAGGCTGATTAGAATTATTAAAGCTTTTACCTTCATTACTTTGATAGAAGGATCGAGGCTTCGATCCAGATTGTTTAGGTCGACTCTCGTTGTTGTTGACGAAGCTCACGCCTTCATTTGTTTCGGGGCCTCACACCATTGTTTTACCTTGTTAGCTCGTGTGGAGGCATAGTGTTGGATGGCTTCTCTATCCTTCTTGAAGTTGGCTCGTTCTTCGAGTTTCTTCATTAAGAGATCCATACTTGTGGAGAGTGCACTGACTTCATGAATGGTTTCTGCACTCTTCTTTTTGACTGGGAGCCTTTCATCCTTCCACCCTTGATTTGTCACTATATTCTCTATGAGATCTTTGGCTTGAGTGACATTGAGTGAAGTGAATGCTCCTCTTGCGGTCGCATCAAGGTGACTACGGGTTATCGGTGTTAACCCACAGTAGAAGCCTTGAATCAGGAGCCAATCTTGAAGTCCATGATGAGGACCTTCCTAAATGTACTCCTGGAGACGTTCCCATGCTTCAGGAATAGTCTTGTCCGCTTGTTGTTGGAAACTTGAAATTCTTCCACGAAGGGCTGTGGTCTTGTTGTAAACTTCTTGAGAAATGCATTGGAACACTTATCCCAAGTGGCAACTTCCTCAAAATGAGCATAGAACCATTGTTTTGCCTTCCCAAGTAATGAGAAAGGGAAAAGGCGGATATGAATGATATTTCGTGCCACATTCTTAATGGAAATGGTGCCACTTACCTCCAAGAAGTGTTGGAGATGTGCATTAGCATCCTCATGGGACTTCCCACAAAAAGGGTTGGCTTGCACTAGGTTGATCAAAGCTGGCTGTAACTCAAAGGTAGCACCCCCTGTATTAACGTCTGGTCCTTGGCCACGTGAGCGACTGAAGGAGCTGAGAAGTCGGAAATAGTCTCTTGAGCCATAGCTTGCTTGACGCACGAAGTGTAACCTCCTTCCTTGAGTGGTTCTGAGTTTGAGTCGGGCCTTCGAGGAGACACTAGACGATGTCTAGAGTTTCTTCAAAAACTGTTAGGATTTTCAAAAGTGGTTGCTCGAAACTGGAACTCACTCATACAATGCCTTGCTTCACAATTAAGAAAGATGAAGGCAAAGGGGTAAGCCCCTACAACTATTAGATAACTAATTTGATAGTAAACTCTGGATTCAATTCCATTAAAATTTCTAGGCTATGCTTTCCCCGGCAATGGCGCCAGAAATGCTTGTTGGCATTTCTTATGACTATTGGATAAATCCACAAGCGCATAGATTATACCATTGTAGCACTTCACCTAAGAGTATTCCGGGGTATCGTATTTATATTCTCCCAAAGGAAAGCAGAGCTAGAAATGATAATAAAAGAGAGATCCTAGAGATCACCTCAATTTATGTGGGAGGACAATGAGAGAGTAAAGGACTCCTGAGATTCCAACTCTACCTTTGGATTTAACTATGGCACTCAGCTGAGACAAACATCAATTGATTCTTCAATACAATTATGCTAGGCGAGGGGATAGATCAGTAGGAGGACAAAACTCCTACCGGACCGCGCCCTCTTCTTACGGGGGCCTTATCTTTTAAGAACTTGCCTATAAACACGTGGTGGAATACAATGACTAGACAGGGCTGTCACCTCTTGCTAGCTACCACAAACAATCCGTACAATAAGCGATAACCAAAGGCGAGATTAAGTATAAGAAATATGCTTACACCTATTCTTACTACTCTAATCGTGTATACGACAACTAGGGCACCCTATAACAGGCGATGATCGCATACAGGAAAGGGCACAAGGATCTCTGCGAACACATGGTGGATAAGTACCCATGTATGTTCAGCTTTATGTATGTTCAGTTTGAGTGGCTTACCCTAACCCCTTGCAAAAGCAAGTCTGTGCATGTCTATCGACTTGTGGTGTGAAGATGCTATACCTAGTGACAGTGGTCAATGGCGTGGAGAAGGTCGAGTAGAGGCTTGCCGTGCCGATGGACTGAGAGCGGTGAAGGGCAGAAGCGGGGCTCGGACCGAGGGACCATGGGCGCCGGCGGACTAACTGTGGTGGCTAGTGCTTGGCACCGGCGAGTGCGAGAAGACATGGAGGTAGACCGAGTCGATCGAGTCAAGACGGTGGACGCGCGAGTCGAGCGGAGGCTCAGGGGATTCGGAGTCCAACTAGGCGAGGACAAGGTGGCTCGAGTCGAGCGGTTTGGTGGTTTGGGCTTCAAAACCATCCGAGGACGGTTTCCGAGTTTGGGCCTCAAAACTCAGGGTTCGGTAGTTGAGCCCAAAGCTACAGGTGGCGGGTTTCCTGGGTTTGGGCCTCAAAACCTAGGTGGAGCTTCCGAGGAAGTGGGGATGGCACGTAACCGAATCCTGGAGGTTGCGTCGAGGCGACGACAACTCCCGGCAGGAAGCGGGGCCGTCCATTCAAAATGCGGAAGATATTTTCCGGAGCTTGTACTGCAATGCTTAGGCTAGGTAGTTCACTCAATGTATCTAGGGGGGTCTTTGGGAAATAGCCAAAGCCCGATAAGTAGGGGGTGAAGGGGTATCCCTCATCCCATCTATTGAACCATAATCACTTGCCCCCGCTCTCTCTCTAGTTCATGAGATCCCTAGGTTGTTTCCACCAACCTTTGTAAGAACTTGGTCTTGCTGCGAGGAATCGGAGGCCGTAACCTCCATAAGCCATGGTGGCTTCGATTTTGTGATTGTGTCCCTGTTTTGCTTGTGTTCTTCGCGTTTTGCTTTTGCTCTCTCTTTTCCCGAGATGATTTCTCTTTGTAGGGAGTAGCTGTGCAATATCCGTTTGAACCAAGTTGTTCGTATTCGTGAGGAGCTTCTTTGCACCAAAGGAATTGTCCTCAAACCTCACGAGTGCGTAGATCGGGCGTTTTCTTTGTGGAGTTCTTTGTTCTTGAGCTTTTCCCCAAATATCTTCTCCTCCATTTGCTCTACGAACAAATTGAGCGATGATTTCTTCAGGATGGCTCCCCAACTGTACTAGGATCATGCCTACAAAGTTTGGTTGTAGTTGGTGATCATTTGGTTGAGTTTTGGGAAGATTTGGCGGAGTGGAAACATTTTTCGCGAAGAACAGTTTTCTGAGGGTGAGCTCCGGACTAACCTCCAGACCACTTTGACTAGGCTCCGGACCATAGGTCACTGGTCTGGTAGTCAAGTCCAGGGTGACCGTCTGACAGCTCAGAGCGTCGGACTAGAGCCATTGGTCCGACGGTGAGCATCGGACGAGTTGTCCGAAGCCTGGTTGCTTACTGTTTCGTGAGTCATTTTTCTTAGTGAGCGTCGGACCAGGTGCGTTAGTCCGACGGTACGCGTCGTACTAGTTGTCCGGAGCTAGGGCACTCCCTGCATGGTTTTTGTGTGACCGTCGGACTTCCAACAGTGACCGTCGGACTAGTCCAGAGGTGCTTTGCTAAGCACCGGACCAAAGGCTCCGGACCACTTCCATTGGTCCGGAGGTCTTGACTGAACTGGTCCGGAGCTTCCTGTTGGTTGTTGTTTTTGTGCGTTTTTGCCTAGGTTCTTGCCTCTTTTCCCTAGGGGTTGAGAACCTGTGTTTTGGGGTTTCTGGTGATTTTCTCTCCACTTCCGGTGAGCTCTCATTTCTCCGTTTTCGTCTGAATCCCCGCTCGAGTGGCCCGAATATTTCAAGAGAAATTTGAGGCTCCCATTCACCCCCCCTCTGGTCGCCGTTCTCGGTCCTTTAATTGGTATCAGAGCCGGTTAAGGATCAATCCACCTTACACGGTTCTTGATCTACGAAGGCGACATGGAGCGAGGTGCTGGTAAACCTCCCTACTTCGATGGAACCAACTTTGCCTATTGGAAGGTGTGCATGTCCACTTACCTCCAAGGGCTTGACACACAGTTTTGGGAGATTTGTGAGAATGAGAACTACATGGTTCTTGAGTCTCGGATCACCGATGACCAGGTTACACAGCATGCGTCAAACGCAAGAGCCCGTAGCATTCTCTTCTCTTGTCTGTCTCTTCCAGAGTTTGAGCGGGTTTCGAGTCTCACTACGGCACGGGAGATCTGGCAAACACTCCTGAGATATCATGAGGGCAACCCTCAGATCAAGTCCAGACTCTTCGACACGTACCGTAGAGAGTACGAGAACTTTGCTCAGTTGGCCGGCGAATCTGTTGACGGGATGTTCACTCGCTTCCAATCTATCGTCAACAATATGTGTGCTAATCGAGCCAACTTGCCTTATGATGATCATGATATGGCTATCAATCTTTTGCATGCTCTTGATCGGAAGGTATGGGAGATGAAGGTGGCTGCCATTCAGGAGTCACCGGGCTATGATGCCCTAACCGTGGACGAGCTGTTCAGCAAGCTCAAGTCTTCGGAGATTGACTACCAGACCCGGGCCAAGCTTGAAAACCCGTCGAAACCATCTATGGCGTTGGTTTCTGGCCCCGACGGTACGTCCTCTTCCTCCTCTGACCCTTCACACTCTTTGTTCATTTTTTCTTTGATTTTTGTGACAGAGGATCAAGTGGAGACTCTTGGAGATGATGAGTTGGCTTTGGTCATCACCAAGTTCTCACGGTTTCACAACAAACGTTTGAACCGTCGGCGTGGTGGCTCAGCCAAGGGGTGCTACCATTGCGGTGATGAGGATCACTTCATCGCAAACTGTCCCAAGAAAGCTGCGGGTGACTTCACCAAGCGCAAGGACAAGCGCGAGCACCACTTCGAGGACAAGCACAAGCCCAAGGGTGGCTACCACCGAAGGTCATCCAAGAAGGTGATCGACAAGGTGAAGGCCAAGCACCGAGCCTTCCTCGCCTCCCTCAGTGACATCGATGCCTCCTCCGATGGAGGTGCTTCTTCGAGCGATGATGAGTCCAAGGGAGAGGTTGAGGACAAGCTCAACGGCCTATGCTTCTACACCGACGCCAAGCGCGGTGGCTTTTGCACCATGGCGATTGAAGAAGGCAAGGTCGGCAAGCGCAAGGAAGGCCTCGACTACGACTACGACTCCGACACACTCGAGGTACCACCCACCGTTGAGTCCCTCTCTCTCGAGATTGAGTCTCTGAACGACACCTTGATGAGTCAGGATGCTTTGCTCAAGCGTGCCGTGTGCGATAGGAACGATTTCAAGGCTAAGTATCTTAGCACGCTGCATGAGCTAGAGTTTGCTAAGGCGTCAGTGGTGGTTACCAAGGAGGTAGAGTGTGATGCTTGTGCCATCCACATGTCTAGTCTTGACACTCTCCAGGACAAGTATGGCACTCTACTTGAGGTGGTTAGTGAGATGAAGGCTAGGCCTAGCTTACTTAGTGCATGCAAGTCTTGCTTAGGTTTGCGTTCTAAGCTGGCACAAAGAGATGTTAGGATTGCTGTGCTAGAGAAGGTCAGCTCAGATAGCACTAGAGAGTCGGATCGCTTTGAGGCTTTGGAGCTTGAGATCGCGTCGTGCAGACACAGCAAGATGCGTACCGAGGAAGAAAACACATACCTTCGGTCCATCTTGAGCTGGGTGTCTTGCCGAGAGCCACAGTTGGGGATGATGCTTAGCCAATGCAAAAGGGATGGCAGCACGGGAGTAGGCTTTGCTATAGGTGGGAAGGACGATAGCATGTTCGGTAAGATCGGTGAGTGTAGTGGTTTGAGCGATAATGAGAAACCCACCACAACTCCCAAGCTTACCAAGATCACTCCACCTAAGCCTACCAACCCATCTGAGTTTCTTGTGAGAGATGGTGTGTTTGAAGAGCCACCCAAAACCACTCCACAGAAGCAAGTGTGGATTGCAAAACCGAACCATCTTCGCAACCCACTTGACACACTGCCAGACATCTCTAGTGATCCCCTTCATAAGAAAGCTAGAGCCACCCAACCCAACAAGAGAGTGCCTACCAACAGTGCGGTGAGGTACCATTGTGAGTATTGTGAACAAGATGGGCATTTGGCTGAGTTTTGCTATAGGAGGAAGAGAGATGATTGGAGGCAGCTTGATTTGAACAATCGGGACATGTACCACCCACGAGTTGGGGTGCGTGAACTGGAAGTTCAGAGGTGCACTACTGGGCCTAGAGGTACAATGCCTCAAGGTACTAGGCCTCAGGAGGCGAGACCACGTGGTGGTCGTGCCCGACGGGGTACCGGTCATGACCCATACGACTACGGGCCTCGTGGCGGTGGCTTTACTCCACCCTTCTCTAGGGGACCACGTTTTCCCTATCGTGGTGATCGCTATCCCTCCGTGGGGCAGGAGATGTTTGGTTTTTCTCCCAACCCATTCTTTGGGCAAGTGGGACAACACTGGTATCCTTCATAGTTTACTAACCCAGTGTTGGTCCGTTTGCTCACCCTATGTCTTTTTATTGATGTAGGAAGGAGGACTGGAGGAGACTTGGCTTGTGGATTCCGGATGATCACGCCATATGTCCGGAAGTGCCAAGTGGTTCCCTAGCCTCGACCCTGTGCGCCACACCGTGTACATTACATTCAGGGACAAGAGTAAAGGTAAGGTTGTCTCCCGGGGGTCCAACTGAGTCAATTCGTCTTTTGTCCTCAAGGATGTTGCATTGGTTGCGAATTTGCATTTTAACCTTTTGTCGGGTTCGCAACTCCTTGAAGACGGTTTTGAGGTGAGCTTTAAGCCAAACCTCTCTCGGATTTTGGACTCTTGGGGTGATCTTGTTTGCCGGATTTTTCCCTTCGGGAAGGTTTTTCGTGCCGATTTTTCTATCTCTTCCGGACCTTCTGGTTGTCTTCTTGCCGGTTCTTCCTCCGAGCTTTGGAAGTGGCATAGGAGATTGGGACATTTGAGTTTTGACTTGCTTGCAAGGCTTAGCTCAATGGACCTTATCCAAGGATTGCCAAAGCTCAAGTTCGAGAAGGATTTGGTTTGCCATCCTTGCAGGCATGGCAAGATGGTTGCTGCTTCCCATCCTCCTATGACTGGGATCATGACCTCACAACCATGCGAGCTCTTACACATGGACACAGTTGGTCCAGCTCGGGTTAGGTCGGAAGGAGGGAAGTGGTATGTGGTGGTAGTCGTTGATGACTATTCGAGATACTCTTTGGTGTTCTTTTTGGAGAGTAAGGATTAGGCTTTTCCACTCGTTCGAGATCTGATTTTGAGATTGCAAAATGAGCTACCTAAGAATGCCATGAGAGCTATCCGCAGTGATAATGGCACAGAATTCAAAAATGCTCACTTTGCAACTCTTTGCTCTTCCTTGGGTCTCGATCACCAGTTTTCCTCACCTCACACTCCCCAGCAGAACGGTGTTGTTGAGCGCAAGAATCGGACCCTTGTTGAGATGGCCAGGACGATGCTTGATGAGCATAGCACTCCTAGGAGGTATTGGGCCGAGGCACTCAGTTCAGCTTGCTATGTTTCCAATCGCATTTTTCTCCAAGCTTTCAAGAAGAAGACTTCTTATGAGTTGTGATTTGGGAGACCACCCAAGGTAAGTCACCTACGGGTGTTTGGGTGCAGGAGCTTCATCCTCAAAAAGGGCGGTAAGTTGGATAAATTTTAATCACGGTCTTCTGACGGTATCTTTCTGGGTTATTCTACTCACTCTTGTGCTTATCGTGCACTTAACCTTGAGACTAACCGAGTGATGGAGACTTGTGAAATTACTTTCCATGAAACTATGCCTTGTGTTTCCACTGCTTTTGAGCTTGCAGGTGATGATGAGGTGAACACTAGCATCTTTGTGGAGGAGGAGCAGGACGACGCCGATTGGGGTGATCCCGAGCCAACTCCACTGGCTGCCCCTGTTGACCTTGCGACGTCCACTTCGGCTCACGGTCCCGATCCGACTACTTCCTCTACATGGGGGCCTTTCGAGCAGCTTCCTTAGTCGGTGCCCGTTGCACCTGAGGGAGCTCCAGCTGTTGTCGACGGGGAGGCCACTTCGTCCAGGCAGGCTCCCCGCCACATTCAGTGGCAGCACCCGCCGGAGAACATCATCGGCGACATTGACCGTCAAGTCACGCGGTCCAGGTCTTATATCTCTCACTTTGCTCATTCGGCTTTTGTCGCTTCTTTTGAGCCCGAGATGTTAGACACGCTTTGATGGATCCGGATTGGGTTAATGTCATGCATGAGGAGTTAGAAAACTTTGATCAAAACCACGTTTGGGTCTTAGTTCCTCCACCATCTATTTGCCACCCTATAGGCACCAAATGGGTTTTCAAAAACAAACAAAGTGAGGATGGGGTGGTAGTGCGCAACAAGGCTAGGTTGCTAGCTCAAGGCTTTTGTCAAAAGGAGGGAATAGACTATGAGGAAACCTTTGCTCCCATAGCTCGTTTAGAAGCCATTAGAATCCTTCTAGCTTTTGCGGCTTCTAATGATTTTAATCTTTTTCAAATGGACGTTAAAAGTGCTTTCTTAAACTGCTACATAGAGGAGGAAGTTTATGTTAAACAACCTCCCGGTTTCGAAAATCCCAAGTTTCCAAACCATGTTTTTAAACTTCACAAAGCCTTGTATGAGTTGAAACAAGCACCTAGAGCATGGTATGATAGGCTAAAAACCTTTTTGCTTGCTAAGGGTTTTAAAATGGGATCGGTAGATAAGACGTTGTTTCTCCCCAGGCAAGGCAAAGACACTCTCCTTGTCCAAATATACGTGGATGATATCATCTTTGGTGGTTCTTCTCAAGCTCTTGTTGCCAAGTTTGCAGATCTTATGAGCAGGGAATTTGAGATGAGTATGATGGGCGAGTTGACCTTCTTTCTCGGGTTGCAAATCAAGCAAACCCGGGAAGGGACGTTTGTGCATCAAGGCAAGTACACGAAAGACCTTCTGAAGAAGTTTGACATGGGTGAGGCAAAGCCTCTTTCGACGCCCATGTCGACTACGACTGCCTTGGATGTGGACGAGGAAGGAGAGGCGGTGGATCAGACGGAGTACCGAAGCATGATCGGGTCGCTTCTGTACTTGACAGCGACTCGGCCGGACATTCAGTTTGTCGTCTGCTTGTGTGCATGCTTTCAGGCATCCCCATGGACTTCGCACAAGCAGGCGGTGCAATGCATCATGAGGTACTTGCGCTTCACTCCCAAATTTGGACTTTGGTTCTCCACCTCTTCCTCGCTTGAGCTTTGTGGTTATTCTGATGCCGACTTTGCCGGTTGCCGACTTTATCGGAAGTCCACTTCTAGGGCTTGCCAGTTTCTTGGGTCTTCTTTGGTTTCTTGGTCTTCTCGCAAACAATCTAGCGTGTCACAATCGACGTGCCAAGCTGAGTACATTGTCGCGGCTAGTTGTTGCTCGCAGTTGATTTGGATGATTGCCACTTTGAGAGATTTCGGTCTTGAGCTTACTAAGGTGCCTCTGCTTTGCGATAGCACGAGTGCAATTAGTGTGGCCAAAAATCCCGTGCTTCATTCAAAGACCAAGCACATTGAGGTCCGCTTTCACTTCTTGCGTGATCACTACGAGAAGGGCGATGTTGACCTCCGGCATGTCGAGACCCAAAACTAGCTTGCGGATATTCTTACAAAGCCTTTGGATCAAGCTGCATTTTCTCGCCTTCGGGGCGAGCTGGGTGTTTGCTTCCCTTTTTAGTTGAAGGAAGCTCTTTGTCTTTCATAGTTCTTTTTGGGTCTTTTTGTCCTTTCTTTGTCTTTCTTCTCTTTTGGTGTCTTGTTAGTGTTAGTTGGTGTCATTGCATTGTGCATCTCATTTGCATTTGTGACATAGTTCATTTTCAGCTTCATACCTATAGCCGATATAATGAATCTATGCTCTGTTTGAGGTGCTTTATGTGTCTATGGTGTTGCCTAACTTAGACTCTCTTTGATCTCATGATATGAAATAGAGCTAAGTTAGCAAAGCTTTAAAATGAATTTAATTCCCCATGTCACCTCTGAAATCGCACTAGCATGTGTAGGCTTTTGAAGATCCTTCTTGGCTGCCTTGTATATAGCTTGTAACTATGGCTCCTCATTGTTTCATTCACTACCTTTGAGCACCATGATTAATATCTAAAATGAAATTGCTCTCTGTTTTGTGAATTGGAAAAATTGAGTTGGGTCTGCATTGTGAGCACTTCACCGTGTGTTCGAGACTGCTTCCCATATGGGTCGATACTTGAGCGGTGTCGTGTATGACCAAAACCGGTTTGTCAAGTCCTTTGACTTCGCCCAGTTGGTAAGCAGTTGCATCACCTTGCTTACAACCACTTGCATACAACTTAAATGTGCCTAAAACTGAATATTGGCTACAAAACTCTGAAACTTGAAAAATTCATTCAGTTGGGTCATTGGCTTGTTGTATGAACTTTGCTAGGTATAGTTCTACTTGCTATACATGAGATTGCTTTGAGATAGATCCTACCTTGTTTGCCATGTTTAGTTGTCTCTAGGAGGTGATACCCATTCCTTGCTCACACATGTAATCCTCTCTAAATTAGCATCTAACGTGATCTTAAGCTCAACTTGAGTCTTTGTTGGGCACGTAGAACTTTTTCTATTCTCACAGGATCACATCACTTAGAGCATCTATTCAGTGTCTTAGCTCTATGTATGAAGCTTGTTGCACTCATTCTGCATGTCATGGCATTTGTGGCCAGTTCATGAGTTTTGAGTTTTGAGCTTTGATGAGCTACATGTTTCAACAAGGGGGAGAGATGTGCATTTCATTCCATTTTCAGCCATCTACTTCCAAGGGGGAGAAAGAGTGCATATCTTTGGTTTCATTGGTTTAGAGCTTCCTTGGTCAAGGGGGAGTTTTGTTTGCTTCTTTTGCCCTAAGGAGCTCTTTTGGTATCTTGAGTGTGCTTTTGCCCAGGGGGAGCTTTTGCTAGATGTGTTGAGCCTTTGCCGCTTCTAGAGGGTCTAGCTTGCTTTGTTGGCTCCGACAGGTTTCAAGTGCTTCTTGAGCGTTAAGTGTTTTAATTGGTATCTTTGGAGTTCCCTTGGTGTTTCAATTGGCATTCTGAGCTTTGAGAACTATGTTTGGTATTTTGGACTTGCTAGCGGTGTTGAGCCCGTTTTTGTGCCTCTTCTTGAGGGCTAGCTTTGTTTTGCTTGGTTGCGTCGAGTCGTTGCCCATGTCTTTGGGAACCAAGTTTTAGACTCGTTTTGCTTCTCTCAAGTGACCCTGTTTTGGCTTTCTTAGCTTTTTGGTCATTTGGAGAGATTTAACTTGTGGCTCAAATCTGAAATGTACTTGTGTTGCCAATGCACTCATCAAGGGGGAGATTGCGAACACATGGTGGATAAGTACCATGTATGTTCAGCTTTATGATGAGAACACATGAGTGTTTCAGTTTGAGTGGCTTACCCTAACCCCTTGCGAAAGCAAGTATGTGCATGTCTATCGGCTTGTGGTGTGAAGGTGTTATGCTTACTGATAGTGGTCAATGGCGTGGAGAAGGTTGAGTAGAGGCTTGCCGTGCCGGTGGACTGAGAGCGGTGAAGGGCGGAAGCGGGGCTCGGACTGAGGGACCATGGGCGTCGGCGGACTAGCTGTGGTGGCTAGTGCTTGGCACCGGCGAGTGCGAGAAGACATGGAGGTAGACCGAGTCGATCGAATCAAGACGGTGGACGCGCGAGTCGAGCAGAGGCTCAGGGGACTCGAAGTCCGACTGGGCGAGGACAAGGTGGCTCGAGTCGAGCGGTTTAGTGGTTTGGGTTTCAAAACCATCCGAGGATGGTTTCCGAGTTTGGGCCTCAAAACTCGGGGTTCGGTAGTTGAGTCCAAAGCTACCGGTGGCGGGTTTCCTGGGTTTGGGCCTCAAAACCTAGGCGGAGCTTCTAAGGAAGCGGGGATGGAACGTGGCGGAATCTTGGAGGTTGCGTCGAGGCGATGACAACTCCCGGCAGGAAGCGGGGCAGTCCAAAATGCGGGAGATATTTTCCGGAGCTTGGACTGCAATGCTTAGGCTAGGTAGTTCACTCAGGGTGCGTTTGGTTTGCTGAATTGAATGGGATTGGATGGGATCATTCATGGATGGGTAGTGTTTGGTTTAAGGACCGGATGGAATTAAATGGTACCAAAAAGGAGTATGCTGTGAAGATGTTGTATTTGTTGGCTCCCCAAAATATCACGGACCAGCTGCTCCACGCGCCCGCCCGCCCGTGACTAGCGAAGCCTCGTGCTTCATCTCACCCTCCCTTTCCTCCCATCCAACAGATATTCTTCCAACCAAACAAAAAAATGGTTGGTCCCATTCATCCAACCAAACATGCATCATGGATATCCTGATCCCTGTATTCATGAATCATTACATCCCATACAACTTGGTCCTCCAACCAAACGCATCCTCAATGTATCTAGGGGGGTCTTTGGGAAATAGCCAAAGCCCGATAAGTAGGGGGTGAAGGGGTATCCCTCATCCCATCTCTTGAACCCTAATCACTTGCCCCCCCCCTCTCTCTCTAGTTCATGAGATCCCTAGGTTGTTTCCACCAACCTTTGTAAGAACTTGGTCTTGCTACGAGGAATCAGAGGCCGTAACCTCCGTAAGCCATGGTGGCTTCGATTTCGTGATTGTGTCCCCGTTTTTCTTGTGTTCTTGGCGTTTTGCTTTTGCTCTCTCTATTTCCCGATATGATTTCTCTTTGTAGGGAGTAGCTTTGCAAAATCCTTTTTGAACCAAGTTGTTCGTATTCGTGAGGAGCTTCTTTGCAGCGAAGGAATTTTCCTCAAACCTCACGAGTGCATAGATCGGGCGTTTTCTTTGTGGAGTTCTTTGTTCTTGAGCTTTTCCCCAAATCTCTTCTCCTCCCTTTGCTCTAAACCAAATTGAGCGATGATTTCTTCGGGATAGCTCCCCAACTGTACTAGGATCATGCCTACAAAGTTTGGTTGCAGTTGGTGATCATTTGGTTGAGTTTTGGGAAGATTTGGCGGAGTGGAAACGTTTTTCGCGAAGAACAGTTTTCTGAGCGTGAGCTCCGAACTAACCTCCGGACCACTTTGACTAAGCTCCGGACCATAGGTCACTAGTCCGGTGGTCAAGTCCAGGGTGACCGTCTGATAGCTCAGAGCGTCGGACCAGAGCCATTGGTCCGACGGTGAGCGTCGGACGAGTTGTCCGAAGCCTGGTTGCTTACTGTTTCGTGAGTCATTTTTCTCAGTGAGCGTCGGACTAGGTGCGTTAGTCCAACGGTGTGCGTTGGACTAGTTGTCCGGAGCTAGGGCACTCCCTGCATGGTTTTTTGTGTGAGCATCGGACTTCCAATAGTGACCGCCAGACTAGTCCGGAGGTGCTTTGCTAAGCACCAGAGCAAAGGCTCCGGACCACTTCCATTGGTCCAGAGGTCTTGACCGAACTGGTCCGGAGGTTCCTGTTGGTTGTTGTTTTCGTGCGTTTTTGCCTAGGTTCTTGCCTCTTTTCCCTAGGGGTTGAGAACCTGTGTTTTGGGGTTTCTAGTGATTTTCTCTCCACTGTTGGTGAGCACCCATCAACTGGGTTTGGCTTTTGGGAAGAGTGGCCCGAATATTTCGAGAGAAATTTGAGGCTCCCATTCACCCCCCTCTGGTCGCCGTTCTCGGTCCTTCAATCTCAATCTAGTTTATATCAACTAATTGACAAGACAAACCACAACAATACTATAGCAAGTATAATATTGCACAAAGTAAAGACTAAGTAAAGTAAACAAGGAATATTATATTGAAGAAGTAAAGTATTACAAAGGGGAAAGATACAAGACCTTATACCAGATCCTCCAGGAAGACAACTCCGGAAAGCCCGAGCAAAGGTCAACTCAACTCTAACTCACACACTAGAGAACACCACTAGACTAATCTCCACTTGATAACAAGAGTGGTTTGTATTGATTACATCATGATTAGAGAGGGAGGTTAGGCCTCTATTTATAGTGGGGGTGGAGTAGGGGCTACTCCAGTGCCACATCATCGATCCAGGGAGCTTCAATCCTCCTCACTTGGATCAAACCGTCATACAACCGCCTAGAATAGACGGATTGGATTTCCAACATGTGTGCTTTGATATGGCGGTTGAGGGGGACCCAACCGACCATGGGGGTGGTTTGGCCGAACCACCCTATGGCAATTGGGCCATCCCTTGGCCTTGTGGGTGTGGCCCCACTGGTCAGGGTCCAAGTGGGGGCTAGGTGGGCCTAGGGGGGTTCGGCCGAACCACCCTAGAGGTCCCTCGCCCACCTCGTCCATCCTGGTGCTGGTCCCACCTATAATGCGAAGTGGTTGCTCGTTCTGAAGTGTTTGTCATGTTGATCGCTTTGGTGTGGGCCCATGGATCCTTGTACATTGCTTGTGAGCCGTTGGGAGAAAACACAAGGTGATCTGATGGATGATAATCATTCTGAAGGTGTTGACGCCTTTTTTTGTACGGGTCAATATTAAACCAAGTATATTGATCGGCAAAGAAGTAAATGTTGTTCCTCATCGGCATCGAGGTGCTATCGGTTTAATTACCGATAGAAGCAGAAGAATCTGCCGATGGTGAGTGTGATGGAAGAAGCGTCAAAGAGGAAAGAAGATATGTTTTGCCGATAAGAAGGAATTATCGATGGATACAGGTGATGTGGCTGACGTCAGCAGGAAGTTGCCGATGGCAATAGAAGGAAGTTGCGGATTGAAGAAATCTTTCGATTGAAAGTTTCATCGTAGGGAAGACAGATAAGGAAACTAGCGAGTTTATGCTAATATTATTGTTTTAGTTTGAGTCCGACTCTTGCACGAGTCATTTTATTTCCTTAAAAATAGGAGTTTTGTTTAGTATGAGTCGTGTCCATGTATAACTCCTTTTACCGGAGTATAAATATGTACCTAAGGCTCGTATGAGGGAGGATTCAATACAATCAAACAAATCTATTATTTTCATCTTACTTTTCAAGCATCTACTTTTTCGCATTAGTTTTAGTTTATCTACGAGTTCTTACGATCTCGACGGGCTGCATCCACAAGATCTACGTCTACCTCGCAAGTTCCGCTTTCTGAGCAATCTGAGCCTTGACGTTCGGGCGCATCGCCGTCGTCTCGTTCATCGTTGTTCTAGTTATCACCCTTGTCGATTAACTGGTCAAATCGACTGGCACACCTTGGATATCGAGTTCAGGTATAAGCCCGAGGTGTTCGCAAATCCAACACTTTTTGTGTCAACACCTCTTTTGGCACATCCGGTGGGACCCTAGACACATCTCTTGATCATGATCATGGGTGGTTCTACTGACGTTGATCCGAGGAACGTCATTGAAGTCTCTGAAGTAGATCTAAAGGATGATCAGAAACAAGCTATGGAGCAGACTATGGAGGAATACAAGCAACTATATCTGAAATCCTTCAGCCTAAACAGGAGCGGCGAGGCAGTCTAGAAGCAAGATCCGCCGTTGCCTCGGCAGGTCACTTTCGATGCCAATCCTGGTAAGTTGCAAGATATGGTTAATTCTGCGTTAAGTCGGGCGCTCATTAGCCATTCCAATGTGTTGTCCAATACTGTAGACAATGTTGTTATGCAATCTTTCAAAGAAGGACAAACACCCCATTACGTTGGTCCGGCGTATCATCAACCTGGATCGGCATCTATTGTGACTTCATCGACGATCCCAACGGCCACTACCCAACCTGCGAAGCCGTCTGCCGGTGAGGTTACTCCACCAAGGTCAAGCCCTGTGAGCATTGTTCAGTTGAATACAGATTCAGTTGCATCGGGGATGTTAGAACCTGTGATTCAGAGTCAACCAGATCCTGCTAGCTGGTGGGGATACGACATCCCCCCAGATCCATCTGCCGACGCTAATCTGATCCAAAGTAACAATGCGGCGGGAAGGTCTCTATGGAATCAGCGATATCGGCACAGCCAATAAATCTAGTGGCACGTTATGCTACGTCTTCGCCAAATATGCAGTGGCCACCAGAGAATCTCCATATGGTGATGCCTAAAGTGCCTTACAGGAAACCATCGGCAAGTTCTTCGCCGATGCAACAAGATTTGGCAATGGTAAACCACCCCATGATGATGCCAAATCCTTACGCTAGGGCACAGGTGCACCAAGGAGGCCAACTTGATTGTCCCAGGGTGCAGGGGCAGCAGGCGCAGGGTAACCATCAATTATGGGAAAATTATATGTCGATAACTTATAATCCTGTATGGACCAATCCAATTCAACAGCAGGCGGTTCAACATGGATACCAGATAGCGGGAGTACAACAGTACCATTACCCGACGAGCACCTAGAATGAAACATCGGTGTATCGACCGATGAATATCATGCCGCAGTATACACTAGTGGGTACCCAAGGTTATACATCGGCAAATCAACTGGTGCATAATATTCAGCGAGGTGGTACTGCACCTGCGCCGACTGGACCAATTTACTCGCCACAAAGGAAAGAAGGGATGTATCCGCCGGCCCAGCCAGTTAATATTCAGTCGATCCATCGGCAAGATCAGGATGCATATTGGGTCGATAAAATAGCCGAAGTGATGAAAGAGCAGTTCGGCATCAAGCCTAAGGTCAATACGTACTCTTATCGAACGCCGTACCCTCAGGCCTATGACCTGATTCCTCTCCCAAATCGGTACAAGGTGCCAGATTTCACAAAATTTTCTGGCCAAGATGATACATCGACGATGGAGCACGTCAACCGTTTCATTATCCAATGTGGAGAGGCAGCTAGCAGAGATGAGCTAAGGGTGAGATTGTTCTCGTCGTCTTTGTTTGGATCAGCGTTTACGTGGTTTATTTCGCTTCCTCCAAATTTTGTGATTACTTGGGCCGATCTGGAGAAACAGTTTCACAAGTACTTCTTCTCTGGCATTCATGAGAAGAGGATTACCGATTTAGTCAAGCTGAAGCAGCGCAATGACGAATCGGTAGAAAGCTTTGTCCAAAGGTTTCGGGACGTAAAGAATAAATGTTACAGCTTAGTACTGGATGATCGGCAATTGGCGGATTTGGCTTTCTAAGGATTACTGCCACACATCAAGGATAAATATGCATCTCAAGAATTCGAAAGCCTCAGCCATCTCGTGTAGAGAGTTGACGATCAAGAAGTTAAAGCCTTCGAACCTAGAAAGACTTGGAACAAGAAGGTGTCTTTCATTGAACAAGAAGAAGATTCTGAATCAGACGAAGGGACAGATATCGGCGTTGCTGAGTGGGTAAAAGATAAGAGGCCGATATCCTATCCATTTGGTCAGAAGGAGGCTGAAACATTTACTTTCGATACTGCTAAAGCCGATAGGATATTTGATCTGTTGCTTCAAGAAGGGCGGATTAAGATGGTGCCTAATCAAGTGATTCCATCGGTTCAAGAACTTAGAAGGATGAGGTAGTATAAATGGCATGATGCAACCTCACACAGTACCAATGATTGCAAAATCTTTAGGCAGTAGCTGCAGTCAGAAATCGAGTCTAGGCGAATCAAGTTTGAAAATTCTAGAGCTCAGAGGCCGATGAAAATTGATCAGCATCCATTTCCAAATAATATGGTGGAAACCAGTGGAAAAGTCAAAGTGCTGACATCTGAAGTAGCCAAGAAAAATTCATCAGTGGACCCTGAACATCAAATAGCTATGCAGGATGTAAAAGGAAGGAAGCTTGCTGATGAAAAAAAAGTAAAAGAACTACCGATGACAGTGGCAGCTCCAGGGGGCATCAAAGACGTGCGTCATATGGTGTTGTAATCACGCACAGGAGTCCACAACGGGAATATGAGCGTTCACGAGAAGAGCAACATCGGCAGGAGGAAGAAGAGAAACGCCAGGAGTGGTATCGGCATAAAGATCATTGGAAGTGCCCCTTCTTCGTCCATTGTTGGGAAGAAGGCATCAAACTGCCCATTGCCGATAATTGTCCTAAATGCAACGGGTACTATCCTGCTGATCGATCGGAGAAGAAGTCTCGTTTTGAAGGTCAGGGATCAAGCTATGCTAGGCCGATCAGAGGAAAAGAATCAGTATATGATCGGCTGGGGGGCAAGCTCAATGTACATGACAGGATTGGCAAGCGTATTCGTCAAGAGGAGATTGAAGAGAGGGCTAATGCAAGAGTTCCCGATGAAGAGATATTCTCTAGAGATCCAAATATAAGGGGTAACACAAGCCGACACAGTGAGAAACAGTACCAACCTATTTGTAAGACTAAGCTTCCTCAATGGTGTCCCAAAGGCCTGACAAAGACTCAAAGAAGGAGAATCCAGCATGAACGCCAGAATGATCTGGGTCATGGCTCTTCGAAGGGAGAACCTCCAGTCTGGGAGTGGAGGCCAAAACACCAGGAAAGGAGTCCATCGGCAGAAATCAACATGGTCGTTATGTTGCCGATGGAATTTATGGCACCCACTGATGCTGACAGAGAAGTTGCTGATATGGCTCAGCTAGTGCTAGATCCTATGGCAGCAGTCTTTGAAAAGCCTGCCGATGATGAGAGGCAGCATCTGAGAGCCTTGTTTGTCAAAGGCAAAGTCAATGGGCAACCAGTGTCAAAGATGTTAGTCGATGGTGGAGTGTCGATTAATATAATGCCGTATGTTATGTTCAGGAGGCTTGGGAAAGGTGACCAAGAATTAGTCAAGGCGGGCATGAAGCTGAAAGATTTTGAAGGCAATGTGTCACCAGCTATGGGAGCAATATGCGTAGAATTAACTATCGGCAGCAAAACTTTGCCGACAACGTTTTTTGTGATCAGCGGTAAAGGTACCTACAACTTGCTCCTGGGAAGGGATTGGATTCATGCTAATTGTTGTATTCCTTCCACAATGCATCAAAGTCTCATGCAATGGGTCGGAGATAAGATTGAAGTCGTCCGAAGTGAAGCCCCGTCAATGGTTGCATCGGCAGAATCGGAAACCTATGAGCAGACTAAGTGCATATCAGGCGAAGCTTGGGATACTGAGTTTCTCAAAGTTGTCGATTACCAGATCATACCAATCCAAGCAGTTGTCTCTGAGGAGGAATTTTAATCGGTTGGCCGATGATGGAGAACCTAGGTAGGGGTTTACATCGGATAGATTAATTTTTATTAATGTTAGGTTGGATTTTCATTGTAAACAATCGTTGAATGATTCATTAGAAGAGCATAGGGTTTGCTTTATTTGGAATTATACAAAGATACTTGGTTTGGAATGAAATAGTCAAACGTCGGTCACTTGTTAATTTGGTTCCAACTACATTGTTAATAAATACACCAATGTAATCTTGATGTGTTGATCGATTTTGAATTACGAAGTTAAATAAAGCTTCATGGTCGGGTCAAATGGTATGTCGTGGTACAATCAAAGTACTTATCCAGATGATGTAACAAAAAGATAAATCAGTCTGCTCTTGACGACGCTTAGTTTGGAGACCCTCGGAGGGGTTGCATTTTCCGGAGCAATCAATGGTAAATATTTGAAGAAATATTATCCTAAGTATCTGGATGGATGCGCAAAGTGATACAGATATAAAGTACCGATGATGAAACCAAACATCATTAGAAAAGGTATTAATGTTATAATACAAAGGATCAGTCGTCAAGTTCACAGTTGCCGACACAATAAGTTACAACAGGGATTGAATAGATGAGATCGCATGAAGGTGAATTTGGTCTGCTTCCTCTATCTCCCTAGCATCATCATCGACAGAACCCTCAACCAGCTTGATTTTTCTTTTCAGCAGGATGGTCTGGCGGGCATCGGCATCCCTTTCTTGTTGTAAAGATTTAGTTGCATCAGGGAGTTGAGCCTTCTTTTGGTTGTCTGCGGCTAAAGCTTCATCGATTTTCTTCAGCTCCGACAACAACTCTTCTTTCCGTGCCGATAGACGGGTGATTTCCTGTTCAAGCTCGATACCAGAAGCTTCCAAGCGACCGATGTCGTTGTGTTTTTCTTCAGCAGTTTGCTTGAATTTGAGCATTTCTTCTTCGACCTTCGCTTGGGCAGCTCTATCGGCAATATGGCGTGAAACCTTTTGATACTGTAGTTGCCGACTCTCAAGGAACGCTGTTTGGAAGAGTGTTTCTTCAACATCGGCAGGAATATGACCTTGAAGTGCCTTGAATTCTACCCTTACTGCGCTAGAATCTTGGACTAGTTAGGATGTGCTTTGTTGTAGTAAAGGTAGCAATGCTTCAAGCTTGGATTTTGTTTCTGCCGATATGACATCTGAGGATTGGACAAAACTTTCTTATTCTTCATCTTCGTCTGGTATGTTGATAGTGAAGGAGAATAAACTATTGGGAGAGTCTTGGGCCTAAAAGGAAAAGAGTTAGGGTTTCTTGATTGAAAGTTTGTGTCTTATGAGTTTTTGACAGATGGTCGATTTACCTGTTTTAGAGCAGTTTCTCGCCTTGGACTTGGCGGGGCGGCTGGCATAACAGTATCTTGAAAATCGACAATGGTTGCCGATAAGCTTGGCTCTGTGAATGGAACGTGTGGTACTGGTAATGATACTGATGTTGTTGGCGTTTCTATAACCAACTCCTGCGGTGCTGATGCTGTCTCTTGGATAGAGGCCTCGATTAGTGTTTGATCGGAGGCAGGTGCTGATGCTGGCTCTTGTAGTAATACATCGGTAGGAGGTGCTGCCGGTGATGTGGCTGAGGTGGATGACCTTAGGCGTTTTGGTCGAGGGGTGGTACTTGATGAACCTTGGCGTTTCGGCTGCTGCGCTTGGGGGGCATCGGCAGGCCGAGTTGGAGGAGTTGGTGCATTCGGAACGGTTGCCAATGAACTTGTTTGCTGCAAAAGAAGACATGTGATGCAAGTTGAAAATTAAGTGAGAATTACCGATAAACGTTTTGTGATCGGCATGAATGAAATAAAGATTTGTTACCGTAAAAGCTTGCGCCAAAATGACAGTAGCAGCTGATGGAGTAACAACAGCCCCAGTTGGTGTTGACTTCAGCTTAAGGGTGACCCTCGGTGCTTTTCGATGCATAAGGAAGCTAATGAAGGTGCTCTGCTGCCGATTACTGATGTAGGGTTCATCGGTCGCAAGTTGAAAGTTTTGCCACTTCTGCTTTTTCTTGGGATTGGGTCATCAACCTGTTAAACAGAAAATCAGATGTTGATACATTTAAAAGGGGTGACAGGAATAAAATCGAAAATAAACTTACCGCATCATCAGGGACGATATGATCGGCATCAATCAAATGCCGATGATAGTGTGATGACGCAGCGAACATTTGATCTTTCCATTCTTGCCACCAGAATTTATTTGACTCAGTGACGAAGGATATTGGTTCCCAAGTAGATAAATCGATATTGGTTGTGTTGGCACGAGGAAGAAGATGAACAACCTTGTCCCAGTCCATGACGCTGGTGATGACTTCTCTTGGCTTTACCACATTGGCATAGCTAAGATTAATCGGTAGTTGGCCAAACGCCAATTGTCTTGCTGCTGTCGATGGGTAGTAGAATTCATAAGTGGCATGAGTATTCTTCCCACTCCCAAAGATGTTGACTGGAATGACTCGGGGAGTAAGGATAGCCCTCAGAATTCCTTCATCATTCTGTATATCTGCATCGGCAAGATTGAAAGGGAGTGGGAATCGGTTGTTCGCATCGGTGTAGGGCCACCAAGCTCGTTCCGCAGCAGGAATACCACAATAAAATCTCTTGAAGAACATGTCGAATTGGCCCTCGTTGGCATCGGTTCCCGGCAGCACTATTATGGCTTCTCCAAAATTGAGTGGGGAGCGGGTTGCCAATTCATCATCGGCAAGTACATAATCCTTGGCTAAGTCCCTTGGAAATTGTTGACTGAATAGGTCAAATTGAAGACACTTATGCATATGGGCGTTTAGCCACATGTTGATAAACCACCTGGGGCCTCCAAGGTTGTCGATGGGTTCACCTAGCAATAACTTCTCCGACACCTGATGCAAGGTATCGGCCAAGAGGAAGTGTTGTTCTGTGGGCCAAAAGCTCTGCTGCAGGGAGGTACATGTTGGTAGGTCCGATTGTCTTGCCGCAGAAGATAAACTTCTCCAGCCACATATTCAGGAAGGTAGCATGCTCCCTTTGGTTTACCGATCCGGTCTTGTGATATTCTTGAACATATCCGGTCCAACCAC
Source organism: Microstegium vimineum (assembly GCA_022036555.1). Lineage (NCBI taxonomy): Eukaryota > Viridiplantae > Streptophyta > Magnoliopsida > Poales > Poaceae > Microstegium > Microstegium vimineum. Next base: position 45,790,955 of record CM039120.1, read on the forward strand.
CGATGTTGCGGGTGATTACCCGATGTTCGGGCTTTCTGTTGAAAAGAAGAGCATCATCGGCAGAAGAGATGTCAAGGCCGGTGAGCATGTATACATCGGCAAGTGTAGGAGTGGCTGGTCCATGTCTGAATAGGAAGGCATTCATCGTGTCAGACCAGAAGTAGGAGGCAGCTATCATCATGTTCTCATTCTTGGCTATATCGGCGAGAGATAGCCTGATGCATTGGTCTAAGTTGCGTTCTGCCCAATAGATTTGTTGCGTCCTAGTCATCCTGAGGTACCAATTTTTAATTCATCAATCATGATTATACTAGACATGTACCACACAAGCAAGTCATGTTGAATTGAAATACAATGCAAGCAAACATATGTGTAATGCACATCCAAATGCAACAACTTGTTCATAGGCTTGCTCCCCCTACTTGTGTGCTCAATTTTAATTTTTCAATTCCTATTTCTCCCCTATTTCTATTTTCTCCCCCATCATATTTAGATCATTTTTATCACAATTTCTCCCCCTTTGTCACACATTACCACAAAGGAAACCATTTGTAGTAACATGTATCAATTGAGGATACTTAGGAAAGTTGTATCAAGTCAATTTAGAAAGAGAGTGGGTGAATAATCTTCTATAGTTCAACCTAGATCACTTGTCCTATATACTTAACACGATTTAAACCACGGACAAGCTTCTTCACACATCTTGCAATGGTTAAATACAAGAATAAGTATTCTAAACTAAACATATGAGGTTGCAAGCTTATCAACATGTCATATGCCACCACTAGATCAAAGAACTCATAGAAGTTATAGTGGTACCATATGTACATAGAAATAATTTGATTCTCATGAATGAGCCTATTTTAACAAGAAATGATGCCTATATGCTCTACACAAGTCTAGCAAAGGATGAATGCATATGTCAATCAATTGTACCTTGCTATTTTGGAGTAGAGGCATGTCATAAGTGGGGTGCATCAACTCATGTTGGAGAAATCCAAGATATTCAACTCATTCCTCAACTTGCAAACCCTCTTCTCATCAAGTGGCTTGGTGAATATGTCGGCTATTTGATCATCGGTGCCCACATTGTCAATGAAAATGTCACCCTTTTGTTGATGATCTCTTATGAAATGGTGTCTCACATCTATGTGCTTGGGTCTAAAGTGTTAGATGGGATTGCTTGTAAGCTTCACTGCACTTTCATTGTCACATAGCAAGGGAACCTTCTTGAATTTGATTCCATAATCATTCAAGGTGGCCTTCATCCATAATAGTTGTGCACAACAACTCCCCGCACTAATGTATTCGGCTTTGGCGGTAGAGAGTGCCACACTATTTTTCTTCTTGGATGACCATGAGACTAGTGATCTTCCCAATAGTTGACATGTTCCACTAGTGCTCTTCCTATCAACCTTGCATCTCGCATAATCGGAGTCCGAATATCCACCCAATTCAAATCTCGACCCCTTGGGAAATCATAGTCCAACCTCTTGTGTATGCTTCAAATATCTCAAGATTCTTTTTGTGGGTTTCACATGACTCTCTCTAGGAGATGCTTGAAATCTTGCACTCATGCATACACTAAACATGACATCCGGTCTTGTTGTGGTCACATAGAGTAGACTTCCTATCATTGACCGATAGAGTGTTTGATCCACCATCATGCCACTTGTGTCACTATCCAAATGTCCATTAGTCTCCATGGGAGTACTAATGCCTTTAGCCTCTTCCAATCCAAACTTCTTCATCATGTCCTTGATGTACTTTCCTTGATTAACAAATGTGCCATTCTTCATTTGCTTGATTTGAAGTCCAAGGAAGTAACTAAGTTCACCAATCATGGATATCTCAAATTCATTTGCCATCATTTCACCAAACTCTTCACAAAATTCTTGATTTGTAGATCCAAAGATAATGTCATCAACATAGATTTTCAAGACAAACAAGTCATTTCCAATCTTCTTTGTGAATAGGGTGGTGTCAACTAATCCAATCTTGAATCCCTTGGAGAGGAGAAAACTTCTCAACCTCTCATACCATGCTCTAGGTGCTTGCTTCAATCCATAGAGAGCCTTCTTGAGCTTGAATACATGGTCGGGCTCCTTTGTATCTTCAAATCCGGGTGGTTGCTCAACATATACCTCCTCATTGATATACCCATTCAAGAATGCACTCTTGACATCCATTTGGTATAACTTGATGTTATGTGCACAAGCATAGGCCAATAGAATTCTAATTGCCTCTAATCTTGCCACCGGAGCATATGTTTCCCCAAAGTCAAGACCCTCTACTTGAGTGTACCCTTGTGCTACTAGTCTTGCTTTGTTTCTCACCACTATTCCATCTTGATCTTGCTTGTTCTTGAATACCCATTTGGTTCCAATGACATTATGATTCTTTGGTCTATCCACCAATTCCCAAACTTGATTTCTTGTGAAGTTGTTAAGCTCTTCATGCATAGCATTTATCCAATCCACATCCTTCAAACCTTCATCAATCTTGGTTGGCTGAAATGATGAGACAAAAGAGTAATGCTCACAAAATGAAGCCAATCTTGATCTTGTTTGTACACCACTTTGAATGCCTCCAATCACTTGATCCAAAGGATGATCTCTTGCAATGTTGGTTGGTTGGAGCACTTGTATGTGGGAACCTTGAGCAATCGGTTGAGATGATGATGGACTAGCCTCTTGTTGACCTTGATCTTGAACTTGAGCTTCATTTGCACTTGCTTGATCCTGAGTTGGAGAACTACTAGCTTTTGTAAGGGAATGGTCACTTGATCTTCATCTTCATCTTGCACTTGTCTTGGTCTAATGTCACCAATATCCATATCTTTCATTGCATTGACCAACTTGTCATCTCTCACATCATCCAAGTTTTCTTGTTCATCTTGAGAGCCTTGTGTTTCATCAAATTCCACATCATGCACTTCCTCAAGAATTCCACTAGACAAGTTCCACACTCTATAAGCCTTGCTAGATGTAGAGTAACCAAGTAGAAAGCCCTCATCACATTTCTTTTCAAACTTGCTCAGTCTTGTGCCTTTCTTCAATATATAGCATTTGCACCCAAATACTCGAAAGTAAGCAATGTTTGGCTTTATTCCATTCAATAGCTCATATGGAGTCTTCTCAAGCATTCCATGACAATAGAGACAGTTGCTAGAGTAGCAAGTTGTGTTGATAGCTTCGGCCCAAAAGGAATGACTAACATTGTATTCACTCGACATTGATCTTGCCATGTCAATCAAGGTTCTATTCATTCTTTCAACTATCCCATTGGATTGTGGAGTGTACTTTGGAGAGAATTGATGGTTGATTCCAAAGTCATCACAAAGTTCATCAATTCTTGTGTTCTTGAACTCACTGCCATTGTCACTTCTCACTCTCTTGATAGTTGTTTCAAACTCATTTTGGCACCTCTTGACAAACGACTTGAAGATATCAAATGTGTTACTTTTATCACTGAAGAAGAATACCCATGTGTATCTTGTGAAGTCATCAACTATCACAAATCCATACTTGTTTCCACCAATGCTTGCATATGTAGTTGGCCCAAAGAGATCCATGTGCAATAACTCAAAAGCTTTGCTTGTACTCATTATGATCTTCTTTGGATGAGTGTTGACAACTTGCTTTCCGGCTTGACATGCACTACATAGCTTGTCCTTCTCAAATGAGACATCTTTCAAGCCTCTCACAAGATCATTCTTGACTAGCTTGTTCAATTGCTTCATGCCAACATGTCCAAGCCTTCTATGCCATAGCCAACCCATGCTTGATTTTGTAATGAGACAAGTTGAGAGTTGAGTCTCACTAGCATTAAAATCCACAAGATATAGGTTCTCATACCGAAATCCCTTGAAGATCATGTTTGACCCATCCACACTTATGATTTCCACATCCTCCACTCCAAATGTGCACTTGAAATCGAGATCACATAATTGAGGCACCGACAATAAGTTGAACTCAAGCCTTTCAACTAGAAGCATATTGCTAATGCTTAGATCATTGGAGATAGCAATCTTTCCAAGCCCTTTCACCTTGCCTTTCCCATTGTCACCAAATGTGATACTATCAAAGCCATGATCACTATCTTGGTTGATTGAGTTGAACATTGTATCCTTCCATCTCCGGTCATGTGTTGAGTTCACCCACTATCAAGCACCCAATGCCTCCCTCCGGTTTTGTAATTGACCTACAAGAGAGATCAATTCTTTTTAGGTACCCAAACTTGCTTGGGTCCTCAAAGGTTAGTTACCAAGGATTTTGGTACCCAAATGGACTTCTTGGAAGCCATCCATGGTGCACCAACAAACTTGGCATGAACACCATTTGTATCCTTGGAAAGAACATATAATGAATCTACTCTAATAGAGGATATGTCTTGCTTGGCCTTCTTGTTCTTGCATGCTTGCTCATTGTGACCAACTTGCTTGTAACTTTTGCAATAGCTACCGGTCTTCTTCACAAAACGAGTCTTATGAGGAACAAAGGCGGCCTTGCCTTTCTTGGGGGTATAGCCCAATCCCTCTTTGTAGAGAGAAGCTCTTTGGCAACCCAAGCACATAAGCAAGTGGTCCTCACCTCCATAAGCCTTAGCTAAGGAGTGATTGCGATTTGTAACCTCCTTCTTGAGGGTTTCATTTTCCACCATTAGTGAGGAATCACAAGTGAAACCATCACTAGTAGATGAAGTAGAAGTGGTAGTGCTACAAGAGGGGTTAGTGGGAGCAACAATGATAGGAGCATAAAATGATTCATCAAGAATATCACAAGTAACTCCCATGTCGCATGTTTGAACAATCTCTTTCTTACTTTGATCTAAGAGAGAGGAATGAGCTCTTTCAAGCTTAGTGTGAGACTTCACTAGCTTCTCATGGGCTTCCATTAGCCTCTCATGAGATGCTACGGCCTCATCAAGGTTTTGCTCAAGAGCCACATTGGTCTTGCGCAATTCCTTGCATTCCTTCCTCTTCTTATCTATGTATTCCTTAGCTTGTTCAAGCATGTCCATGAGTTCCTTCCTTGAGGGCTCCTCACTATCACTATCGCTCTCACTCTCACTCTCATCATGAGAAAGTACCTTAGTGGACTTAGCCATGAAGCACGATGATGGAGTATCAAATAGAGAGATCTTGTCCCTCATTGCAATGCTTGCAAGAGCCTTCTTCTTGGTAGTGGTCTTCTTCTCTTGATCATCATCATCACATGAAGAGTAACTATCCCATGTCACTATGTGAGAATACCCCTTCTTCTTCTTCTTGTCAAATGTGGGCTTCTTTTCTTTCTTGTCTCTCTTCTTGTGATCATCATCATCTTTGTCACTATTGTATGGACAATGAGTAATGAGATGATCAAAGCTTCCACACTTGAAGCACTTCCTTGGCTCATCAAAGTTCTTGGAAGATGGTCTCTTCCTTCTTGCATGATAGCCCTTCTTCTTCATGAATCTTCCAAATTTTCTCACAAATAGAGTCATTTCTTCTTCATCAACCTCACTAGTACTTGAGTCTTCATCCTCACTTGATTCTTCATTTTTGGCTTTGCCCTTGCTCTTGATTCTTGACATCTTTCTCTTTGTTGTCCTGGTAAGCATCTTGTGTCATCACATCTCCCAAGACTTGGTTAGGAGTCACGGTATCCAATCCACCTCTCACAATCAAGGTCACAAGAGTCTCAAACTGAGATGGGAGACTTATCAAGAACTTGTGAGAGAAGTCCTTGTCCTTAACCTTCTCACCAAGAGCCGTGAGATCATTGACTAACACTTGTATCCTATGGAACATCCCGGCACATTCTCATCATCCTCCATCTTGATGCTTGCAAACTTTTCTTTGAGGATGTATGCCTTTGCACTCTTGGCGGCTTGAGTGCCTTCAAATGATTCTTCTAGCTTCTTCCAAGCCTCATGAGCACTCTGAAGTTTCTTGATTTCCTCAAACACTTTTTCATCAAGTGCCTCATGAATAGCACTTAGAGCAATATCATTGTGTTGCAACTTTTCTTCCTCTTAAGGAGTGGGAGCCACCTCATTCACTACCTCAAACTTTTTTTCCACCACAAGCCAAACCTTCCGGCTAATTGACTTGATATGAACAGTCATCTTCACTTTCCAATAGCCATAGTTTGAGCCATCAAACTTGGGTGGTTTGTTCATGTTGTTGATATGAGTCATCTTCACACCGTAGGTTGTTAAGCCTCAAATCAACGGTGTACTTGCTCCGATACCACTTGAAAGGTCCTAAGTGATGGCTAGAGGGGGGGTGAATAGCCTTAAATAAGATCTAAAAACAATCTCAACAACAAGTTAGATAGCAATCAGGCGAAGCTTGACTTGCACTAGCCTACTAGGGGATGCAAAGCCACCTAACCACAATTTCTATCCTAATAAGCTCTAGGATCACTCAATGCCTATTCAAATCTAGTAGCCCTTTAGGCACAACCTAATATACTAGGACAAGTATGAATAAGGTAATGCAAAGATGGGAAGGAAGATTATACCACCGTGAAGTTGTAGGGATGAACCAATCAAGTGAATACCGATGAGATCACACAATCACAAGAGACAATGGTTGACACTTGATTTTCTTCCGAGGTTCACTAGTTTGCCAACTAGCTAGTCCCCGTTGTGGCAAGACACTCTGTTGGAGGTTCACATGCTAATTGGCATCACACGCCAAACCCATCACCGGGTGCCGCACAACCAACACAAGATGAGGCTATTGAAACGCCACGAGCAATCCACTAGAGTTACCTTTGCGATCTCCCGTGGGGAAGGCACAAGAACCCCTCACAATCAACTTGTAGTCGACGAAGCACAATCACCAAGCTTCTCGATCTACCACTGCTGCTCCAAACCGTCTAGGTGATGGCAATCACCAAGAGCAACAAGAAATCCGTAGCGAGAACGCCTCCCAAGTGCCACTAGATGCAAGCTATATGCGAAATGCACTTGGATCACTCAATCTCTATTGGGTTTTCACTTAACCAAGCATGGAGATGAGTGGGAGGGAGTTTGCTCAGCTCAAAGGAGTCTCAAGATGTTCAAATGTGCGAGAGAGTGATCCCCTAGCCGTCCAACACATATTTATAGACCCCCTTAAAGTCCACTAGCCGTTGCCCTGTTAAGTTGGTGACGGACGCTCTTCACGGGGGCGACGGACGCTCCGTCGCCAGCGTCCGACTCCCTATCAGAACTAGCCGTTGGGCTGCTTCACGGGCGACGGACGCTCCGTGCCAGCGTCCGACGCTCGGTCCTCCAGCGTCCGACGCCTGTCTTCAATCTGCTCGCTTGCAGAGCTCTCTGGAAACCCGACGGACGATCCGTTGTTTTGCATCGGACGCTGTGCCTCAGCGTCCGACGCACTTTGAGTTTACTTCTGGAGCTTCTTTGTGGCCGACGCCCTTTTCTTCAGCATCCGGCCCCCTCTGTGCGTCTCTGCTTCTTCCACCTTTGCTCTAAGTTGCCAAGCACTAAGTATCCACTTAGGTGAGCTTGTCTTGGCATGTTTCACTTGTCAATTAGCATGGTGTATGTCACTAGGTCCTAAATGCACATGCAATATATATAACACCTAGTGGCACTTGCAAACCGCAATCACTTTTGAATTTCCCCTCTTAATAGTACGGTTGTCTATCCTAAAAGTGATCACACCCACTTGGTGTCTTGACCACCAAAAGAAAAGTCCTAGCATATACCTTTGCCTTGTTTAGCTTAGGGTCTTTTCACTTTCCTTTTTCTCCAATAGTGAGCTCTAGGTCTCCACCACTTGTCATCATATTCAATGAGTATACTAAACCTACTCAAACACTTAGAGCTAGCTTAGTACCTTAGGTTTCATCAATTATCCAAAACACTAGAGATCTCTCACCGGGACTAAAGCTCTCTGCCTGACACGCCCTGGCAACCTAGCCGTTGGGCAGGGACCTGACCAACCGGGACTAAAAGGGTTTTTCGTCTCGGACACAAAATGATTTGGGACTAAAGGGGATTTCGAGCCATCGACCAAAGACCGTTTGTGTAGTAGTGCACGCCTTAATTGTTGCCGCTTTGTCGTAGCATCCTTCGAGTCTGAATGTCTGATGCTGTGAAGCGGTCCAGATACAACAGTGAAAACGGCTGCAGTATTGTTGTTTACTTGTATGAAACAATTCATGCATGTACAATGCATTGCTGATGACACATTGTTACGTGTTATGCTTCTGACTATGTATTCTAATAAATTTCATGAATCAAAATTAGTAGTGTCTTCGTCTCTTACTAAACATGTTGAAATGATATCATCTTCAGAAATATATCAGCTTCTATGCAGCACTGTAAAATAATCTAGCTTCAAGTCAGAATTCGCCTTAGCTATATGCTAAGAGCTAAGTCTTCTTATCACCCTTTTATAGATTTATGGCTAGAAGCTTATGTGTAATTGTTTCTATTTTCTTTGTAACTTTCTTCATATCTTAAGACTAGTGGTGAGCTTGCTTTCATTTTTAATAGAAAGCACAGTAGGTTTTCGAACCACTCCTGTTTTCCTTGAAAAATAAATAATCGGTATTACTATGTTTCTCAATTTAGCTTGCTTGGACTAGCAGAAGAGAATATAAGACATGGATGGACAAGGAACCTAACAAATAAATCTATGACCAATTTGCAGCCATATGCAATGGTTGCAACCTTTGGCTTTCTTCCATGGGCTCAGCGGGCTCCTCGCATATGCATGCAATGTCCACAAACTGGCGGGATTCCTAAAACCAAGCGGTTTAGTGAGTAAAACATTTTTACTACAGTTCAAGAGCTTACATTAATTAGTCAGTCATAAAAATTTGATCATAAAAACTGCGGCTATAAATTATTCTACAATAAAAAAACATAGATCTAAAATTACAACAAAAATTTTATATTAAAACATATCATATTATATATTTTTTGAGTAAGTCCAACAAAATTAGATTGTTTATTTATGATTTACTAGGAAGGTAATATGATATGTTTTTAAATTTAGCAAAAACAAAATTACAAATCCGTCTTCAAAACTGCTTATAACTGTGCTAGGAAGGTAAAACGAATTGCTTTAAAAGTTTAGGAAGATGGTTTGCTTGGTTTTGGAGTTTAGGAGAAAAGGATGAATTCAGCAAGATTTGAGAGAGATAACGTGTACTTTTTTTTTTTGGAGAAAACAAATCACGTACAAGGGGCTCCTAGCAATTGTCATCGGGACCAGCAAACCCCGACCAGACTAGGGTTATGTTTGGATTGGAGGGACTAGTGACTAGTGACTAGTGACTAATAATTAGTCCCAATTAGTCTTAATTTTACCAAACACTTGGACTACTAGAGGGATTAGTAGTGACTACTACCTAGAAGTCTCAATAAGGTATTTGGGACTACTACACAGAAGTCACTAGTCAGTAGTCCCTCCAATCTAAACAGGGTCTAGGTAGATTCATTCCTTAAACTAGGGCCTACTAGGTGAGTTAATATGGAGGATGACTGTAGTGTGCGCTCGTGTTCTTCATTGGCCTATTTGTATGTACACTCACCGTACCTCACAATTATTGGATGATCGATCATACGTGAATGTGTTTCGTTGCGCTATATATACACTACCATATAACAAAGCGAGGAGGACACATGAAGTCCATGGCAATATATATAGCTGTGATGGATCTGCGATCAGAAAAACAAAATAAAAGTTGGAGGCAATAGAACAAAAATGATGCTCAAATCAGGAATAATTCGAGTAACGCCTTTGAGAGACTTGCCTAATGAAACACTTGTAGGATGTTCCGTGTATATAGATCTACAAGGCAAGACTGGCGCAATGAAAGACTTCAGTCGTGCATTTACGTACGCCTTGCTGCCAATTTGTTTGTAGCAGAGACGAAGCCAGAAAAAAATTTAGGACGGGCTGAACAAAAGTATATGTCTTCTTTGTTGGCCCAATAAGTAAATATAACTCATCTTGTCCTCCAAAGGATCTGAGCCTTGCCTTTTCCTGTATGTCTACGCAACAAAATGAAGGTTTGTCTCTAGGAGGCTCTACGTACAGACGGCAGTAGGGGGTCTCGAGCCCCTACTGCCTTGCTGACTCGTCGCCCCTCGTTGCCAACTATTGTCTTCGGGACTGGTCTCATCGTCGACTCGTCCCGGCTCTCGTCGACCTCGTCTACGACTCACCTTCGTACCAGAACCTGCTGGTTGAGCTAGTGTGCCATCAAGTTGTTCCATGATGTCCGGATCGGGGTGCTTGATGGGCAGTATCCTTCGAGTCTGGAGCTAGCTGCTACGGTTAATAGGCTTCATTCCAGATTCTTTTGTTCCTGTCAGATTTGTTCTCACCTGGAGCTCTTGCCTCAGCGGCCAATTGATGCCTGTTCTGGCCTACTAGGGTTGCAGTTCCTTCAGGAAACAAAGCCGAGATTAATGGAGGTTCAGTTTCAGCATGGTCTGAACCTCTTGACAAGTAGTGTGTAAGAGTAAGGGGGTGTTTGGATACACCCTCCTAAATTTTAGTGCCTATCACATCGAATGTTTGGACACTAATACGAGTATCAGATATAGACTAATTACAAAACCAATTGCATAGATGGAGGCGTGAGACGATTCTATTAAGTCCATGATTTGACAATATAACTTAGTGCAATAGTAAACTTGCACTAATTATAGATTGATTAGGCTTAAAAAGTTCGTCTCATAAATTAGCCATGACTTCTGTAATTCGTTTTATAATTAACTTATGTTTAGTCCCCCTAATTAGTATCAAACACCTAATTTGACAGCACCTCCTAAATTTAATTTGTTGCATCCAAACTCCCCAAAGAGTAGCGGGTCAACACTCCGCCATGAATCAATCACTGACTAGGGCTCTAGGAGTACTTTGCTGGTATCAACTCCCAAGCAAACGAAATCAACAATGTCAAGATAAATCCAAAGCTATATTTCTCCGGCTGCACCTCACACTACATACAAAAGATTTATCGTGACCTTTTGAAAACATTCTCAATGGCGATTAGGAACTTCAACCACCTCGTTTAATATCTATCATTAACCGAGGTAATTATTTTCTATTAATCATGATGGTTGGTCAAAAACAGCCGGAGATTAACCGAGGCGCACAGTTGGTTTAGAACAACTGTCTCAATTAATAGGAATTAACCGAGGTGGTTGGCTTAGGTGACCCGCCTCTGTTAATCGATTAACAAAATCGTTTGGTACAATGCAACCGTCTCGGTTAACATGCGATTAACCGAGGGGGTTGACTTAGAGTACCCACCTCGGTTAAGCCTGAAATAAATTAAATATTAAATTTCAAAATTTTCAAATATCCTTACATGGAGAAATGACCAAAAAAGTTGTATGTCTCGAAAAGTTATAGAGCTTCGTAGTTGATATGTTTTTCATTAGAAATAATTTTGTCAAGGTAAACTACGTTTTAAATTGTCATATTTGAAACTTGAATTTTTCAAATTACCACAAATAGAGAAACAACCTAAATGAAACTTGTAAATTCACAAAGTTTAACAACATTATAGTTGATAATATTTTTATTTGAAAGCACCTAACTAAGGATAATTACGTGTAAAGTTAATATATTTGAAATTTAATTGCAAACAACCTCGGATGAAGAAATGATCAAAAGAAAAGTTGTAGATCTCAAAAAGTTAAAAAAAACCGTATAACAACTTTTTTATTTGAATTTGTTAAACCGCATGAAACATTCAATTCAAATTTGATTTAGTATAATATGAGGAGAAAAAAATCTATTGCTAACACAAGTGCTAATGGAGTGAGTTTCAAAAAAAAGTGCTAACGGAGTGAAGTGGTTGAGGAGGTTACATCCAAGGACGAGGTCACGGGTTTAAACCCGTGCAATCATGCAACGCGTGATTTTAGCGTAAAAAAATATGCGGCCCTCAGCTTGAGGGTGCATGACGTGGCTAACCAATGGGGAGATTCTCGTATTAAAAAATAATAATTTGCTATTTTTTTGTCCGGACTTAGGAATTCTAGAAAATAATTAACTGAGATGGTCGGCTTAGGGTAAGCGGCTCGGTTAATAGTATAACTGAGGCAGTTGGTCAACCGCCTCCATAAATGCCAAATTAATTGTGACTTTTTATTGGACGTAGTTACCTTTGCCTGTCTTGGTTAATTATTTTTTACGGTCTCTGTGGCCAGTCTCAATGGCGAGTTTTTATTTGTTATTTCCAAGACTGTCATGTCATATGAAATGAAATAAAGCTCGGATGAAACACTCACTTTCAATGGACAATTTTATTTTATAGTTTCATAAACATTTAATTTCATGACTCAGAGAGAGTTAGTATTCACTGCCATCATGTCATCGAAAATGTCCGTGTTACAACATATTTAATGTGAATCAAACTCACATTGAGACTGGCGTTAAGTTGTTTTAGCAGAGCCATCAAGTGAACGTTGTTAAGTATGGTCATGTCTGGAACGAGAGGCAGGGCAATGGCGGTTCCGGTTAGGCACTGGTTTCCTTTTGCCTCATATTCCCATGTTACTGGCACAAATTTTGGCTGGCCTAATATTCTCTCACTTTTTGCTGCTCATGGTAAGCTAGGAGTGCCCCTAATGTTTGGTGCAAAAACACGATGAAGCAACACAATATGTAGTAAACTTGTCAAATTAAGAGGGTATAAGATGGAACGCAGGGAGTAGAGAGCATGGCCTATATATAGACTTATACAGAGCCAAACTGTTTTCCCATAAACTATATATAGAGAACCAAACTAGTTTGGAAATTAAAATAAACTTCTCTCGCAACAAGTTCGCATCCTTATAACGCCAAAACAGCACTGTATTATTGGACCAACCAGTTCACCTAAGAGCATCTCCAACAACTTGAAAAAAATCACTTCTCAAATCTTATGATTTGACAAGTTGGTAAATTATTTGACAAGTGCAAAAAAGTCCTCTCTCCAACAATTTGGTATTTCAACTTTTTAAACTTTAAAAAAGGAAGACCCACCAGTTAGTAATCCATCTCAACGTGACGGTGAGGCGGGCCCGTGACAAGCACAACCGGCTCGTGACGGCGAAGAGCAGAGGAGGTATACAAAATAACTTATGTTTGTCTAAATGAAGAAACCTAAATCCGTCCAAATGAAAAAAAGGTACGAAGGAAAAAAAATAAAAAGGAGAAAAGCAACACCCAAAAAAGAAAAGGAAAAAAACGAAAGAAAAGAAAACGAAACGCGATAGCTCGCTACCTACGCGGAGAAAAAGCAGCACCGGAAAAAGAAAAGGAAAAAAAGAAATAAAAGGAAAGAAAACTAAACGAACGGAGCAGCACCGAAAAAAGAAAAGGAAAAAAAAAAGAAAGAAAAAGAAAGAAAACTAAACGAAGTCGAGCGCGGCTACCTACGCCGCGACGAGCCCACGCGCCTATTCTTAAGCGCGCGACACTCTTCGATAGCATGTTTGGATAAATACAAAATTGTTTTAAGGAGTTTTTGAAGAATAAATTTTATTATTTTATCAGTATATCCAACAGTTTACTAAATCACTTATCATCCTTTAAAATTTAGCAAATCAATCAAAAAACACTCTCCTACAGTTTGTCAGTTCTACACGTTTGCCAAAATATTGCATTGGTTTGTCATTTTTGTGAGCGCGCATCGGCTTGCCATCCTCTCGCCCGCAAGTCCTCTCGGTTTCCCGCACGTAAGTTTCCTCCGCATGCAAGTTTCCTTCCTTTTTAATCTTTTTTTTTGTTTGGCAAGTGAGAAATAGTAAATTGTTGGAGACGACCTCTTTCCAACTTGATAAATTATTATAGCAACTTGCTAAAATACAAGATTTGGTAAGTGAGAAATAGCAAATTGTTAGAGATGCTTACCAACCTGTTTTAAGAAGTTGTTGGAGATGTTCTAACTTTGTACTTCTTTGAAGTTTCTAAAAATTGGCAGACGATTTTGAAACGGCCCAATAATTTTAGCCCAATAGATGAAATGGCCCAGTGGATGCAAATGAGCCATTACGGTTCATACACTATCACATGACTCGACAGGTCTCATCTGGTTAATGTGATGTGGCATGCCATGCACACCACTGTTGATTATTTGCCTGCTTTTGGAATGGCTGGTTGCGATTCGTGGAGTATGGGACTGAAGATTGCGTTAGCGAGTCCAGAGTATAGAGCAGCAATCAGGAGTCTTTATAGTACCATAATGTAACAATTGAACCTGATAAGAACTGAAACACTGAGTGGATGCTTATATATATAAGCACGATGACACATGGACAGGGTACCTGAATTTGATATTTGTGTGTAGTATATATAGTTAAATTTATAACGCCCAAACTCTAACCAAAACACAGATGAAGGACAACCTCATCGTAGTTCTGAGGAGTGTAGAGATCGAGTAAGGTTGTGAGCCCGCAGCAGCCGATCGATTCCCAATTTGGAGCATCTCCAACAACTCCTTAAAATTGTTTTGCCAAATCATGTTATTTAGCAAGTTGCTAAAGTATTTGGCAAGTGAAAAAAACCTTCTCTCTAACAATTTGGTATTCCAACTTGTCAAACTTAAAAAAAAAGACCCACCGAGGAAAACTCTCGGAAAAAAAACTCGCCGGAAAAAAGGAAAAGACAAAACTCGCGGGAAAAAAGAAAAAGGAAAAAAACTCGCAGGAAAAAAGAAAAAGGAAAAATTAGGGGAACAAAAACTCGCGGAAAAAAAAAACTCGCCGGAAAAAGAAAAAGGAAAAAACTTGTGGAAGAAAAAAACTCGCGGGAAAAAGAGAAAAGAAAAAAACTCACGGGGAAAAAAGAAAAAAGGAAAAAACTCGCGAGAAAAAAATTAGCGGGAAAAACTCGCGGGAAAAAAAAAGGAAAAAAAACTCGCGGAAGAAAAAAAATCATGGCGCGGGAGAAAAAAATCACCGATAGCAAAGCTACGCCGCGCGCGGATATATCCGTGTGTGACACCGTTGGATACAAACTTGAAATAAATAGCAAGTTGGTTTACCAAGTTGTTGGAGAGGGAACTTTGTGATTTGGCCAAAGTTATAAGAATAACAACCTATTTTAAGGACTTGTTGGCTTCTATGACTATATATAACAACTGATTGCACGTCAATGTATACATTATCTATCTATACCTCTATATCTAAAAATAAAGAGGTAAAATTTCAGCCTCTTTTTTTCGGTTCATCCATTTTTTTTTAGGTTGGTCTCTCTCTAACTACCAAATCATAGAGGGACTTATATATATAATTCGTGTTCATACGAGTTAGAATAACCCTTGTCTAGCACGATATGGAATCTGGTTTCAATACATATTGGATAGTTTATTTAGGCAATATACACAAAGTCTCGCTACGGCAAGAGCTAAGCAATGAATCCATGACATGAATACAACTTAAATTCGTGTCCTATTAAACAAAGAATATTTCAATTATAACTCAGCATGAATACGAATCAGATACGTGTGTATTGAACAAAGTGTATTTAAACTATTAACTCTCTAGCATGAATACAGCTCGATACATGTTCTATTAAATAAATGATATTTATAAATAATGATAATAAATCCAAAGAGCTCTGTCATACTAGGAAACGTGTCTAGGACACCAACTTGTTTGTGAATCCTCTGAACAAGCTGAGCTCATCTTATGTCTTATATATTATTGCATATTATAGCAATATAAGTTTTCCAAAAAAAATATACTGTTACTAATCCACCTTTAACTAATCCGAAATGTAATAGAACTCGGACGAAAGTATAACATGTTACTTTTAACTAATTTAGAAAGTATTAGGACTCCAACCAAAATACAATATATTAATCCTTTTGTTTTCTCTCGTGACCCCGACCGAAAAACAATATAATAATTCTCTCATTTTCACCCGTTGCAACGCATCGACATTATTTGTTACTTTTTTAATAATATCTATATCTATACCTAATAATAAAGAGGTAAAATTTCACCCCCCCATTTTTTTAGTATGACCTTCTCTAACTAACTCCGTGAATGATTTGTTTGAATACTATAACTCTCCTATTTTTATATATACCCCATTTTTTTGATATGACCTTCTCTAACTAACTCCGTGAATGATTTGTTTGAATACTAAGTATAGTTAAGAATCCTATTCTAATCCAAATAGTAAGAAGAATAGGAGTTCTAATCCAATTCCAAATAGTAAAAGAAGAGCTGATATCTATTTCCAATCGTCCTCCTCTAGCATAGTTAATAATCCTTATTATAATACAAATAAAATAAAATATCTCTATGTAAGTTGAATAAGGATCCTAATCCAAATCCAAATAGCAAAATACAAGAGGCAAACATCTATCTTGAATGTTTATAGGAATCCTAATCCAAATCTATATATTGACCAAATTTCCACGTCCCTTTTTTATGAAACATGTTCATGTCGGTGTCCTTTGTCGTTTCTTTCTTTTTCTCCTATCCGTTTTCCCTAACGGCGTAACTTTTTGTTTCTTCTTTTTTTTCAGAAAAAATAAATAAATAATAAAGATAGTATTACATGTCTTTGATTTTTTTCTTCTTTAATGAAAAATGGATATTTTCATCACCAAATTATTGATGTATTTTTTATTAGGAAAATATAGTATTACATGTCTTTGATCTTTTTTCCTTCTTTAGTAACAAACAGATATTTTCATCACTAAATTATTGATGTAATTTTGATTAGGAATAGAACTTATCTATATGTAATATTATTGGTCTTGAAAATTTCAACCGATACACGTAATCTTTTTGTAGCATGTTTTTATCTCCCGTTGCAACGCAGGGGCATATTTACTTTTTTTCGTCCATCCATTCTTTTTAGATCCGTCTCTCCTTAACTACCGGATACTGCAGAGTTTCTCCTTTCCCAACTTATATATATAACACATGCATATGAGTTAGAACCGCTCTTGTCTAGCGCGATACAGAGTCTGACTGCAAAACGTATTGGATTATGTATGTGACATGGAATCATAATCATAACTCAAATATATATTTCAAGTCCTGAGTAGTTGAATACAGATCAAATTGAAGTCCAAAGAGAAAACGATAAAAAAAAACTACCATCACGTATCCATATAAATCCAAATAGGAAATGATAAAAAAAATAAAAACTACCATAATCTTATATCGTATCCATATAAAAGACAATGAAGAGTTTCTACACTTTGTTTTATCACCGAGTGTAGACCTCGACTGGCCTGGTAGGCCCTTTGCCACGCGCGTGCTCTCCCGGTCGCCGCCGCAACCACTGGACATCGCCTACGCAGACGTCGGGATGGAAGAGAGGTCGCCGAGGTGTGTCGACGTCGCAGATGTGCCCACGCGTGCTCGCCGCCCGCTCGCTCACTCTGTCTTGTTCTGTCTCATCGCCCTGTATGCCGCTTTGAGTGGAAGCCCGGATGGAAGCGAGGTCGCTGAGGCGCGTTGACGTTGCGGATGCGGTCGTCCGCTCGCCGACCACGCCACGACCGCAAGCGATGTCCTCAGCGTGTTGTGCTTCGGCTAACAGATGCCAAATTCGTCGAGACGTCGTGACGTGGGAACAGACTCGGAGCGGGGCGGGGGGCAGCGCACACCGACACGATTTTGTGTGAAGGGGACTCGTGCTGGAAGATAAATATATTATATTTTTTTCTCACCGATTCATTTCTAAAAAAAATACATTTTCTAATATAAATCATATTTCGATATGACTCATGTATAGATATATAATAGGAAAAATATATATGTAAAGAAAAAAGAATAGTTATGAACTCAGTGATAGAATCGATCTCTCCTTTTCACTAAGATGCGCATAAAAAATAGGAACAAAGCAATGGAACCATATACAGAAATAGAATAAGAATAAAAAAAAGAATAGCAATGAGTCCTTAAGGGACTCTTTTGGTTTTTAGTGAAAAAATAATGACATATATTATAGAGAAAGAAATAGAAAACAAATAAATAGTAATTGACTCCACGAACTAATTTGAGACTCTGAAAAGACTACATATAGAAAAACAAGTAAAATATGAATAAATATACAACAAGCACTTTTTTTTGCGTTTTTCACTAACATTCGATTTTTTTTTCTCCCATTGCAACCCACGGGCACGTTTGCTAGTTATATCTAAAGTAGCAACTTAATTTGTGCCATGGGCCGACTGGGCAACAATTTGGGCCAGCTAATTAAGGAAAGCACAAGAAAACCGTATGCCATTTTGTGGGTGTCATTCAAACCAAATTTCAAGAGTTCTTTTAATATGGTTCAGGGTTGAATACCACACACCTTAGTTTCATACAGAATTCAACAATTAAATCATTCCAACATTAACGTGGATGTCTTTCTTGTACTTTCAAAACTTTTAGAAAAAATCAATTTGGCTCCTATTCGTAGAGTTAAAACTTCATTCATCGCAATAGGGCATGTTTGTATAGAACAACTAATTGTCAGCTATCAGAAAATAGCCCATGCTTATCTAAACATGACCACTAATAGGTGAGCCAATTTTTTATCGACATCGTCTTCAACTAGTTGTTAGCCAACTTTAGCTAATTAATTTAGGCTCTTGTTTTAGCTCCATCGAGTAAATAGCCATGTGTTTGCAAGCAAAGACCTAAAATCAAATTGTTTTGTTTCAATATGAAAAAGTTTCAAATCCTAACTGGTTTTTAAAATGGGGCTACATATGTAAATATATATAGGGTGTTACATTCTGTGAACCCATGTAGGCTATTGAACGGGCAGTGATCTCTATTATATCCATGTCGGTTGAATTTTAAGCGTCACCATGTGCCTTGAAGTACTGGATGTTGGCACGCTTCAACATCAAAGAATACATAATGACTTTGTATCCATTTGAAATCAGTGTCCAGCAGCAAAATGTTATCGGTACTTGTTACGCTCGAAACTAGAGGCCGATCTTCAATGAGTGTCCCAATGATTCTCTGTTTTATGGTTTTAGCGCGCTCTCAGGTCAGACTCAATCTCTATAGCAACATCTTGGGAACAAGTATCTGAGGTAACGCGTAAGATGAGTACTCACTTTGTTAGGCGCAACCAGTGTGCTCTGCAGGACAGCAAAACTTTGTGTGTCTCGATCTGTAGCTCTATTAAAATGTGAGGAAGCCTTTTGGTTCCAAATGAGCGTATGAGACAGCAAACTGGCTAGATCGCACCAATGATACAATACTGCCGGGCGCCACATTCCCACCATATGATCCAACCTTGGCGTCATCATGCATCAATGCATGATGATCAGCTTATTTGATGGAACTGACAACTGACAACTGAGTACTGATGTATAGCATAGAGTATATCACTGAACCTAGAAAACGCACCACTACAGTGGGATAATATCATCTGTTTGTATAAGCTAGGAATGAGAAATAAGGCATATTTATGTATTTCTTATAGATGGTTTCAGGTATGGATAAAATGCTCTTATATGTACACCAAGTTTTTCACAATGTACGTGTATTGTGATGGCTATTAACTTATATAAGCAGTGATTTCAAATCCAGGGGCAGTTAAAGTCTTCAAACGTCATTCAGTTATTGAGTATCATAAAGACTAACAACTTGTTCGCTTGGCTTTTCAGCCGGCTTAAATTCAGCCAGAACAGTGTTTTTCTCTCACAAGAAATCAGCCAGCAGTGTATAATCCTGCCAGAACAGTTGCATAATCCTGCCAAACGAACAGGCCGTAAATAAATTCGATGGATCTCTTTACAAATGTTCAATACCTTTTGTCTATATGCAAATCAAATGCATCCACTTATTACGTGATGATGCTCAACCGTGCGGCATCAATGGCATCACTTATTCACATCAAATGGACGCGATAGATGCTGCAGGATCAGTTTGGGTATGTAGTTGTAGTCATCCGGTGGCCTCATCCGAACCAATGGGTTCCTGTTAAAGAAGTTGGCCGGGTGCAGCTCCAAGGCGCCGCTCATGCGTGTTCACCATCAGCTAGCTAGTTGGATCAGCCCAATCTATCTTGGCGGCTGGTTATGGACTTAATCTGCCCTTTCCATTTGTAGCCATAATTTTCCCACCCGTACCACTATGTTTCTTTAATGTGTATTACTTATTTGATAAAAAAATGTGTATTAGTTACAAATAATAATGTTACAAATAGAAAATTCAACATGTCTTTCATGCACGCACTTAAAAGTATTTTTAGAAGTCGATTTGGCTAATTGCAGCTTCATTTGTGTTAATTAAATCAAATTGTTTTGTTGCAGACAAAAAAAACTTTGATATCTTATACAGTTTGAGAATGAGGCTAAACATAGGGTGTTCCATTATGTCAACCATGTAGGCTCGAAACATGCATCCTGGCAGTGATCTCTGTTGTTGTCGGTGAAACAGTGTTAGTTCAATTTCTAGATGCAGAGGAACTGAAGTACTTGATGTTTCACACGTTTTAAAGTCAATGGATGAATAAAACATAACTTTGATATGCAATTGAAATCAGTGTCCAGCAGCAAATGTTGTCACAAGTTGTCGCAGTCCAAACTAGAATACGTATACAAATGTGTCCCACTGATTCTCTGGTTTATCTCGAAGATCAGAAATGTTGCTTCGCCTTGCGAAGCAGCGCGCAGAGGCTATGGGACACCAAAACTTGCTGCTGTATCCGACACTGAGAGGATGCAACGGTGATTGCCGTGTCACACCGATGGTACAACACATTACCCATAGTAGGTGTGCCACCTAATATCCTGATGCATCCCACTCCAACCATATATGATCCAAACTTGGTGTGATCATCAATACCACTGTATGATTATCTGCTTATCTGATGGAATTGAGTGTTGTATATCATACAGAATCGCTGAACTCACAAGAAGCACCTTGCTATGGTGTACTATATAGTGGGATAATATATACTGCAGGGATGAGAAGTAAAAGATCACTGTGTATCTCACATATAAAGGGCTTGAAGTATGGGAAAATGCTACTATATATAGAACGAAAGTTTTGGCATTGTTTATGTGTGTTGTGTTCTGGGACGATCATATATAAATAAGTACTAGTGATTTTAAATCCAGAGGTACAGTGTTATGTATTATTTGAAATGTGTGTTAATTATAGGGTGTAATAAATACTTTTAATAAATACGATGGTTCGTTCCCATTTAGATATAGAATATATGCATGGGGCTGTTTGGGGATTGTTCCGTACTGAGCAGGTATGGACGATGATGGCACCCAAGCTGCTGTCCTGAACAGGTTTCTTGCTCAGTGTGTGGGCATCAAAGGATTTCTTTGCTCCAGGAACCCAATAAAGCGGCTGTCCTCCCTCGTGCTCTGCTCCGCGTACAGCCCCGCGCGTCTTACACCTGGTGCTTGGTGTAGCTGACGCGGCGCTCTCCTTGGCATGTCGTCGACACCGCCCATGGCCGGGTCCACGTCGAGGTGTAGGTGGCTGGGTCTTTTTAGGTTCCTGACATAGTTCATATTATCCTAGCTATTTTTTCACCTTCCAGTTTGATTATCACAGTTCATGCAAATAGCAGGAATTAGTTTTTCATCCACAAGTAACTCCATCAAAAGTTCTCTTAACCACTTAGCTTCAGTATAGGCTAGTTTTAGAGCTATGAGCTCTGCTTTCATGGTAGAATTTGTTAATAGTGACTGCTTACAAGATCTCCACTCCAAGAGATAGCACCGGCACCTAAACTGAATATGTATCTAATGGTGGACTTTAGCTCATCATCGTCTATAATCCAATTTGAATTGTTGTTTTTTTTAGATAATAGATAGCAACTATCCGGCTTCATCTACCCGAGGCTAGAATCAGGCCAATTGCAGCTTTGCCCATTGCCGCAACCAGTAAGTTCCCCTGAATAGAACCTGCAAAAAAAAATTTGGTCTACATTTGTCAAAAACAACCTCATTTCTTGTTATCCAAATAGTCCAGCATAAAGCTGATGCTGCAGTTAATAACAAAACATGTTGAGCCTTACTACCCGACTTTGACCATGTATTAAAAAGATCATCCATACTCAAAGGGGCAGAAATCCCAAACATAAGGTGAACAACTCACCACAAGAATTTGACGTAATGACAATTAAAAAAGAGATGTTGAATACTCTTTGGACAGTGGCAAAGAGCACAATTTTTATCCCCATTCCAGTTGCACCTAGTAAGGTTATCCTTAGTTAAAATCACACCTCTCTTTAAATACCACAAGAAAAATTTAATTCTTGATGGGATCTTAATTTGCTAAATATCTTGTGACACCTTTACACCATTGTTAATTAACGCAGCATACATAGATCTCACTGAAAAAATACCTGATGAGTTTAGAGACCATATAAAAATGTCCCTTTCCCCATGTAAGACAATATCATGTAGAGAAGCGACAATTTTGTGCCAATCCCTTAAATATGTATCCACTAAATTGCGACGAAAGGAAATATTTAAAGGGGTTGTTGCTAAAACAGATGCCACAGAATCATGTTTTCCTCTTACTATATTGAACAACGCAGGGAATTTATCCTTCAGTGGTTTATTACCTAACCAAGTATCAAACCAAAAACAAGGCTGAGACCCATCAGACACCTTGGAAGTGCCAAAACTCATAAAGGTATCTTTGACCATCATTAGACCCTTCCAAAAATGTGAGTCTATTGGTTTTTTTGAGCAACATCGAAGTGGTTTATTTTTGAGGTATTTATTTCTCCAAAGTTGTTGCCAAACTCCTTCCTCATTTAGCAATTTAAACAACCATTTACTCAATAAGCATTTATTTTTTAGCTCCAAATTTTGAATTCCTAATCCACCTTGGATTTTAGGTTGACACAATAATTCCCACTTAGCCAATCTATATTTTCTCTTATGTTGATCACTCTGCTAGTAAAATCTAGATCTGAAACAATCAATTTTTTCCAAAACACCCTTCGGTATTTCAAAGAAGGATAAAATAAACATAGGTAAACTAGAAAGCACCGAGTTTATGAGAACGAGACGCCCTCCTACCGAAAGAATCTTTCCTTATTACTTAATTTCCTAGTGTGCATGGGTAAACCCAAATAGCGAAAAGGGTACTTACCCACCTCTGACAGACCTTGTTTGGTTTTGAGTAATTGATGAAACCTATGGACTAACCCTTGAACTAAGTGTATGATCAAGATAGGGTGGTTCACCTTGATACATGGAGCTAGATGAATGATCATGGTGAATCAAGTGCTCCATGGACTAAGGAATAGAAGAAAGAGAAAAACAAAAATGGGCTCAAGGCAAAGGTATATCATAGGGCTATTTTTTGATTTAGTGATCAAGACACTATAGAGAGTGTGATCACCTTTAGGATAGATAGCCGTACTATTAAGAAGGGAAAACTCGTTTCAATTGCGGTTATCATGTGCCACTAGGTTTGCATTGCATTCACATAAAATGATCCTAAGTGACATGAACAAAACTAAATCCAAGAAATATATTGTAAAAGGCTAACACATGTGAAAAAAGGTATGAATCACATGGTGTTAGCACATGGAAGCTTGGAGAAGAAGAGGAGGTTCGGTCTGGCACTGAAAAGGGCTCCGGACGCAGGGTCCAGACGCAGGCAAAAGGCCGTTCGGGCCATTGGTCATGCGACCGGAGGCTTACCTTAGGCCTCGGCCTCTCTGGACAGGAGGTCCGGACGCTAAAGAGGGTCCAGACGCTGACTCCGGTCGTGGGTCCGGAGCTCGTCGCTCTCTGGACTCCTCTAGATGTATTTATCCGGACGCTGTATAGAGTTCGGACGCAGGACTCCAGTCACGAGTCCGGAGGTCTGAAACTCTTTGGACCCTCTCTAGACTGGGTCCGGACGCAAAAGAAAGAAGCACCGAACGCTACTGTTCCCTAGCTCCGGAGGTGGCACGTGAGCACAGAGAAGGCGCCAACTGGTGAATTTGAAATGGAGGAGGGTCTAGACACAGACGCGATGGTCCGGATCCCCCATGCATCTTGCGTCCGGACTGGCGCAGAAGGTAGTAAAAAGGGGCAAAAACGGCTAGCTCGGTGGTGAAGCTATATATATGTTTTTGGTCGGCTCAAGGAGCACTCTCTTGCACCTCCCATTCATTTGATACACTTGTGCTTGCTTGAGATAGCCCCCAACTCATCTCTCTTTGCTTCAATTGCATTCTTGTGAGAGTTTGAGTGAACCAAGTGCATTGATCATTGCATTGCATCTTAGTGGCACTTGGTCATCGTCATCGCCACGGGATTTCTTGTTATTCTTGGTGTTTGCCAACACCTAGACGGGTTGGCGATTGAGAAGAAGCTTCAGCACGTGTCGGTGATTGTTCGTGGCCAGCTTCATCGATTGTGAGAGGTTTTGTACCCACCTCGGCGGAGCGCCAAAGGGTAACTCTAGTGGATTGCTCATGTCTTTGAGTTACTCTCATTTGGGTGGTTTCTTGTGGCGCCCGGGTAGTGGGCTTGGCTTGTGAATTGCCAATTAGCCACCAAAACACCATTTGAGTAGTTGACACAACGGGGACTAGCTTGGTGGCAACCAAGTGAACCTTGGGAGAAAAATCGATTGTCATCTTGTCTCCCGGCTACTTATTGGTATTCATTGTGATTGGTTCTTCCTATTGACATCCATACATCACAAGGCATCGGTATAACAATCACCTCCTATCTTGTATTTATCTCTTTCATACCTTGTCTAGTTAGCTTGCTAGTTAGTCTCTTTAGTAGTTGTTCTTGCTAGCTTGTGCTAAGTTCTTTAGGTTCTTGCTATTGATTGATAAGCACTTAGCTAACTAGAATTGCATTGGATAGGTGGCTTTGCACCCCAAGTAGATCTAGAGCAAAAAGCTTCGCTTAAGTGTTATCTAACCATTTGCTCTAGTGATTTGTAGAATTTTTATTAGGCTATTCACCCCCCTCTAGCCATCTAGGTCCTTTCAAGTGGTATCAGAGCCGTGGTCACCGCTATTATCAAGGCTTAACAACCTTCGGTGTTAGTGATGGCTCAAATATCATTCAACCATGTGGGGAGCAAACCGCCAATGTCTGATGGCACCTCATTTGATTATTGGAAGAGAAAGATGAAGATGCCATCTAGGCTCAATACATGAGAAGGTGTGGAGTGTGACCGAACATGACTTTGTCATTCTTGATGAAGCCACTCCCACACCTAGAGAGCAAGAGAACTGGCAATGCAACACCATGGCACTCAATGTTATCTACAATGGCATTGATTCCAAGGTGTTGGAACAAATCAAAGATATAGAGAAAGCAAGTGAAGTGTGGAAAAGATTAGAAGATACATATGAGGGCACCTCAACGGTAAAGAACGCCAAGCTATACATGCTCAAGGACAAGCTATCTCACTTCAAGATGAAGGATGATGAGTCCATCCCAGAGATGTTCCATAGGCTCCAAGTGATCATCAATGATCTCAAGAGCTTGGGTGAGAAGGTCAAAGATGAAGACTTCTCAAACCGCTTTCTTGGTTGTTTGCCCAAGAAATACAAAACTTTGAGGCAAATAATTAGGATAGATGGTTTGGACAAGATCACTCCCAATGAAGTACTTGGTGATATCATGACCGAAGAGCAATACAATGAGGAAAGTGAAGAAGAAGAGGTCAAGGAAGAAAAGAAAGAAAAGAAGAGCTTAACATTCAAGGCTTCTTCATCCAAGGGCAAGGGCAAAGCAAAGAAGCAAGAGTCAAGTGATGAAGAAGAATCTAGTGATGATGATGATGATGAGATGATGGCCCTCTTCGTGCGCAAGTTTGGCAAGTTCATGAAGAAGAAGGGCTATGGTGCTAGAAAGATAAGAGGTAACATCAAGGGCAAAGAATATGAGAAGATATGCTACAAATGCAAGAACACCGGTCACATGATTGCGGATTGTCCCAATCATAGTGATGATGAGGAGAAGAAGAAGAGCAAGCATGACAAGAAGGAGAAGAAGCTATCCTTCACCAAGAAGAAGAAGGGTGAATCCTATGTGGTGACTTGGGATGATAGTGACTCTTCCAATGATGACTCTAGTGATGATGAAAGGAAGAAGTCCAAGAAGAAGGTTATGGCAAGCATTGCTATCAACAACAAGCCATCCATCTTCGACACTCCATCATGCTTCATGGCTAAGCCAACTAAGGTACATTCTCATGATGATAGTGATAGTGATGATGATAGTAGTGATGATGAGGAGGAGTACTCCAAGGAGGAACTAGTTGATATGATGAAGCAAACTTATGAGTGCTTTGAGAAGAAGAGAAAGGAGTGAAAAGAATTGAACAAGAAGCTTAATGCTCTTGAACAATCCTTTGATGAGGTCAATGGCTCTCATGAGAGGCTAATGGAAGCCCATGAAAAGCTTGAGAGGACTCACTACAAGCTTGAAAAGGCCCACTCGTCTCTCCTTGATCGAAACAAGGATAAGGTTGTTGCATCATGCAATATTGGAGTAACTTGTGATATTCTAGATGAATCATTTTTCACTCCTATCATTGTTGCCCCAACCGAGACACAATGTAGCACCTCCACTTGCACATCTACTAGTGATAGCTCAAAGGATGATGCTACACTAGTGATTGAAAATGAAAAATTGAAAAATGATGTTAATGAACTCACTCATGCGTTGGGTAAGGCATATGGTGTTGATGCCCGCTTGCTAAAGTGCTTGGGTAGCCAAAGATTCTCTCATTACAAAGAGGGTTTGGGCTACACCCCCAAGAAGGACAAGTCGGCCTTTGTAACTCCTAATCCTAGCTTTGTGAGGAGCAATGGCCGGTTTTGCACAAAATGCAAGCAAGTAGGGCATGTAGACCAATATTGCAAACTTAACATGAGCCAAACCAAGTTTGCTAAAGCTACCTCTATGCACTTTGATTCTTGTTATATGCTTACCAAAAGTGCTAAAGGTATCATGGCTAAGTATGTTGGCACATCCATTGTTGGCTCAAAGAAGAAGGCTATTTGGGTGCCAAAATCCTTGGTCACTAACTTTGGAGGACCCAAACAAGTATGGGTACCTAAGAAGAACTAATTTGTTTTGTAGGTAAATTACAAAGCCAGAGGAAGGAATTGGGTGCTTGATAGTGGGTCAAGCACCCTGAACTTTGCCAAGTAGGCCTCTTCATCTGAGTCCTCCCCCTGAGTGTCTGACGCTAGAAGGGAAGCTGTCTGGGGGACAGGAGCTGATGTGTCGGCTATCTCTGCTGTCGAGGACTCCGGAGCTGGAGCTGGAGTAGGAGGAGAAGCAGAATCTGGTGCCACTGTCTCTGTAGGAACCTCTGGAGCTACGGTGTCCGGGTGTGCCTCATGCACGGACTCGACTGGAGTCTGAATAACCGGAGGCTGCGGAGGCTGTACTGGAGCAAATGGAGGCGCAGGGCAGAGGTGTGGCAGTAGTGGAGGAGAGGCGGCGCTCCGGTGAGAGGCTCACCAGCGGCTAGATCGGCGAGGGCGAGGGCGCGGGGGAGCGGCGGCGCGGCGTACGGATGTCGGAGGAAAAAAGGTAACTGCCAGAGAACCAGCCGGTGCGGGGGGGTTATCACAAAATTTCAGAGCATCGGACGACTGTGCTTGGTCCGGAGGCTAGTCCGACGGAGGGGTCCGACGGAAACCAGAGAAGAAAAAAATTCATGCAGAGAGCACCCGACCACCGGACCAAGGCGTTGGACTACTCACCGGATTGGTCCGACGGTGCTTTGACTGTACTGTGGAGCGCTGACTGAGGCACCGGACCACTTGCCTATGGTCTGGAGGAGCGTCGGACGGGTGGTCCGACGGTTTCTGTGACTGGAGAAATTTTATGCAGAGAGGGACAGGGCGTCGGACCACTGAGCGTCGGACCATGCAGAGTGGTCCGGAGGGTGGTCTAGTGCTTGATTTTGCTCTAAATTTTCCTATTTTTCTCTCCAATCTGTTCTCTTAGCCAAGTACAAACACAAAAGAGCAAAGAGGAGCACTTGTTGGACTTAACATAAGAACCATCTCTCAAACCCTCAATTTAGAAATAGTTTGCCATGGGCTAGGATTAGTTTTCATAAAAAATAGTTCAATAAAGCTCCAAGGGTCACCATAGGAGCACAAGAGGGGTATTAGCTGAAGCTAGAGCGTTGAATTGCTCCCTCTAAGTGATGAACCTAGAGGATGACCAAAAAACTTAACCGAAAAGAAACGAAGAAGCAACACTCATGCATATGCTATGCAATACGAAATTTGAATCTAGGTTGCTTGCAAGTTTAAACCGCGGTTAAGCTTTGTCACACGCTTTGAGGGCGGTTATCTCAACCGCGTTAGCCAAGCCTAAGTGCATTACCAAATTAAACATGTTATTTTACAAATAAATGCATGGTTCACACAATCTCATCTTTTAGTGAAGTTAGAGTGATCAAGCACATTCAACTCGCTTCTCAGCCTACAAAAGGTTGTTTCATCGAGTGGTTTTGTGAAGATATCCGCCAATTGATCTTCGCTCTTAACTCCAACTAGTGTGATGTCTTTCCTAGCCACATGATCTCTAAGAAAGTGATGGCGAATATCTATGTGCTTGGTGCGAGAGTGTTGAACCGGGTTGTTAGCAAGCTTTACGGCGCTTTCATTATCACACAAAAGTGGAACCTCTTTTAAAACAATGCCGTAATCAAGAAGTGTTTGGGTCATGTATAAGATTTGTGCACAACTTGCTCCCATAGCAATGTATTCCACCTCGGCGGTTGACAATGCTACGCTGTTTTGCTTCTTTGAGGACCAAGAAACAAGTGATCTTCCTAGCATGTGGCACCCACCGGAGGTACTCTTCCTATCAACCTTACACCCGGCATAATCCGAATCGGAATAGCCAACTAGTTCGAAGGGAGCTCCTTTGGGATACTAAAGACCCATGCTACGGGTGTGCCTTATGTACCTAAGGATTCTTTTAACTGCACAGAGATGCGACTCCTTAGGGCTTGCTTGAAACCTAGCACACATACACGCACTAAACATGATATCCGGCCTAGATGCGGTGAGGTAAAGTAAACTACCGATCATTGAACAATAGAGAGTTTGATCAATTGGTTTACCTCCCTCATCAAGATCGAGATGTCCATTAGTAGGCAGTGGGGTCTTGATTGGCTTGCAATCCTCCATCTTGAACTTCTTAAGTAGATCATGAGTGTACTTTTCTTGAGAGATGAAGGTCCCTTCTCTCATTTGCTTCCCTTGAAAGCCAAGGAAGAAGGTTAGCTCGCCAATCATTGACATCTCAAACTCCTTGGACATCAAGTCACCAAACTCCTTGCAATGGTCTTGGTTTGTGAAGCATACGCCAAAAGGATACGGATGGCTTCAAGTCTTGCAACCGGAGCAAAAGTCTCTCCAAAATCGAGTCCTTCTACTTGAGAGAACCCCTTTGCCACCAATCTTGCTTTGTTCCTCACAACCACGCCTTGATCATCTTGCTTGTTCCTAAACACCCACTTGGTGCCAATGATTCTTGCATCCTTTGGCTTCTCTTCAAGTGTCCACACTTGGTTCTGGGTGAAGTTGTTGAGTTCTTCATGCATATCATTCACCCAATCCGGATCCGCAAGTGCTTCTTCAACACAAGTAGGCTCAACAAAGGAAACAAACGAGTGATGTTCAACATAATATGCAAGTCTAGAGCGAGTCATTACTCCCTTTGATGGACTCCCGATAATTTGAACATGGGGGTGAGCTTGAAGGATAGATGTTGATCTTCTATTTGTCTCTTGAGAAGGGGGATGCGTTGCTTCAACATTGCTTGCTTCGGCCTCGGCTTGATCTTGAGGGATGTGAGTGTCTTCTTGAGCTTCCCTCACTTGATCTTCTTCATCAACTTGAGGCGTGTGAGGTGGGGAAGGATCTTGATTTGCTTCATCTTCAACTTCTTCCACCTCTTGCGGGTTGATAGCACCAATTGGCATATTCTTCATTGCCTCCCTCAAGGGTTCATTACCTACATCAATATCCTCAAGCGCCCTAGTGCCTACCGTCCGTGTGTCTTAGCTAGAAAGTGGTAGTAGTTCATGGAATTTAAGAACAACCTAAGCAATTCTAGTAGGAAAGATAAGAACACAGCTCAAAGTAAATGCAATAAAGTAAAGAGCTAGGGAAGGAGAATCTCAGTGACACAGCGATGTTTTCCCGAGGTATCGAGGTGTCGACACACCCCCCTAGTCCTCGTTGGAGCACCTCACAAGGTATTGCTCCCCCTCTACCCGCGCAAGGGTAGAGTGCTCTCTACGGGCTAATTCTTTGCCACTCCGGCTCGGTGAATCGCCCACGACCGATCACAGAAGCTTGGAGAAGAGCCGCCGACAGTCTTCCGGCGATTACTTCCTCCGAACACCACCAAACCGTCTAGGTGTTGTCGAACACCAAGAGTAACAAGCATAAAACCTTCACTTGACCAACTCAAGGCTAGGAAGGTGGATGGATGCACACAAGTCACTCCTAATCACTCTAGGAGGGAAGAACAAGATGAACTCTCTCTAATCTCTCCCTCACTAGGAACTTGGCTCTCCAAAGGTTCTCTCAAGGTGTCACCAGCTGAAACAATGGCCAAAGAGAGCTCCTAAGGACGAAGGAGGCAACTATAAATAGTCCCCACCTCCAAAACTAGCCGTTTTTTGCTTTTTCTTTTCTCTGCGAAGCCACCGGACTAGTCCGGCGCTCACACCACCGGACCAAGCACACTGGTCCGGAGCTCACTCTGAATTCAAACTCAGGCACCATCGGACTACTCTGCTTGGTCTGACACCCTGGTCCGACGTACTGGTCCGGAGCCAGGGTGCTCACTGAGTGAAAACATTTTCTCTTCTTCGAACCACCAGACTACTCTCCTTGGTCCGGAGCTCTGATCCGGAGCTAGGGAGCTTACTGTATGAAATCAGCCTCCTGTCTTGAAGCATCAGACTAGCCGTCGGACTCACCATCGGACTAGTCCGGAGCCTTCTTTCAGGCTCTCTCTCTCTCTGACACGAGCCATCGGACCACTCTCCTATGGTCCGACGCTCTCCAGACAGGTGGTCCGGAGCTTCTCGAGCTGGACTTTTGCCTAAGTCAGGGACCATCGGACCACTCTCCTTGGTCCGACGCCTACTTGGCAGACTGGTCCGGAGCCTCTTTCTCCCCCTATTTCAACTGTTTTCGCTGAGATCTCTCAAGGGATTTTGCTCCTACCATTTCTAGGGTTAACCAAGGGCTGAAAGCAAGGTCTCTAAGACTAGTTGTGACAAGTGTGCATATACCCACTCTCCTAAACTCTCCTAGGTCAAGCTACTAATCTCATACCCCCTTTATAGTACGGTCAAAGGAAAAACAAAACCCTAGCTATACTTAGTTCCCTTCTCAACCTTATGGCACTAAGAACTAGCTTAGTCTTCAACTTGTATCATCATCCTTTGCAACCGAAACGATTTCCATCTTGGGGGCATGAATATCCATTAAGCCCATTCAAATTGTATCACTAATGACCTAACACAAATGACTTTGCCTCTGCAAAACACATGTTAGTCATAGTGACCTAGCATTGTCGTTAATCGCCTAAACACAAGGGTCCATGATTCTTCAGTACGATAATACAATTCATCATCAAGGAGCACATACTTGGTAGCCTGAAACCTCAACCGTCTTTCAACCTTTCTAGACGGATTTCTTAAGTAATCGGCAATCTCTTTTCTCCAGTCATCGGCAATCATTTCCGATGTCATTACCTCTTGAATCGGCTGATACCCCAAAGCGTGTTGCGCTAGCCGATTAGCTTCTTCGTTATGCAAGCGGGGAACATGTCCAAGGCGATATTCTCTAAATTCTTTTAATAATTGCAAACACTTTTCATAATGTGCAATCAAAACTTCACTTCGACATTCATATATCCCAACCAACTGATTAATCACCAACATAGAATCACCAAAGATTTCAACAACATCGGCACGCACTGATCTGAGCAATTCCAACCCCTTCAGCAAAGTCTGGTACTCAGCCTGATTGTTTGTCGAAGTAGCAACAATCGGCAAGGAAATTTCATACTTCTGTCCTCGAGTGAAATCAAGACAACGCCGATTCCAGCTCCCTCCTTACACGTGGATCCGTCAAAGAACAAGGTCCAAGGAGCAATTTCTACGGAATTTACCGTGCCACAATGTTGGGTAACAAAATCAGCCATTACTTGCCCTTTAACTTCCTGAGTTGATTCATACCTCAGATCAAATTCTGACAGCGCCAAAATCCATTTGCCGATCCTCCCACTCAATATCGGCATCGACAACATGTACTTAGCTACATCATCTTTGCATATGACAGTACACTCGGCCGACAACAAATAATGCCTTAATTTGGTGCAAGAGAAGTACAGACATGAACACAATTTTTCAACGGCCGAATACCTGGTTTCAGCATCCACCAGCCTTCTACTCAAATAATAAATCACACGTTCCTTCCCTTCAAACTCCAGAATCAAGGCTGATCCAATAATACCGTCATCGGCAGATAAATACAACCTGAAAGGTTTCCCGTGTTGAGGTGGAATCAAAACTGGAGGATTCACCAAATATCTTTTAATTTCCTCCAAGGCCGATTGCTGCTCTTCTCACCACACAAATTCTTGACTGACCTTCAGCTTCAGCAATGGGCTAAAAGTCTTAATCTTCCCAAACAAATTAGATATAAATCTTCTAATAAAATTAATCTTGCCGATCAAAGATTGCAACTCAGTCTTGTCTATAGGAGCAACCACTTTGTTAATCGCATAAATGGACTTTCTGCCGATCTCTATACCCCTTCGATGTACCATGAAACCTAGGAATTGACCTGCCGATACACCAAACGCATACTTATTCGGATTCATCTTCAGCCCATGCTCCCTTGTGCACTCTAGAATCTTTCGCAGATCGGCAAGATGCTTTTTAAAGTCTCCAGATTTAACCACCACATCATCAATATATATTTCTACCAATGTGCCGATATATTTATGAAAAATAAAATTCATCACTCTTTGATAAGTAGCACTGGCGTTTTTCAAACCAAAAGTCATTACGACCCACTCAAACAAACCGACATGACCTGGACACCTGAAAGCAGTCTTGGATATATCTTCTTCAGCCATGAATATTTGATTATATCCAGCATTACCATCCATAAAACTGATAATTTTATGTCCAGCAGAAGCATCAACTAGTAGGTCGGCAACGGGCATTGGATAGCCGTCCATTCGCGTAGCTTTATTGAGATTCCTGAAATCAATACAAACACGAAATTTCCATTC
This sequence comes from Microstegium vimineum, assembly GCA_022036555.1. Lineage (NCBI taxonomy): Eukaryota > Viridiplantae > Streptophyta > Magnoliopsida > Poales > Poaceae > Microstegium > Microstegium vimineum. Next base: position 45,824,185 of record CM039120.1, read on the forward strand.
TTCTTATATACAGGAACCACATTAGAAATCCATTCGGCATATCGGTATTGCCGAATAAATCCAGCTTCGATTAACTTTGTAATCTCAGCTTTAATATCGGGTAACACAGTAGGATTGCACCAGCGTGCTTGTTGCCGATGTGGTTGAAACCGATGTTCAACTATTGATCGGTCTAGACTAGGCATCTCTGTATAATCCCAAGAAAAACAATCTTTATATTCTTTTAATAAATCACTCAACTGTTGCTTACATTGGGAATCTAACTTAGCACTAATAAAAGTTGGCCTAGGATTGCTACCATCGCCGATATCTATCTCTAATAAATCATCGGCTGATGTAAACCCCTGCCCAAGTTTTCCATCATCGCGAACTGATCCATTAAAACTCTTCGTCAGAACTGACTGCTTGGATCGGTCTGATCTGGTAATCGGCAGCTTTGAGGAACTCAGTATCCCATGCTTCACCTGATATGCATTTGGTCTGTTCATAGGTTTTTGATTCTGCCTTTGCAACAATTGACGGGGTTTCACTTCGGACGGCCTCGATCTTGTCTTCAACCCATTGTACTAGGCTCTGGTGCATCGTGGAAGGAACACAACAATTAGCATGGATCCAATCTCTCCCCAAGAGCAAATTATAGGTGCCCTTGCCACTGATCATGAAAAACGTTGTCGGCAAAGTTTTCCTGCCGATGGTCAACTCGACACATACTGCCCACATAGCCGGTGACACATTGCCTTCAAAATCTTTCAGTTTCATGTCCATTTTGACTAAGTCTTGGTCACCTTTTCCAAGCTTTCGGAACATGACATACGGCATTATATTGATTGATGCTCCACCATCGACCAGCATCTTTGATACTGGCTGCCCATCAACTTTGCCTTTGACAAATAAAACTCTCAAATGCTGCCTTTCATCATTGACAGACTTTTCAAAGACGACTGCCATCAGATCCAGAACTAACTGTGCCATCTCAGCAACTTCTTCTTCAGCATCAGCAGGTGCCATAAATTCCATCGGCAACATAACAACCATATTGACTTCTGCCGATGGATTCCCACTCTTGTGTTTCGGCCTCCACTGCCAAACTGGAGATTCCTCTCTTGAAACATTTTCATTGTAACACAGATCACTCTGGCGTTCCCGTTGGACCCTCCTCCACTGAGTTTTCATCAAGCCTTTGGGACACCATTGAGGAAGCTTAGTCTTCCAAACAGGCTGGTACTATTTTTCACTGTGTTGGCTTGCATCACTCCTTATATTTGGATCTTTAGAGAATATCTCTTCATCGGGCACCCTTGCATCAGCCATCTCTTCGAGCTTTTCTTGACGAACACGCTTGCCGAGCCTGTCATGTACGCTGAGCTTGCCCCCAAGCCGATCATGCACTGACTCCTTCTTTCTGATCGGCCTGTCATAGCTTGCTTCTCGATCATCAGAACAGGGTCTCTTTCCCGACCGATCGGAAGGATAGTACCTGTTGCATTCGGGGCAATTATCGGAAGTGGGTAGCTTGATGCCTTCTTCCCAACAATGAACGAAGAAAGGACAATTCCAATGATCTTTATGCCGACGCCACTCTTGGCTCCTTTCTTCCTCCTGCTGCCGATATTACTTCTCCTGTGAGCGCCGATATACCTGTTGCGTTTGTCTGTGCGTGTTACAACACCATATGGTTCATGCCCACGAGACTTCCTGGCGCTGCTACCTTCATCAACAATTCTCTTTCCTTTCCTATCATCGGCAAACCTTTTGCCCTTCACATCATGCACAACTATTTGATGTTTAGGATCTACCAATGCATTCTTCTTGGCAGCTTCCGACGTTACACTTTAACCTTCCCACTAGCTTCCACCATATTATTTGGAAACGGGTGTTGGTCGATCTTCATCGGCTTTTGGGTTTTAATATTTTCAAATTTAATTCGTCCAGACCCGATTTCTGACTGCAATTGCTACCTAAAGACTTTGCAATCATTGGTAGTGTCTGAGGTTGCATCATGACACTTATAATACCTCATCCTTCTAAGCTCTTCGGCCGATGGAATCACTTGATTAGGCGCTAGCTTAATCCGCCCTTCTTGAAGCAACAAATCAAATATTCTATCAGCCTTAGTAGTATCAAAGGTGAATCTTTCAGCCTCCTTCTGACCAAACGGAAAGGATATCGGCTTCTTATCTTTCACCCATTCAGCAACGCCGATATCCGTCCCTTCATCTGATTCTGAGTCTTCTTGCTCAACGAAGGACACCTTCTTACTCCAAGTTTTCCTAGGTTCGAAAGCTTTAATTTCCTGATCGGCAACTCTCTGTACGAGATGGCTCAGGCTTTCGAACTCTTGAGATGCGTACTTGTCCTTGATGTGCGGCAGTAATCCCTGGAAGGCTAAATCTGTCAATTGTCGATCATCAAGCACCAAGCTATAGCACTTATTCTTTACATCCCGAAGCCTTTGAACGAAGCTTTCTACCGATTCATCATTACGCTGCTTTAATTTGACCAAATCGGTAATCCTCTTCTCATGTACGCTAGAAAAGAAGTATTTGTGAAACTGCTTCTCTAGATCGATCCAGGTGATTACAGAATTCGGGGGTAGTGAAATGAACCAAGTAAATGTCGATCCAGACAATGATGACGAGAATAATCTCACCCTTAGCTCATCTCTGCTAGCTGCCTCTCCACATTGGATAATGAAGCGGTTGATGTGCTGCATCGTCGATGTATCATCTTGGCCAGAAAACTTTATGATATCCGGCACCTTGTACCGATTTGGGAGAGGGATCAAGTCATATGCCTGAGGGTATGGCGTCCGATAAGAGTATGTATCGACCTTAGGCTTAATACCGAATTGTTCTTTCATCACTTCGGCGATCTTATCGGCCCAGTATGCGTCTTGATCCTGCCGATGCACTGGCTGGATATTCATCGGCTGGACTAGTTGATACACCCCCTCTTGCTTCTGTGGCAGGTAAGTTGGTCTGATTGGCACAGGCGCAGCACCACCTTGCTGAATATTATGCATCGGCTGATGTACCGATGTATATCCTTGGACACCAACTGGGGTATGTTGAGGTACCATTGGTCGATACACCGATGTCTCATTTTGAGCGTTCACCGAGTAATGGTATTGTTGCGCCCCTCCTATTTGATGTCCAGGCTGCACCATCTGCTGCTGCATTGATGTCTGACCAGTCCATCCAGGATTACAGGTCATCGGCATATGACTTACCGATAATTGATAGCCACCCGGAGCCTGTTGCTCTTGTATTCTGGAATTGAAGACAATACTACGAAATCGTATTGGAGATGGGTTGATGAACGATTGTATTGTATGCTTCGTTGAACAAGAATTTCTACCACAATTCCACTTGATGATGTGATCATTCGATTTCACAAGATGGAGGACTGTAACCGTTGAGGGAGCCTATAGGAGGTAACTACTACTATGAAATTAAGCTTGTTTTGCTATAATTTGTTCGTTGTTACAATTATTATATATTTTTGGATATTATGCGTGGTAATATATTATTATATACTTATAAAGAGTTAAAGTTAGTACTATTATGGTTTTGTCCCGACCCTTTATGAAATTGTCCCGACCCCAGTCTCCAAAAATCCTGGCTTCGCCCCTGACCTCCAGATAAACGTAAATAAACGACAACACTTGACTAGACGTGACCAATGTTTCTTGATGTAAGCCATCCAGAGGACCTAAAGAACTGCAAGGATGATGTCTCCAGATACTGAGCAACCAAAACAAGCTGCTTTCTCTGCTCATCTTGCGCTGTAGCTTTGCCCACTGGAGAAGCCAGTGAGTTCCTTGAAAAAGAACCTACAAAAAAGATTTTGGAGCACATATGTCAAAAATCACCTCATTCTTCCTCGTTAACCAAATTGCCCAACACAATGCGGAGGCTGCCGTTAATAATAACTGGTTTTGTTTTTCTGCTACCCTTTTTAGACCAAGTGATGAACATGTCATTCACTGATTGGGGAGAAGAAATCCCAAATAGCAAGTGTACCGCTCGCCACAGAAATTTGGCATAAACACAATCTAGAAAAAGATGATGATTAGTCTCTAGACTATGGCCAAAACAACAACTAGTATCCCCATTCCAGTTTTGTTTTGCCAAATTATCCTTAGTTAAGATCACCCCTTTTTTAATACCAAAGAAAGATTATAATCTTCATTGGTACTTTAATCTGCCAAATATCCTGTGAGACACGAACCTCATTATTAATTAAAGCAACATATATTGTGTTAACCAAGAAAACACTTAATGGATGTAAATTCCATACAAAACCATCTCTTTGATTAAGAAGATTAATATTTTGTACGGAGGCTACAATCCTATGCCAATCCCTAAGATTCCTCTCCACTAAATTATGTCTAAATGAAATATTTAGTGGTATTGAACCAAGGACTTTAGCAACCGAATCTTGCTTCCTTCTTACAATACTAAACAAATTTGGGTACCTATCCTTCAATGTCTTGTCTCCTAGCCAAGTATCTAACCAAAACCTGGTTTGGGAGCCATCACACACTTTAAAGGATCCAAAACCCATAAATGTGTCTTTGACATTCATCAGACTTTTCCAGAAATGGGAGTCTGTACGCTTCTTAGCACAGGTTCCGAAAGGGTTATCTTTTAAATACTTGTTCCTTAGCAATTCCTGCCACAACCCCTCCTTATTTAGGAGATTAAAAATCCATTTTCTTAGTAAACACTTGTTTTGTAATTCTAAATTGAGGGTGTCCAATCCCCCTTGAATTTTTGGTTGACACAAGATTTTCCATCTAGCTAGTCTATATTTTCTCTTATGCTGATCATTCTGCCAGAAGAACCTTGATCTGAAACAATCAATCTTTTCTAGAACACCTTTTGGTATTTCAAAGAAAGACATCATGAAGATCGGTAAGCTAGAAAGCACCGAATTTATCAAAATCAACCGCCCTCCTATTGACAGCATTTTTCCCGGTCTCTTCTCTATTCTATCCTCAATAGATTCTCAGTCTTTATTACTCAATTTCCTAACATTCATTGGTAGTCCCAAATAACGAAAAAGAAAGCCCCCGAGGTTACACCCAAATAGTTGCGAATAAAAGGATTCGTGTTTCATTGCTTCGCCAAAGCAAAAGATGTCACTCTTGTGAAAGTTTATCTTGAGCCCCGATAGTTGTTCGAAGGTGGCAAGTAGAAATTTCATGTTTACCGCATTTTCTACATCATGACTCATAAACAAAACAGTATCATCCGCATATTGTAAGATGGATAAACCATTGTGGAACAGGTGAGCTGTCTTTTAATTATTATGTGTTGTTTTGTGTATATTGGCCTGTGTAAATAGCCTTCTAGGCCTGTGTATATTGGCCTGTGTAAATAGCCTTCTTGAAATCAACTTCTATATTAAGGCCCTGGTTAATTTTCTGAACCTGCTTTTACTTGTGTAAAAATCTACAGCTGTTTTGAAGCAAAAGCAACTTTTGCTCTATCACAAAACTGAGTACCTCCCCCCTTGTTTTCACATGCATTTGGCTTATAAAATTACGCACCTGCCACCTAATTACATACATATATACTGATTCGTTTTTCCTCCCTTCTATCCCCCTTTGCGTCGGTTCTTCCTTAATTCCGCATCGTGACTCACATCCCCAGAGCTCGCTACAACAAGAGGCTATATCGTGATGCATATATATATCGCTCCAGCCGGGCAGTGAAACATGCATGGTAGATGTCACTATTACACATCATTATTATTGGTTCAACCGTCAGTCATTGTTGCAACATGTAAATCACGCCAGTTGAACCAAGAGCTAAAAAATTAATGACATTTTGGCATTCGTTACACAGATGAAGCAAGCCCCCTGCTTGCATCCAGGTACACAAATTTGGGCTACACGCCAGCCCTCTGCTGTGCTAACGTTGGCATCGGAGTTGATATAATATAAAGTTGATATAGTCGGATTCGAAATTAAATGTACCACCAAGTATCATATGTTTATAAGCATAACAAACAATAAAGTATATAATCGATAAATGATCAGAATGTTATAGGGGTTTGTTTGGCACAACTCACAACAACATTATCAGCTATATATTGTATGTTTTTTTTTTGCCAAACACTGTACCTATTTTCAAAACAACTTCATGAGTGAACTTTTTTTTCTTCTCCTCTCACAAAGGCATGAGTTGGGATGAAACTAAAGATGTGAGCAACGGGCCGGCCCGGACCGTACGGATACGGGCCATAATGGCCCGCGTGCCGCCGTGTCGTGCCTGCACAGGCCACCGTGCTTGCTCGCCAGCCCAGGTCCGGTTCGTGGGCCGAAATACGGGCCCTGCCAGCCCGGTGAGCACGGGGCCCAACAAAACATCGGGTCAGCCCGTAGCCCGGCCGCCGCCGCGAGGGAGCAGCGAGGGCGAGGCTGGCACCGGCGCCGTCGCAAGCGAGCAGCGAGGCGCTGAGATGCGTCGGTCGTGGACGCCGCTGTGGCGGGGGAAGTCGGAGAAGGTTGCGGGAGAAAGAGGGCTGGGGGAGGGAAGGAGAGGAGCCGCCGCCATGGGAGCGTCGGGGAAGAACGCGAGTCGGGAGAGGGAGGGTCGGGGAAGTGCGGGCTGGTGGCCGGGAGAGGGAGGGTCGGGGGAGTGGCGGCTGGGAGAGGAAAAACCAAATGAGAAACATAGATGACCTAGGGTTTGCTCTATATTATATATATATATATATATATATATATATATATATATATATATATATATATATATAATGGGCCCTTAACCGGGCCTCCCGTTGGAACCGGACCGGACCAGGCCGCCCGGCGTGCCGAGGGGGCAGCCCAAGTCCGGTCCGCTATGGGCTTCGAGCCAGCCCGGGCACGGTGGGGTACGTGTCGGGCCGTTCTCGGACCGTGCTTTTCAACCGGGCTTCGGACCGGGCCAAAAGCCCACGGGCTGCATGGTCAACTTTAGATGAAATTGAAAAAACTAGCTTATCCTATTCAGTTATTCTATTCATTGTTCCATCATGTGAAGTTTTTTTGATAGACACTTATTGCAAAACAGGTCAGCTTCAACAAGAAAGCTGTTCATGAATCTGTTTTGCAAAAAAAAAAACCCTTAGATGTTGAAGCTAAGCTGCGCCAAAACAGAGCCTAAATTATGCTTAATAAAAGCCAAGTAGAGAGTAGCAGTTTATTTATGAAATGGAGTGGTGCCTATAGTTCACAGTTGGAAAACTCAAGAAATGCGCAAGTTAATTACAACCCTCGATGAGAACTGCTAGGAGTTCTAGGATGCACTCACTGCAGATCCCAGGATTTGCTCGGTCCTGGATGCTATCCTTGTGCCGCCCATGCCTTTCGAGTCCTATACTTTCACTTTCCATGTCATCATTATTAAGTTTTTTATCTCATGATATGTGAAGTATATGAACTATATATCATAACCTTGTGGTCCTGACTGTTTGGTGCTTTTTGAAGCAAAGGGAGACAGTTATCTTCAGGGATATTGTTGGAGGTTAGCACAGGCACTACTGCTCAAAGAGAATAAGGATTCTAGCTACTACTGCTATTTAGGAGGGGCAACTCCAAAACTCCTAATGGTTGCCCAACTAGGTAGTAAGTAATTAGCTTTTGTAAACCAAAATCTCTGTAGCCTAGGCTGCAGTAGGAAGCACCACCCGCACATGTAACAAGTGTCTTATGCTACCTTCTTCTTATTTATAAATCAAAGCCGGGTAACTAATAGATCTTTCAAAAAAAATGTGTAGTAGCCAGGGCATGAAACATGTTCGATGTCTTTATTGAATATATATCATTAGGTTTCAACCGTGATCGTTCATAACATGCAAATCACTTAGTGATGCAAAACAATCACGAGTCCCTTTGCATCCAGGTACACAAATCTAGTGTTGCTTTTCATGGGATCAAAGTTGATAATAACAAATGTTTTCTTTATTCTTTTAATCGGAAGGTGGACAGCTATACAAGGAGACCTAGAAACTGAAGCAGCAAGCAAACCATTTTCATAGAAATACTATGTTTACTTAAATTAATGATTTATATATACTAATGTTCTATTACGCTTGGCGATTTTTTTTGAGTTTGTTTGAAACCTGACTTTATCTTCTTGGCGATTTTTTTTGAGTTTGTTTGAAACCTGACTTTATCTTTGACCAACATCTTCACCAATTGATAATTACTGAGAGATTTAAGGACCAAAAACAGCGACCAAAAGGGTGTGAATGCCCGAACCTCAAATTTCTATCAAAACTTTCGCTTCTAAGGGCATTCACAATGCAGACTCTATCATAGAGTCTAAACCTATTTATTATCTCGAATATTGTGGACTTGAAGTCTAAATAAGACTTGGAGTCTTGTTTTTTTTATCATCTTTCTTCAATAAATATACTGCCACATCAGCAAAATGTCATAAATAAGTAATAATAAATAGTTTTGGACTCTATGATGGAGTCTTGCATCGGGAGTGCCCTAAGGACTTCCTTACTCGATCACCGGATTGTAGACTCAGGGGCGGCAAGACATATATCCTCAGTGGATGCATTCAAATTTCTTTAAAAATGAATTGCAGATAAGACACTCCGACTCTTTTTTACCAAACAACAAGATGCTCAGGGGCCACACTTTTTTGGAAAAGTGCACCTCACTCGAAGTTTTCAAGAAGCACTGCATGGTTACTGTCATGAAGGTACTCGAATGACACTTGATTCACCTCGGTAAGCTCCAAGAGATTTAAGACGACTTCAATGATCAACCATAGAGTCACTAGTACAAAAAGCATTTGTACAAGCGGTTCGAAACGCATATCTAGAGGCGTTTTTTTGAACCGCCTGCCCTATGGGTCTGTAAAAATAGGTCATTTTTACAGGCGGTTTCTTGAGAACCGCCTGTAGAAATGGCTATCCAAAAATTGAAAAAGAAATATGCCAGTCCATGTTGCGCTCGTGGTGGTTTGAACCTAAAACCTCAGCCTCGCGCATAAACTCCTCTATCACTCCACCCATATCTCACTTGTGTCCATTGTTGACACAAAAAACGTCAGGATCTGCGAACACCTCGGGCTTATACCCGAAATTCGATATCCGGAGGCGTGCCAGTCGATTTGACCAGTTAATCGACAAGGACGACAACTAGAACAAGATTCAATCAAAACAACGGCGATACGCCCGGATGCCAAGATTAGAACTTGATCAGGATAACTAGAGCAGAGCTGAACGAGACAACGGCGATGCGCCCGGATGTCAAAGCTCAGAGGAACTCCCACGCGGAACTTGCAAGAATTTGACGGAGATCAAGATGATGCAGCCCGTCGTAGCTTGAAGAACTCGTCGATAATCTAAGACTAATGCAATAAAGGGTAAATTGCGATAAAAGTAGAATAAGAGTAAAATTGATTTGATTGATATTGGATTCTTTTTACACGCAGCCCTTGGGCACATATTTATACTCCCGTATGGAGAGTTGTACAGAGACACGACTCGTGTCTTTCCTAAAACAAACTCCTAACTTTAAGGAAACTGACTCGCGCAGGAGTCGGATCTAAAATAACAATATTACTTTCCTAAACGAACACGTTTATTTTAAAGGAAAATAAACGACTCATGCAAGAGTCGGACTCAAACTGCTATAATAATACTGGTACAAAATCACCAGTTTCCTTACGCCTTTCCTTCGATGGAAACTTTCCATCGACAGACCCCTTCAATCCGCGACTTCCTTCTTTGGCCACCGGTAATCCTCCGCTGACATCAAGCGCTAAGTCACCCTGTGCTCATCGGCACCCCATGCCCATCGGTATCGGCAATACTTCTCGATCGACAACCTTGTACCGGTAACTTGTCTTTACCAATCAATCCCTATCAGCAATCGGCATCGGCAACACCTCCTCATCGGCAATTGACATCAGCAACTTTGCGATTGGCCTCTGGTGAGTCATTCAACTCCTATCGGCAACATCTGAAACTTCTAGCTTCCATCGGAAGCACACTTAGTCTTCCCACAGCACACTCCCATCGGCAATACTGACTCATGACTTCCCGATGCCGATGGAAAACGGCTGCTGATCAACACAAGTCTTAGCTCATTTGACACGTGGCGAAAAACGGTGTCAACATATGCCCCCCAATTTCGGAGTGTATAATACTTTACGCACCGAAATTCTCTCTACTGTAGTCGTTACCTCCGAGATAACTGCACAACTTCCTCGATTTCCGCGCCCAAGACCGCAATTTATTAATAAAATCCCTCGATTATAGCGCAAACAGTGGCAAATCCAATCATATTTCCTTGATTATCGCGCACATCCATCGCAGGCGTCTCCACATTCCTGCATAGAACGAGGAGAAACTCCAAAATACCCCTGAGTAAGCTTATAAAAGTTACCAGGATCCAATCTGCCTTTTTACCCTAGGCCCACTTTCACTTTTCACCTGCCTTTGTCTTCAACCTCCGGCGGCGCCTCCGAAGAACATCTGTTCGAGCTAGAGCGATAGTTCCTTCTTCAAGCCAAGCACAATCCGCAAGACCTCCTCAGCTCCAATGGCGATCCAAGTTGACATCCCTAAGGTAAATCCACTTTCCTCCTCATCCAATCTTCTACTAATCCCTTTCCCGTATGAATCCATAATTTTCCCCTTTCCTTCTTTGATTCTTTCCTTTCCTTTCTTTTCGAACCCTAGGAACTGTACAACAAGGTATTGATCCCTCTTGAGCAGTCCAGCTTCACCTGTCTAGGCCCCATGGGGAATCCGGATCCTAGTTACATGCTCAACGCAGAAACCAACCGGATTCCATTCAGGTCTGAATGCTTCGGTTTAGGATTATGGAAGGACGCCTTCCGATCATGGCCCAAACCCACCAAAGGGTGGAAGAACTGGTACCTTAGGGTCGCTAGAACACAACAAGTTTACTGGTCAGAGCGCAATTTGGATCAGTGCATCAGGCTATCCATTGCCGATATGGAGAAAATGAGAATATGCTGATAGCGGCCTCCTACTTTTGGTCTGACACCATGAGCGCCTTCCTATTCCGACATGGACCAGCCACCCCTACGCTTGCCGATGTCCATATGTTGACTGGCTTGGACGTCTCTTCTGCTGATACCTTCACTCTGTTCAACAGGAAAGCCGAGTACAAAGTGAACACTCGGAATATCGGCGGCTAGACTGGCTATATCCAAGAGTACCAGAAGACTGGATCGGTAAACCAGAGGGAACATGCCATATTTCTGAATATGTGGCTGGAAAAATTCATCTTCTGCGGCAGAGCAGTCGGACCCACCATTATGCATCTTCCGGCGGCTGAACTCCTTGCCGATGGAACAAGACTTCCCTTAGGCAGATATCTTCTCGGATCGGTATACCGTCTTTTACATCAAGTATCCAAGAAGTTACTGCTAGGTGAGCCCATCGGCAACCTTGGGGGTCCCTGGTGGTTCATCAACATGTGGCTGAACGCACACATGTACAAAGCGCTTCAGTTTGACCTGTTCGTCAACAATTCCCAAGGGACATATCGGAAGATTACAAGTATAGGGATGATGAATCGGCATCTCGCCCTCCACTCAACTTCGGAGAGGCCATCATAGTATTGCCAGGGACCGATGCCGATTCAGAGCAGTTTGGTCTATTCTTCCAGAAATTCTATAATGGAATCCCTGCTTCAGAGCGTCTCTGGTGGCCATATGTCGATGAGAACAATCAATTTTCGCTGCTATTCAATCTTACCGATGGGAATGTGCCTCAAAATCATATAATCATGAAGGCCAACATTGTTCCTCGAGCTATCACAGTCAATATCTTCGGAACCGGGAAGAATGCTCCTCCATCCTTCGAGTTCTACTACCCATCAGCAGCTGCGAGACAACTGGCATTTGGCCAACTGCCGATCAAGCTCTGCTATTCTAAGGTGGTAAAACCTAGGTAGATTATCTCCAGCGCTATAGACTGGAACAAAGTCGTCAATCTTCCTCCCAATGCCGATATGTCAGATATTGACTTGTCCTCCTGGTCACCAACATCCTTCATCACAAATGAGTACAAATTCTGGTGGCAAGAATGGAGATATCAACTATTTGCCAAGTCTTCACACTACTATCGGAATATAATTGACGTCAATCACGTCATCCCCGATGATGCAGTAAGTTTTTTATTCCGATGCATTCTTCATTACTTCTCTTATCGTCGGCATCTGACCCCCATATGCTTAACAGGTTGACGATCCGATTCCCAAGATGAGCAGGAGTGGCAAGCCCTTTAATCTCCGAATGATGAATCCTATATCACTCATCGGCAATAATGCCCCCACGCTAGCTGCCTTCACCCCTCAGAAGGTACCCAAACCGATGCCTGCAAAAACCAAGGCTACATCGGCTCCTGCTGCTGCCTTAACACGGGGTTTTGCAGTAAATCCCATCTTCACTCATACCGATTACATACTGTTTCATCGGCAACATTTTGTTTGACGTAACTTGCACTAAATATTTTTAGGCAATGAGGCCATCGGCAGCTGCTCCAAGCATGCAAGCATCTCCAAGTCCTACTGCCGATGCCCCCCAGGCTTCATCGAAACGGGCTGGATCTCCTACTGCCGCACCAAGGAAGAAAAGACGCTTGAGGCTGGCTACCCCATCTTCGCCATCGACTCCAGTTGCATCACCAACTGCCGATGTGCCAACGGCAGAACTGTCATCGGTTCCAATCCCTGGTCATCCACTAGACGACATCCCTGATCAGGAGACAACTCCACCTGCTGCAGCAGCGGAGGCGACATCGGCATCGGCACCTTCACCAGCCGAAATCCCCTATGAGAGAATGGTGTCGCCACCACGGGAGCCAGCTACTACATCGGAAGCAATGCTAGCAACAACGCCACCAGCCCCCACGGCGTCACTTACTCCTCCAACAGAAGCCTGCTCATCGGCAACTGCTGCCGATCTTCAGGATGAGGCTGGACCATCCAACATGCCAAGTCCTAGGCAAGAAATTAGCTTCAAAATGGTAAGTTGGTCACCCAAAAATTCATAGTATAACTTTATGATCGGTGCATTCTAACTTCTTCTTTTTCAGGCCCAAGACTCCCCTGATAGCCTCTTTTCCTTTGGCCTCAACCTCCAGGACAAAAATGAACACCAAGAAGGCCCTGCTCGAGCAGACAGCTTATTCTCCTTCGCCATCGACATTCCTGATGAGGATGAGGATGAAGAAAGCTCTGCTCTAGCTCTATCGGCAGAGGTTAAATCCAAACTCGAAGTACTGTTCTCCTTGCTGCAACAAGATACATCCCAGCTCGTCTAGGATTCAACTGCAGCAAGGACAGCTTTCAAGGATGTCCAAGGCCACCTCCCTACCGATACAGAAGAAACACTCTTCCAGGCCACTTTCCTCGATAGCAAGCTACTCCAATACCAGAGGCTCTCCCATCGTATAGCCGATAGGACTACCTAATCTCAGACTGAGGAAGATAAGCTCAAGTTTAAAAGTATTGCCGACGAGAAGCACAAGAGCATCGGCCAAGCAGAAGTCTCCAGCGCCAATCTCGAGCAAGAAATTACTGAGCTATCGGCAAGTAAAGAAGAGCTACTGATTGAATTGAAAAAGGTCGAAGAAGCTCTAAGCACAGCCAATCAGAAGAAATCCCAACTGTCCGACACCATCAGGGTCCTGCGGCAAGAAAGAGACCAAAATGCCCGACAAGCCATTCTACTGAAGAAGAAGATCAAGCCAGTTGAAGGCTCTGCCAATGCCGATGCCAAGGAGATGGATGAGATAGAGCAAATTCTCCTGCGTGCGATATCAGCCATCCAGTCCTTGTTGTAATTCATTGTATCGGTTGTTGTATCATTGATACTTGACTTGGCTTTGTAATATAATGTCAATACATTTTTACCGATGCTTATATAACTTTTTTCCTTCATCGGCATTCAACTGAGCACTATGCGTCTACCCAAATACTAGGGTAATATTTCTTCAAGTATTTACCGTTGATCGCCCTAGAAAATGCAACTCCTTCGAGAGTCTCCAAAATATAAGCATTACCAGGAGCAGATTGCTTTATCCGATAAGGACCTTCCCAATTAGGAGACCATTTTCCAAATTTAGAACTCTTAGTCCCAATCGGTAAAATCAACATTCATACCAGATCGCCGTCGGCAAACTCCTTTACCTTTACTTTCTTGTCATACCATCTGGCAACCCTCTTCTTATTCTCCTCAATGCTAATCAATGTCCTCAACCGATGACCTGCTATGTCTTCTAATTCGTCTTTCATTAAAGTAGCATAATCATCGGTCGTCAATTGATCTTGAAAAGATAATCGTCTAGAGCCAGTTTTAATTTCCCAAGGCAGGACAACATCGTGTCCATAGACCAACTGATACGGCGAGACTTTGGTTGCACCATGACAAGCCATCCGATATGACCATAAGGCTTCATTTAACACCACATGCCACCTTCTAGGGTTTTCTTCGATCTTGCGCTTTATAAGCTTAATAACTCCCTTATTAGTCGCTTCAGCCTGACCGTTGGCTTGAGCATAATAAGGAGAAGAGTTTAACACCTTGAACCCCATACTAGCAGCAAATTCATCAAACTCTCCCGATGTGAACATGGTTCCTTGATCGGTAGTAATAGTTTGAGGAATACCGAATCGGTAAACAATGTCTTCTTTAACAAAATCCACCATGTTTGCCGATGTCACTTTCTTCAAAGGAATTGCCTCAACCCATTTAGTCAAGTAATCGGTAGCAACGAGTATAAACTTATGCCCCTTACTCGATGGCGGATAAATTTGGCCGATGAGATCAATAGCCCATCCCCTGAACGGCCAAGGTTTGATTATAGGATTCATTGCCGATGCAGGTGCCCTCTGTACGTTACCGAACTTCTGACAATCCTGGCACCCCTTAAAATAATTGAAGCAATCCTCAAGAATTGTCGGCCAATAATATCCATTCCGCATGATCATCCATTTCATCTTGAATGCCGATTGATGTGCTCCACACACACCTTCATGGATTTCGCCCATCAACTCTTTTGATTCCTCTTTACCAAGGCATCTGAGCAAGACTCCATCAATCGTCCGATAATACAATTCATCGTCAAGGAGCACATACTTAGTGGCTTGGAACCTTAGACGCCTTTCAACTTTCCTAGACGGATCCTTTAAGTAATCGGCAATCTCTTTTTTCCAGTCATCGGTAACCGTTACCGATGTCATGACTTCTTGAATCGGCTGATAACCTGAAGCATTCTATGCTAACCGATTGGCCTCTTCGTTATGCAATCTAGGAATATGCTCAAGGCGGTACTCCTTGAATTCTTTTAACAACTGCAGGCATCTTTCATGTGTTGCAATTAAAGCTTCACTTTGGCATTCATATGTCCCAATCAATTGGTTAATCACCAACATAGAATCACCGAAAATTTCAACAGCATTGGCACGTACCTCCCTGAGTAATTCCAACCCCTTTAGCAGAGCCTGGTACTCAGCCTGATTGTTTGTTGAAGTAGCTATGGGATTACAAGGTTGCTACGCTAGCCGGAAAACAAAACTTTTCGACCTCATAAACCAGGATCTACTGCTAGTTATAGGTTACGGGATTACCACTAGACGCAAAGGTGCAGCGGAAGACGACTTGATGTAGTCGTGCGTGTCGCAGCAGGCAGTGCAGTTGTGTGGTCTTCCGTCCCAACGTCCCCTTCGCGCGGTTCGTCCTTGTGCTCCAGATGCAGCACCTCCGAGGAATCCCACACGTACAGGGAGGAAGCGTTGCGCCTCCGGACTGCTAGGTCCGCGAGGAGCAAAAGGCGCGAGCGTGGGGAGGCAACGGCGGCTGCCAAAAAGGCGTGGGTTAATCTCGCCCCGCGCCCACCCCTTGCTTATATAGGCGTCCTGATGAGCTCCCACGTTGGAGGCCCATTAGTAACCCTAAACTTAGTCTAATTCGGGTCCAACCCGAATTAGGCTTCCAGCCCTTTAAGCGTGCGACCCTATGGGCTCACGCATACATAGACATGGCCCAAGTACTCTTACTCGACCAATAGTTGATAGCGGCCTCTAGCAAGGCGTGTCAACTCCTATGCATACGCTATGATCATATCAGACGAACCACTATGACCATGTACAAGTTATTCCCTTTGCCACTCGATATATGGTTCAACTCGTGGGTTAACATTTAACCCAAGCACGGCCATGCATTTGTTGATCCAATCACATGAGTGATCCAGTGATATCTCTCTCACGAAGAGAGGGGCAAATTCCATCTTGATTGTCTATGTCTCATAGCATGTTTCCCGACCACCCAATGACCACCTTTATAACTACCCAATAACGGAGTAGCGTTTGATAGTCCCTAAGTAGATCGTTTCACATCTTGAGTACATACCACAATCTCAGGTCTAAGGACATAACGTACATGACATGAATAGAGACTTTCTCTTGTTGGGTCAGTCCAACCTACATGTCTCACATGTGCTCACATTATTAGTTTGACATCTCCATGTCTATGACTTGTGAAACATAGCCATCAACTAATACATGTGCTGGTCTAATATTCAAGTGTGCTCTTATAAGAATGCCGACCAGGGACAACTTTTAGAATAACCATTCAGGTAATTGAGTTCCACAAACAATTCACATAATCGTCAATCAATACTAGTTGTCTATAATGGATATTCAAAGAACACTTATTAATCATGGATACAATCGGAATATAATCATCTACATGATTAGCTCTAGGGCATATTCCTAACAGTAGCAACAATCGGCAATGAAATTTCATACTTCCGTCCTCGAGGTGAAATTAAGAGAATACCGATACCCGCTCCGTCTTTGCACATAGACCCATCAAAGAACAAAGCCCAAGGAGCAATATCTACAGAGCTTACCACATTGCAATGCTGAGTAACAAAATGGGCCATCACTTGACCTTTAACTGCCTTAGCCGATTCATACCCTAGATCAAACTCTGAAAGGGTCAAAATCCACTTACCGATTCGTCCACTTAACATCGGCATTGACAGCATATACTTAACCACATCATCTTTGCAGACAACCGTGCATTCAGCCGATAACAAATAATGCCTCAATTTTATACAAAAGAAATATAAACATAAGCATAATCTCTCTATGGTCGAATACCTGGTTTCAGCATCCACCAACCTTCTGCTCAGATAATATATCACACGTTCCTTTCCCTCAAATTCTTGAATTAAAGCCGATCCGATAACACCATCATCGGCAGACAAATACAATCTGAAAGGCTTCCCGTGCTGAGGTGGAACCAAGACTGGAGGGTTTACCAGATATTTTTTGATCTCCTCCAAGGCTAACTGCTGTTCTTCTTTCCATGTAAACTTTTGATCGGCTTTCAGCTTTAACAATGGACTAAAAGATTTAATCTTACCAGACAAGTTGGATATAAATCTTCTAATGAAATTAATCTTGCCGATCAAAGATTGCAGCGCAGTCTTGTTTGCAGGAGCAACCACCCTGTTAATTGCATCAATGGACTTCCTGCCGATCTCGATGCCTCTTTGATGCACCATAAAACCCAGAAATTGACCTACGATACATCAAACGCACACTTATTAGGATTCATCTTCAGCCCGTGCTCCCTTGTGCATTCCAATATTTTTCGCAAATCGGCAAGATGCTTCCCAAAATCTCCCGACTTAACCACTACGTCATCAATATAGATTTCAACTATCGTGTCGATGTACTTATGAAAGATGAAATTCATTGCTCTCTGATAAGTAGCACCGGCATTCTTTAAGCCAAAAGTCATGACTACCCACTCAAATAAACCGACGTGACCTGGACATCTGAAAGCAGTCTTGGATATGTCTTCTTCAGCCATGAATATTTGATTATACCCAGCATTACCATCCATGAAGCTAATGATTTGATGTCCAGCAGCAGCATCGATCAGCAAATCGGCAACGGGCATCGGGTAGCCATCCATCGGCGTAGCCTTGTTGAGATTCCTGAAATCAATACAAACACGAAGTTTTCCATTCTTTTTATACACATGAACCACATTAGAAATCCATTCGGCATATCGGCATTGCCGAATGAATCCATCCTCGATTAACTTTGTAATCTCAGCCTTGATGTCGGGTAGAATAGTAGGATTGCATCGGCGCGCAGGTTGTCGATGTGGTTGGAAACTAGACTTGATGGGTAACCGATGTTCAACTATCGATCGGTCTAAACCAGGCATCTCTGTATAATCCCAAGCAAAACAATCTTTATATCCCTTCAATAAATCAGTTAACTGTTATTTACATTGGGAATCTAAATTAGCACTAATAAAAGTAGGTCTATGTTTACTACCATCGCCGATGTCTATCTTGAGCAAATCATCGGCAGATGTGAAGCCTTGTCCCAGTTTTCCATCATCAGCAAACTGATCCATTAAAACTCTTCTTCAGAACCGACTGCTTGGATTGGTGTAATGTGGTAATCGGCAACTTTGAGGAACTCCTTGTCCCAAGCTTCACCCGATATGCATCTGGTTTGCTCATAAGTTTCTGATTCTGCCGACGCGACAATCGATGGGGTTTCACTGCGGACGACTTCAATCTTGTCCCCGATCCACTGCACAAGGCTCTGATGCATGGTGGAAGGGATACAGCAATTGGTGTGGATCCAATCCCTTCCTAGGAGCAAGTTGTAGGTGCCTTTGCCACTGATTACAAAGAATGTTGTCGGCAAAGTTTTACTGCCGATGGTTAAATCAACACATACGGCTCCCATAGCTGTCGACACATTGCCTTCAAAGTCCTTGAACTTCATGTCCGTTTTGACCAAGTCTTGGTCGCCTTTTCCAAGCTTCCTGAACATGACATATGACATTATGTTTATCGACGCGCCACCATCCACCAACATCTTGGTCACGGGCTGCCCATCCACTTTGCCTCTAACGAACAAAGCCCTCAAATGTTGCCTTTCATCATCGCAGGCTTCTCAAAGACGGCTGTCATTGGATCCAGCACCAATTGTGCCATCTCAGCAATCTCCTCATCATCGCTGACAGGTGCCATGAACTCCATCGGTAACATGACGAGCATATTGATTTTTGCCGATGGATCCCTGTCCTTACGCTTTGGCCTCCACTGCTTCCTTGGAGGGGTCTCACTGTCATACAGGTCACCCTGGCGTTCGCGTTGGATCCTTCTCTTCTAAGTTTTGATCAGACCCTTAGGGCACCACTGAGGAAGCTTGGTTTTCCAGACAGGCTGGTGCTGCTTCCCACTGCTTGCATCGGTACTTCTTCCGATGTTGGGATCTCTGGAGAATATTTCTTCGTCAGGCACTTTTGCATCGGCCAGCTCCTCCAGCTCCTCTTGATCGACACGTCTGCCAAGCCTGTTATGGGCACTGAGCTTGCCCCCTAGTCGGTCACGCGCCGACCTCTTCTCTCTGAGCGGCTTGGCGTACCTGGATGCCCGATCATCAAAACAAGGCTTCTTACCTGACCGATCGGCGGCGTAGTACCCATTGCATTCGGGACAATTATCGACAGTAGGCAGCTTGATGCCTTCTTCCCAATAGTGAACGAAGAAGGGACATTTCCAGTGGTCCCTATGTCGAAGGCATTCCTGGTGCTCCTCTTCCTCTTGCCGATATCGCCCTTCACGTGATTGCCGATAGTCTCGCATTGGCTGCTTATGCGTGATTATAACACCAGGAGCCCTATCGGCGCTGCTACCTTCATCGGTAACCTTCTTACCTTTTCTGTCATCGGCAAACCTCCTTTCGTCATGCTCAGTTACTTGATGGTTGGGGTCTACCGATGTGTTCTTTCTGGCAGCTTCCGATGTCAGCACTTTGGTTTTTCCACTAGCTTCCACCATGTTATTTGGAAACGGGTGTTGATCAATCTTCATTGGTTTTTGGACTTTAGAACTTTCAAATTTGATGTGTCCAGACTCAATCTCTGACTGCAATTGCTGCTTGATTACTTTGCAGTCATTGGTACTGTGCGAAGTTGCATTATGCCACTTGCAGTACCTGATCTTCTTGAGCTCTTCGGCCGATGGAATTACTTGGTTGGGCGCCAACTTGATTCGCCCTTCTTGAAGTAATAAGTCAAACATCCTATCGGCCTTGGTAATATCAAAGGTGAATCTTTCCGCCTCTTTCTGGCCGAACGGACAAGACACATGCTTCTTATCCTTCACCCATTCGGGTGCATCAATGCTCAGCTCTTCATCCGACCCAGAATCTTCTTCTTGCCCAATGAAGGTCACCTTTTTGTTCCAAGTCTTCCTGGGTTCAAAGGTTTTGATATCTTGATCGGCAATCCTTTGCACCAGATGACTCAAGCTTTCAAACTCCTGAGACGCATACTTGTCCTGGATATGCGGCAGTAACCCTTGGAAGGCCAAATATGTCATTTGCCGATCATCAAGTACCAGGCTATAGCACTTGTTCTTCACGTCCCGCAGCCTCTGAACAAAGCTCTCTACCGATTCGTCATTACGTTGCCTTAGTTTGACCAGATCGGTAAGCTTATTTTCATGTATGCCAGCGAAGAAGTATTTATGAAATTGCCTCTCTAGATCGGCCCATGTGATCACAGAATTTGGAGGCAACAATATGAACCATGTGAATGCCGATCCAGACAATGATGAAGAGAACAATCTCACCCTCAATTCTTCCCTGCTGGCAGCTTCTCCGCACTGGATAATGAAACGGTTGACGTGCTCCATTGTTGATGTGTCATCTTGGCCGGAGAACTTGGTAAAATCAGGCACTTTGTACCGATTTGGGAGAGGAATCAAGTCATACGCTGGAGGATACGGAGTCCGATAAGAATATGTACTGACTTTGGGTTTAATGCCGAATTGTTCTTTCATAACTTCGGCGATCTTATCGGTCCAATATGCATCCTGCTCTTGCCACTCATTGGCTGGTTGTTGACTGGTGGAGCCGGCTGACGCGCCTCTTGAAGATGATGCAGGGTAGTCACGGGCGCAGCACCAGTCATCTGAACACTATATATCGGTTGGTTTACCGATGGATAGTTCTGCACACTTAGCAGATTGGGTTGAGTCATTTTATTCATCGGTTGCTGTACCGATGGTCCGCTCTGAGTGTTTGCTGGGCCTCCACAATGGTACATTGACACGCCAGGCTGTTGAGCTGGCGGCTGGTTGGCCCATCCAGGATTATAAATCATCGGCATGTGACTTACCAATGGCTGATAGCTAACTGGAGCGTGTGGTTCTTGTATTCTGGAACAATCAATCATCAGATTACCTTGATGTGCCAGTACTCCGGCTTGAGGATTTGCCACAAGAGGTTGGCTTCCAGCTGCTATAATATGTTGCATCGGCACAGAGCTTGCCGATGGTGGCATCAGAGGTATCTTAGGAATTACTTGAAGATCTTCTGATGGCACTTGCACAGTCGGAGAAGGCGCAGAGTAATGCATCATAGGGGCCACCGGCTGTGATTGCGTTGCCGATGCCATAGAGCCCTTCCAAGCTGAGCTATCTCCCTGCACCAGATTAGAACCAGCAGATATATTTGGAGGCATACCGTATCCCCACCAGTTAGCAGGGGCTGGTTGACTTTGGATAGCAGGTCCTGAAATTGCCGACGCCACTGGATTTGTATGAAGCTTGGTGACGCTGTCAGGGCTCGGCCTTGGCGGTGTAGCCACATCGGCAGACGTTTCCACCGGAGTAGAAGACGCCATTGGGGCTGCCGATGGGCTTACAGATGCCGATCCAGGTTGATGATACATTGGACCAACATATTGAGGTGCGTGTCCTTCCTTGAACGATTGCATGACGGCATTGTAGACAATATTGGACAGCACGCTGGAGTGGCTAATTAATGCTTGACTTAGAGCAGAATTAACCATCTCTTATAGCTTACCAGGATTGACGTCGTACGTGACCTGCCGCGGCAACGGTGGATCTTACTTCTGGATTGCTTCGCCGCTCCTGCTTAGGCTGAAGGATTTCAGATATAACTGCTTGTACTCCTCCATAGCCCGCTCCATGGCCAGCTTCTGATCATCTTTTAGATCGGCATCAGAGACTTCAATGACGTTCCTCTGGTTAACGTCGGCGTTATCACCCATGATAGACGTATAATTTATATAATCGTGTCCCACCGGGTGTGCCAAAAGAGGTGTTGACACAAAAAGCGTCAGGATCTGTGAACACCTCGGGCTTATACCCGAAATTCGATATCCGGAGGCGTGCCAGTCGATTTGACCAGTTAATCGACAAGAACGATAACTAGAACAAGATTCAATCAAGACAACGGCGATACGCCCGGATGCCAAGATTGGAACTTGATCAGGATAACTAGAGCAGAGCTGAACGAGACAACGGCGATGCGCCCGGATGTCAAAGCTCAGAGGTACTCCCACGCGGAACTTGCAAGGGTTTGACGGAGATCAAGATGATGCAGCCCGTCGTAGCTTGAAGAACTCGCTGATAATCTAAGACTAATGCAATAAAGGGTAAATTGCGATAAAAGTAGAATAAGAGTAAAATTGATTTGATTGATATTGGATTCTTTTTACACGCAGCCCTTGGGCACATATTTATACTCCCGTATGGAGAGTTGTACAGAGACACGACTCGTGTCTTTCCTAAGACAAACTCCTAACTTTAAGGAAACTGACTCGCCCAGGAGTCGGATCTAAAATAACAATATTACTTTCCTAAACGAACACGCTTATTTTAAAGGAAAATAAAC
The DNA here is from genome assembly GCA_022036555.1 of Microstegium vimineum. Lineage (NCBI taxonomy): Eukaryota > Viridiplantae > Streptophyta > Magnoliopsida > Poales > Poaceae > Microstegium > Microstegium vimineum. The sequence continues at coordinate 45,846,923 of CM039120.1, forward strand.
GACTCATGCAAGAGTCGGACTCAAACTGCTATAATAATACTGGTACAAAATCACCAGTTTCCTTATACCTTTCCTTCGATGAAAACTTTCCATCGGCAGACCCCTTCAATCCGCGACTTCCTTCTTTGGCCACCGGTAATCCTCTGCTGACATCAAGCGCTAAGTCACCCTATGCTCATCGGCACCCCATGCCCATCGGTATCGGCAAGACTTCTCGATCAGCAACCTTGTACTGGTAACTTGTCTTTACCAATCAATCCCTATCAGCAATCGGTATCGGCAACACCTCATCATCGGCAATTGGCATCAGCAACTTTGCGATTGGCCTCTGGTGAGTCATTCAACTCCTATCGGCAACATCTGAAACTTCTAGCTTCCATCGGCAGCACACTTAGTCTTCCCACAGCACACTCCCATCGGCAATACTGACTCATGACTTTCCGATGCCGATGGAAAACGGCTGCTGATCAACACAAGTCTTAGCTCATTAGACACGTGCCGAAAAACGGTGTTAACATCCACATTTTATTTTAGTTCCTCATATTCTATACTGAACCGATTTCTACTAGCGATTTCTTAAGAAAACCGTCTGTAGAAATCGATTTCTACATGCGGTTTTCTTAATTAAGGAACCGCCTGTAGAAATCATGTATTTCTACAGGCGGGTTTCTTAAGGAAACCGCCTGTAAAAATTGGTTTTCACAGACTGTTCAAGAGTGGAGCCCGACGATTTATTTTCACAGTCGTTTGGTAACGGAAACCGCCTGTAAAAATTTTGGGCCATCGTTGTCGCAGAGGTTTTTTCTACTAGTGAGTGCTCGTGTACCCCCACAAGGAAGGTTGAAGATCTCACTAGGACTCCTATATATATTAGCCAACTAGGAGACTTGACCCTAGACTATATAAAGGAGGGTCGGGGGCTCCAGCATAGATCGGTAGACGAGAGATGCATCGTCAAATACACAGCAGATGTATAAAATATCTCATACACAATGCAAGGCAAGGCAACACGACTACATAGACATAGGGAATTATGCAGTTCATCGGTCTGCCATTATAAATCGATGTCTAATATCTCATACACAATGCAAGGCAAGGCAACACGACTACATAGACATAGGGAATTATGCAGTTCATCGGTCTGCCATTATAAATCGATGTCTCTTGCATTTACCGTCTAGTTCTGCATATGCCAAAGCCCACCAATCGCCAAAGCCCACCAATCATCGTCTCAACTAACCCCATGATAGTTGTCGTTGATCAAACTACCGAAAATATCTTGCATCTTTCTTGTGCTTTATTTGGATGGTGCCTGGTGATGTGGTTCCTGGACCAGGTAAGTTCCTACGCAGCTAGGCAATCAAAAGTGTGCCGTGTGTCCACGCTGTCTATAGGTTAGTGGTAGTGGTTAGTCACTTAATTATATGGAACACAACTTAACCAATTTATTATATAAAAAATCACTAATTTGTTACCGTTAGTTTATTATCAATTATGTGGGAGTTTGTTATTCTAAACATGGAACATTAGCATGTAAAGAAAAATTAGGAAAAATAAGTGTAGTTTGTTGTTTATTAAATTATTTTGTAGTTTACCAAGAAAATAATGTTAATCTACATCTTAATCAAACTGTATTATAAGTATATGTCAATCTTACACAATGAATATTTTAATACACATCTACGTTATGTATAGTCTCTCTTTTATATTCTCAGACACATACCTTTAACAAAACAATATTTTTTAGTCTCGTCTACCTAGGAAAAATTAAAATCTATCATTAATTCTCAGGCAACTTGCAAGCAACGTTTTCTTCTAGACAAACTTCCCCCATGCATCTAGACTGACTGTTCAGTGACAACTTCCATCCAAACAGGCACTGAATTTGCATTGATAGTTATTTCCTTCAACCATACAGTGATTGTTCAACTATTCGCGGCGCAATGCATGTAACCGTTAAGATATTATAAAGAGTATAAGATAGATCGTCCAAAATAGGTTCTCCCATGTTTTAGCTCAAAGTATTTCTTGTAAAGGGTAGTCTGCTGTATGAGACTACGTCATATATATTTCTTGAAAAGTATTTCTTGGATGATCGCCTACTATGAGATGATGACAACTATTGCAATTATTTGGAGGTACAAATAATCAATGAACGGTATAGGGACGTCATATCTGTCTCGGGAGGAAGAACTGAAGACCTGCCAGGTGACACCCTGGCTCAGGATGTTGAAGTCAGCTTTTATTAATTGCTGTGTTTCGGAGATGATGATGTTTAATGATCATATCTGTTAATGTGGTTGGGTTGATTTACCGTGTAATGGACGGTCTTTTCCTTGGAGTAAAATGCAAGATCCTCTCCTTCTAGTTAAACTTGACTGGTGTTTTTTCCAGCTGATTGGCTGGTTCATGTGTTCCCTCCAGACCAATTATTTTAGATCACTCACCTTCATCCAAAGCTCAAATTTTTTGCTTTGAAAATTATTGGTGGAGTTTTGCCTCTTTCTTGCCTACTGTCAGTTGACTTTGCTGCATGGCTTAAGAAGTGGAGCAAAAAAGTCTCAAATTTGAGTCAACTTCTTGATAATTGCAGTTGGGTTTTGGCTCTGTTAGAAGGGTTAGAAGAGCAATGATCTCTTAGTACTATTGAGGCTAATTTCAAATCTCTGGTCTGCAACCATATTCTATTTCTGTTGGAATCTAAGAGAGTTTTTTGGATGCAGCGCAGCTCTGCAAGATGGGTAACATTGGGTGACGAAAATACAAAAAATAACTCGCTCTAGCAACTAGAAGCTACAGAAGAAATTTCATTGCTTCTCGAAGGTGCATGATTTATAACTATGATTACTGAGCATGAACTTGAAGCTGGAATTCTGTACACTTCTTTCAAAGAGAGGTTGGGTTGCTCAGAGTTCACCACTATCACTTATGATTTGAATTCTCAGCTAGAGGACTTGCCAATTCTGGACAACGTTTTTTCAGACGAGGAATACTTCTATGCCTCTTGATCATGCTCCTAGACCAGACAGTTTTAATGGTCTATATTATAAATCATGCTGGCATCTTATTGGTCCAGATTTTAGAAGACTATGTGACTCTTTCTGCCAGGGGACAGTCCATGCAGTCCATAAACAGCTCCTTTACTACTCTCATTCATAAGAAGCAAGACCCAGAGACTGTAAATAATTATAGTCCCATTTCTCTCCTCAATTGTTGAGTAAAGATCCTCACAAAAATTCTAGCCAACAGGTTACAAACTGTTATGACCAAGATTATGCACACCAACCACAACATGGCTTTATAAAAGGTAGAACCATCCAAGATTGCTTAGCTTGGGCTTTAAATTCTTGCATATATGTCATCAGTCTAAAAATGAGCTAATCATCCTCAATTGTATTTTGAGAAGGATTTTGACAAAGTGGAGCACCAAGTGATCCTTGATATGTTGTGTCATAAGGGTTTTTCTCAGAATGGATTGGGTGGATTGCTGAGATCTTATCATCTGGTTCATCACCAGTACTCTTAAATCGTATCACTGGGAAAAAATATTACAAGAGGGGGTTAGGCCGGGAGACCCCCTCTCCCCTATTATTTGTGCTAGCTGCTGATCTTCTCCACAATATTATAAATTCTGCTGCACATGGGGGGCTTCTTTCTCATCCTTTGGGCTATAGATTTAGGTGCGACTATCGGATAGTGCAATATGCTAATCATACATTATTATTCATGAAGGTTGATGCTAGGGAATTATTCTTGCTTAACAGACTACTAAGATCATTTGCCGACTCCACGTACTGGGTTGAGAATCAACTTTGATAGGTCACCTTTGATACCTATAAATTTGGATAAGGACAAAGAAAATCACTTGGCAAACACCTTTGGTTGCTCTGTAGGCTTTCTTCCCTTCACATACATGGGATTGCCTTTGGGAACTACCCAACCTACTGTCACTAAATTTTTGGCTTCGATGTGTAGAATTGAGAGGCGCCTGGCAGGAATTACCAGCTTGCTGCCTTACCATGGCTGACTAATCTTGATGAATTCCATGCTACTCTTCTAAATGTACGAGGTGAGCTCGATCATGTTCCCCAAGTCAGAAATTAAAAAATTGATAGCTTTCGGAAAAATTTCCTTTGGGATAGAAAATATTAGCAGAAGCAAGCAAAATGTTTGGAGGCTTGGACTGCTGCCGGTAGGGCTAAACCTCAAGGAGGCATCGGAATCCTCAATATTAATTAAGTCTCAATATAAAGCACTTCTTATGACATTTCTATAATCATGGCGATACTCCTTGGTTGCAGCTTACTTGGCAAGCCTTTTACACTGAACCAAGTCCACCACACATAAGAAGATCCGTGAGCTCCTTTTGGTGGAAGGATGTGATGAGTTTGTCTCTTGAGTTCAGTGGTATGGCTTCATGTACAGCACGGCAAGCTAACACAGTTAGCCTCTAGGAAGACGTCTAGAACTTTGGGCTGCTAAAACTTTAATTTCCACAGTTATATCCCATTGCTAGACCCCATAATTTTTGGCAGCTTAATTACATTCAAAGAAATGTGGTGCAGATTTTTTTTCTGCCCCTCTATCTGATTGCCTCCCAACAGCTTGTTCTTCTAGAGGAAAAACTTTTAACATTGCCCACAACTAACCAAGAGATGGATCAATGGAGGTACATGTGGGGAATTTCTTTCACAAGCAAACAGACATAAAAATCTCTATTAGGACACTCCATCAAGGTGTAGCAGTTCTCTTGGTTATGGAAAAGTGGGTGTCAATGGGAAACACAGATTCTTTTTTGGTTGCTTGTATTAGTTGGACTGGCTCAACACTAGAAACATGCTTAATATGAAGAATATGCATATGTCTTCATATTCTTGTGTGCGGCCTATGCAATGCCGATGTTGAAGAAACAATGGATTATTACTTATTTTAGTGCTCTTTCAGCTCTTGGTGTTCATGGCTCATTAATATCAATTGGAACCTTGTTGTGCCTATCTTGGAAGAAAGCGTTATTTATACTCTGTCATTTATATTCTTAGACATGTATACCTTCAACCAAATAATACTCCCTCCATACTCAAAAAACTTGTCATTTAGGACAAAGTTTTAGTCAAACATTGAAAATATAAATTACGAATAACTTTTAAGTTCTTGAGTCTGAAAATGTGAAAATCATATTAATAGATTTGTCTTGAAAAATATTTTCATAAAAATATACATATATTATATTTCAATCAATATTTTTCAAAAGATAAATGGTCAAAGTTACACTTTGGAGACCGTGGTTTTTCTAAAACGACAAGTTTTTTTAAGTATAGAGGGAGTATTTTTCAGTCTTGCCTGACAAGGCAAAATTGAAATCATTGATTCTCACGCAACTTGCCAGCAACGTTTTCTTCTAGACAACTTTCCCCATGCATCTATAGTGACTGTTCAGTGACATCTTCCACCAAAAAGGCACTGAATTTGGTAGTTATTTCCTTCAACTGTACAGTGACTGGTCAACTATTCAGAACCATGCATGCAACCGTTTAGGGCAGCATGCATGTTGATATATATCAATTATTATATGTGACATAAAATGTGCTACTTTTTCATTAGGATTATTTGCAAACAAAATATTATAAAGAGTATAAGATAGTCCAAATTAAAATAGGCGGTTCTCCCATGTCTTAGCTCAAAGTATTTTTTGTAAAAGGTAGTCTGCAGTATGGCCTCGTCATATTTTGGATGATCGCCTACTATGAGAACGGTAACTGTTACAATATATCATTTGGAGGTACTAATAATCACGGAACGGTGCGTGCACGTCATCTCTTTCTCAGTGGAACAACTGAAGACCTTGCGAGTACGTTGTAGTCAATTAGGAGTGGTTGCGGACCTTGCGAGTACGTTGTAGTCAATTAGGAGTGGTTGCGGGTGAGACCGTGTGGCTCAGGATCTTCAAGCCGTTGCTTATTGCTGCATGCAGTGCCTCAACATTGAAGCCAGTGCCCCCCGATTGTGCATGTGTAGACTCCACATTGGAATAATTGCAAGGACCTCAACAGGCAGAAGTTGATATCGATCTCGATCAGATCAGACACGCACAGGCAGCTAAGGCAGAAGTTGGACACGCTCTCCTGATGCATCCTACGCCCACAAGCCGGGATCCAATTGTCATTGCCCGTGATCAACTCATTTGGTTGAGTGGTCTTTTTTCATGAATGCTCTCTGTATATATCCAAGCAAGATAGAGCCATGAGCTAGCGACTATATATCATGTGTAGTAGCATTTTGAAGTACATCAGGTGTGCCTTCATTGTGGATAACCATATATTGTCTCCTGCATAGCACTGCCGCACCATCATTACAAAGAAGAAGTAACGTTAATTACTGATGATGGGCATACATATAGCTGGAGAGAGATGTATATGTCAATATAGAATAAGTGAAAAACTGACGTGTATTATTATTTAGCACCCGTCGTCTTCAGTATTAAAAGATATCGTGTTTCATCCTACTCCTATGACCTATTACATTAGTGCTGAAACTATAAGTGGTGTGCAAATGCCCATCACTAATTTCACTGATGAGTCATTTCTGACATCTCACGAGTGACCACATTATAGCATTTTAACGATGTTGAATATATCGGAGTTTCATTACACATGGTGACCACTTCACATGAATAGTTAGTACTCTTTTTTCACATCAAAACTGATTGTGTTTTCACTTTCTGTTGTATGCATGCAATGTCTCATGAATGAATCAGTACGACTCAATGCCCATATCAGGTTGAAGAAGAGAGTTTGCAACCTTGCACGCTCAGATTCATGTCCTTTCAAACATTCAAGCAAAATTTAGCATTTTCAGAGATATATAAGGGATTTCTTCAGCTACAGTTGGCTTGCACACATAATGTGGAGGCTCTTGGAGACCACATCTTTTGGCCATGTCTAGTTCAGTAATTATTTTGTTTAACCATTGTTGCGTGCTACAAAGAGTCAGAAACTTCACCTTTTTTCTCCAAGATCAGTTAGCTTCTCCCTTGCTCATCTGTTTTTCTGTTTTGAAATGTGATGTTATTAGTATAACATGGCTAGTTACTCAGAGTACATCATCACACTTAATATGCCACAAATGGAATGTTCACATGGGCTTATCGTGCACATTCTTATACTTAAACAGTTGAACAAAAATGGGATGTTCAGTGGCTAAAATATCTTGGATTTCTCCCGTCTCCCTCCACATTTTCAGGGAGATCATTATTTATCTGGACTACAAGAAAAAAAAACTATCTTTGTAGCATTGAAAGAGTTTACTTTGGGAGGAGCTTTATTTAACTATTCTTAAATGCAGGTCCTCTAAGAAACCTCTTCTTAGGGATTCGCTTTTTTCTTTTTAGCTTTCTTGTTTTTAGTTTCTTTTAATTTTTGGCATGTTGTACAGACTTATATCTTTATAAAAAATGAGTTTAGTAGGGATATTGTCCTCCTGTTTTTCTAAAAAAACGTTATTTATACTCTGTGATTTATATTCTCAGACACATATACCTTCAACCAGGCCAGACAATATTTTTCATGTGATGGTTTATGACAAAACGTGACAAAGCGCGTGTCATAAACCATGCGACTTATCAGTTCATAGAATGTCAGAAAGCACTTCTATGACATTTTATGAACTTTTAAACGTCACAAACCATGGAATAAGGCGCATGGTTTATGACACGCGTTTCGTCATAAACCAGCACATTTCTTGTAGTGAGTCTTGCCTGGCTAGGCAAAATTAAAATCATTGATTCTCATGCAACTTGCAAGCAACGTTTTCTTCTAGACAACTTCCCCCATGCATCTATAGTGACTGTTCAGTGACAACTTCCCTTCAAAAAAGCACTGTAGTTATTTCCTTCAATTGTACAGTGACTGGTCAACTATTTGGCGCCATGCATGCCATTATATATTAAGGGCAGCATGTTGATCGATATATATCAATTATATTATTATATGTGACATAAAATGTGGTACTTTTTCATTAGGATTATTTGCAAACAAAATATTATAAAGAGTATAAAGATAGACCAAAATAGGTTCTCCCATATCTTAGCTCAAAGTATTTCTTGTAAAGGGTAGTCTACACGTCATATTTTGGATCATCGCCTACTTTGAGAAGATGGTAACTGTTACAATATATTATTTGGAGGTGCGGGCACGTCACGTCTTTCTCGGTGGAACAACTGAAGACCTTGCGACGTTGCGGGTGACACCGTGGCGTTGCTCATTGCTGCATGCAGTTCCTCAACACGATTTGTGCATGTGCAGACTAGAGACAACCACATAGGAATAATTGCAAGGACCTCAGCACGCGTGACAAGGCAGATCTTAATGTCGATCTCGATCCGTCAGACATGCACAAGCAGCCGAGGTAGAGGTTGGACACGCTCTCCTGATACGCCCAGGCACAGGCCGGGATCCAATTGCCATTGCCAGCATGATCTCAACTAATTTGGTAGAGTGGTCTAGCTATTTCATGAATGCTCTCTATACATATCCAGCAAGATAGAGCCATAAGCTGGCGACTATATAACAGCAGGTGTGCCTTTATTGTGCATAACTATATATTGTCTCCTGCATAGCACTGCATGATCAACTCATTTGGTTGAGTGGTCTTTTTTCATGAATGCTCTCTATATATATCCAAAGCAAGATAGAGCCATGAGCTAGAGACTATATATCACGTGTAGTAGCATTTTGAAGTACAGCATAACTATTGTCTCCGGCCTGCATAGCACTGCACCATCGTTACAAAGAAGAAGATAACGTTACTGATGGACATAGCTAGAGAGATGTATATGTCACTATTGAATAAGTCAAAAACTGACATGTATTATTATTTAGCACCCGTCCTCTTCAGTATTCAAAGATACCTTGTTTCATCCTACTCCAATCACATTAGTGCCGAAACTAAAAGTAATGTGCAAATGCCCATCACTAATTTCACTGATGAGTCATTTGTGAAATCTCACGATTGACCACGTTATAGCATTTTAACGATGTTGAATATTGGAGTTTCATTATACATGGTGACCACTTCACATGAATAATTAGTCCTCTTTTTCACCTCAAAACTGATTGTGTTTTCACTTTCTGTATGCAATGTCTCATGAATGAATCAGTACGACTCAGTGCCCATATCAGGTACGGTTGAACAAGAGTTTGGAAACCTTGCACGCCCAGATTCATCTCCTTTCAAAGATTCAAGCAAATTTTAGCATTTTCAGAGAGATATTAATGATTTCTTCAGCTACAGTTGGCTTGCATATAATGTGGAGGCTCTTAGAGACCACATCTTTTGGTCATCTCTAGTTCCGTAATTATTTTGTTTAACCATTGTTGCGTGCTACCATGAGTCAGAAACTTCACCTTTTTTCTCCAAGATCAGTTAGCTTCTTTGCTCACCTGTTCTTCTGTTTTGAAATTTGATGTTAGTATAACATGGATATCTTGGATTTCCTCCTTCTCCCTCGCGACTGCAGGCAACCTGCAACGTTAGCGCCACACCATCCCTCGAGTTTCCAGCTCTGTTCTGTTTAGTACAGTCTACGGTGACATGATCACTCGCAACTTTGTTGCAAGACATCCATAGGTAGGTGTTGGGAATACTACCTCGGCGTATCCCCAGGGACCTTATGGGCCTACCGACCAGGAGACGGCCTAGCCGCGAGGCCTTGCGGCACGCAACCAGCCGTCGTGCTCGCTAAGGACTCCGGAGAAGCCTTGCTCGCCAAGGAAGATTCTAGTAGATAGACTCGGATCCCTTGCCATAAGGGACCAATCGTAATCTGTTAGGATATGGAAATTGTAACCCTGCTCCCCGGCTATATAAGGTGAGCAGGCCTGGACCTCCCTCAAAAACGATCTCTTATACCTCTCTCAGATCAACTACATATCTTGTAACCTAATACACAAGATCAATCCAGCCACCAACACACAAGACGTAGGGTATTACGGTGATTTGTCGGCCCGAACCTGTCTAAATCGCCGTGTCTACGCTCTCTATGTTACGTCTGATCGTCGTCGCCACACCTCCGCCTACAATCTACTACCGTAGGGTATCCCCTAGGTAGACTGCGACGCGTATTTCGTCAACAGTTGGCACGCCAGGTAGGGGGTGTGTGCATCGACGACATGACTCATCAAGCGGTTACATTCCCCAGATCCATGATCATCCCCGAAGGTGGCGTCACCCTCCAGATCGGATCTATGGTCTGGACCATCCATGGCACCGTCTCCGTCTCCGAGACCTTGGAACCAGCGCAACTTCTCACACCGAGCTCTCCCTCAGTGGAAGACCCGACCACCAAGGCGGCCCCAAGCGCTCCGGATTGTACTACACATGACGATTTGGTAAGAACCCTCGACCAGGTTGACGAGGACCTCGCCGAGTGCATTGGTCTCATCAACGCCGCTCATTGCCGACTCCGTCAACGCGCGTCGGCCGCACGAAGAATTGACTTCAAAGCAACAACAACCCGCCCAACGCCCGACCCCGTCAGTCATGGAACCGGGCGCAAGCGCCGTCGTGGTAACGGGTACCAAGAGGTCCTCGATGGCCCCTGCCCACTTCATGGACAGGGAAAACACACCATGCAGGAGTGCCTAGCTCTCAAAGAAGCCTTCCAGAGGAAAGAGGACTCCAAGCGATCAGGCAGCGGTCTGGCAAAAGGAGACTCAACAAAAACTCCGACTACCGGCTTCACGAAAGCCGCGCACATCTTCCCTATATTTGGTGGCCATCCAGGTGGTAATGGTAAGCGTCGATGAGCTTTTTATAATTGCGATAGCCCTCATGTCACTGCCCCAGATTGGACAAGACAGCGGATCGACTTCTCAAGGGATGATCACCGAGTATGTCACGATTATCCTGGTCGCTTTCCCTTAGTTGTCGGCGCGGTTATCTCAACCGGGTCCTTCAAGAAGATACTGGTCGACGGCGGCATCACCTTCAACATCATATTCCCACGTACGCTCCAGCGTTTCGAGTTCCGGGAAAGCAATCTCCGACCCGTAAACTTCTCCCTCTGCGGCATCATCCCTGGCGAGAAATCGACACCATCTGGACAAATCACTCTTCCGATACGGTTCGAGTCCGATCTGATAACCCGGGAGGAGCCCGTCGACTTCGTGGTCGCCAATATTGATACCCCATATGACGTCATCCTCGGACGGCCTGCGTTTTCGAAGCTCATGGCGATACCACACTATACGTATTTAGTGCTCAAGATGCCAACCCCGCGGGGCATCATAAGCATCCACTCCGACATACAAATCGCCTACGGGTGTGAACAAGAGATGATCAACGATGCGACCAGTTGGGAACACCAGTACGGTACCCAAATCTACTTGTCTGATGCAGCCAAGCCACATGCGGGGGATTTCGACATCCTAGAACCTCCAACCACGCGCGCCTCGAAGAAATCTAGGGAAATGAAGACTGTCTCCCTGGTCGACGACGATCCCGAGAAGACTGTTGTGATCGGTGTCGGCCTCGATCCCGAACAAGAAAGTGCGCTTATCAGCTTCCTACGAAGCAACATCAACATCTTTGCCTAGAAACCAGCTGATATGCCAGGCGTCCCCTGCGACCTCGCAGAACACTCGTTGAACGTGGTCGAAGGAGCCAAGCCAACACGCCAGAAGCTCAGAAGATTCGCTCCAGACCAAAAAGAAGCCATCAAAGTTGAAATAACCCGGCTCTTAGCCACAGGATTTATTAAAGAAGTAAATCACCCAGATTGGCTCATTAATCCGGTGCTTGTAAGGAAAAAGAATAATGAATGGAGAATGTGTGTCAATTATACGAGTCTCAACAAACATTGCCCCCTAGGCCCTTTCCCTCTCCCACGAATCGACGAAGTCGTCGACTCCACTACGGGATGCGAGCTCCTCTCCTTCCTCGATTGTTACTCAGGTTACCACCAAATAGCCCTCAAAGTTGAAGACTAGATAAAGACATCATTCATAACCCCCTTCGGTGCCTACTGCTACACGACAATGTCCTTCGGGCTAAAAAAACGCCGGCGCCACATACCAACACGCCATACAAAAATGCCTGAAGAAGCTCATCCCAGGAAAAGTCGAGGCCTACATAGACGATGTAGTCATCAAAACGCGCTCCACAGAGACGCTAATCGCCGACATTGAGGCAACCTTCAAGGCCCTCAACGAGTTCCAATGGAAGTTAAACCCAAAAAAGTGCATTTTCGGGGCATCATCAGGGAACCTCCTCGGCAACATTCTAAGTCAATCCAGCATCCGGGCTAATCCGGAAAAAACTGCTGCGGTTCTCCAGATGAAACCCCCATCCAACGCCAAAGACGTACAAAAACTCGCCGGGTGCATGGCCGCACTCAACCGCTTCATCTCCCGTTTAGGAGAAAAAGGACTTTCGTTCTTTGGCCTCTTGAAAGGCGGACAGAAGTTTGAGTGGAACGATGAGGCAAACCATGCATTCAACAATCTCAAGCGATACCTCACCGAACCACCCATCCTCGTCGCACCGGAAAAAGAAGAACCAATGTTGCTTTACATCGCCCCCACAAATTGAGTCGTCAGCACAGTCATGGTGGTCGAGCGCAACGAAAGTGGACGTATATACCCAGTCCAGCGGCCATGTTATTTCGTAAGCGAAGTATTGAACGAGTCAAAAACGAGATACCCTCAGGTCCAGAAGCTATTATACGCGGTCCTCATAACCGCACGGAAGCTCCGGCATTATTTTCAATGGCTGACTACGGTGACAGTCGTCACCGAATTTCCACTAGGTGACATCCTGCGCAACAAGGACGCCACCGGACGGATAATAAAATGGGCGATGGAACTCGGAACATTCAACATAGCTTTCCAGGGGAGGCATACGATTAAGTCACAAGCACTTGTTGATTTCATCGCTGAATGGACTGATATACAGGTCTCGATAAGCACCGACATCCCCGAACACTGGACCTTGTTCTTTGACGGCTTGCTATCCATCCATGGGCAGACGCCGACCTCTTGTTCATATCACCATCTGGCGATAAGCTACGATACATCCTGCGATTACTATTCCCAGCCTCCAACAACTTCGCCGAGTACGAAGCAGCTCTCCACGGGCTCAGAATCGCGAGCGAACTCGGTATAAAGCGCATCATCGTCCACGGCGATTCGGCCTTGGTAATCAACCAACTGAATAAGGAATGCAAGTGTTCCAATGAAAAGATGGATGCATACTGCGCCGCAATTCGAAAGCTAGAAAGCAACTTCTACGGGATTGAATAGCACCATGTCCTACGAGATCGCAACCAGGCAGCAGATGAAATGTCCAAGATAGGATCATCACGATCCCCCGTCCCGGTGGGAGTCTTCATCCAAGATCTACACAAACCTTCAATCGCTGACGAACATGAAGTTCCAAACGACGACTTACCGCCACCACAGGCAAACCCTCTCACCGTCACAAGCACCAGCCGGCCATACGACTGGTGAGACGACTTTTTCCAGTACTTCTCCAACAACGTAGTGCCATCAGATGAGACAGCAGCAGAACGATTAACACGCCGAGCTCATAACTACATTCTGGTTAACGGCACGTTAATGAGGAAGAACTCCAAGATGGAAGCATTACAAAAATGCGTCTCCACGGAAGAGGGCGCGACAATCTTACAAGACATCCATGTTGGCACCTATGGGAACCATGCTGTCTTAAAAACACTGGTACGAAAAGCCTTCCGAGTAGGTTTTTACTGGCCAACGGCGGTTGCCGACGCAGAACAAATGGTGTGATCCTGCAAGGGGTGCCAATTCTTCGCCAAACAAACTCACCTCCCCGCTCAGGAACTGCAAACAATACCAGCTTCTTGGCCCTTCGCTTGTTGGGGACTAGATATGATCGGTCCCTTCCGGCCAGCACCGGCGAACTTCAAATGGATTTACGTGGCCGTCGACAAATTCTCCAAGTGGATCGAAGTCAAACCAATCACCAAGGCCTCAGCCGGGACCGCAGTTACATTCATCGACGAAATTATACACTGATTTGGCATCCCAAATTCAATCATCACCGACCTAGGATCAAATTTCACCGGAACCCTCTTCTAGGACATTTGCTAAGACTACAAGATACTAGTCAAGTACGTCTCCGTCGCCCACCCAAGAGAAAACGGCCAGGCCGAACGAGCAAACGGAATGATACTAGATGCACTCAAGAAAAGGTTGTACCAGGAGGAAGAGAAAAACACAGGTCGCTGGTTGCACGAACTACCCGCAGTACTTTAGGGACTGCGTACATAGCCCAGCCGCAACACTGACGTCTCCCTGTACTTCATGGTGTTCGGCTCTGAAGCTGTAATGCCAACCGATGTCGCCTTCGGCTCCCCACGGGTGGAAAACTACGATGAAGAAACATCCGACCAGACTCGGATCGACGGCATCGATCGTCTAGAAGAACAGAGGCTAACATCGTGCATACGCACGGCCAAGTACCTAGAAGGTGTCCGACGATATTACAACCGCAATGTCAACAACAGATCATTCGTTATTGGAGACCTCGTACTCAAGAGAAAGCTTAAGACCGAAAGCATGCACAAACTTTCTTCACATTGGGAGGGCCCCTACATCGTCAGAGAAGTAACCCGACCAGGATCTTACCGGCTTGCAGACCAGGAGGGCATCGACATACCTAACTCATGGAGCATAGAACACCTGAGACATTTCTACGCTTGAAACACTTGTACAATTCCTCCTGTCCATTTCAATAAAGTTCAAAATTTCGCCCACATGCCTTTTTCCTTTTTCATCATCTGCACAGCGACCATGGCCATAGACTACAACAAAACGTGTATGGCGCTCGACGACCTCTCCAAAACACTCCCATAGTGTTCGACGACCCCTCCAAAACACTCCCACAGTGTTCGACGACCTCTCCAAATGCACCTCGGCGTTCTCCAAAACAGTATGGCCATAGCCAAGAAGCTCCCAAAGCTGGCCGGACAACGAGTCATAGCGAATAGAAGTAGCTACCCTAATCGTTACGACCACATTGATAGATCTCCCAAATAATATTCTCCCGTAACAGGGCGATACCATTTGGGTCGGGAGCCACGAAGGTATGCGCCTAGAATCTGTATACGACCACGGAACGGTCGACGACTCTACAAGCAGCATGGCTTTGCGCCCAGCATCTGCAGGAACGGTCTCCACAGGCCCCTGGTCATGCCACGATCGAACCTCTCAGAAAAGGGCCCTGACTCCGGTATCATCCAAAGCGTGCATGAGTTGTTCGCCCTCTGCGCCGCGAATTGCCAGCAGCGAGCCTCCTTGGGAGTCCTTATGCATCCTATGTGTGAAGTGGCGCTAGCCCTACGTCTGGACCATTTGAGACCCAAGGTTGAACGAATTCATCGCTACGGCTCACGACTCAGGAGGAACGACAAGGACACACAAGTGAAACAAAAGCTCACTGTCCGGATATTTTACAGCTTTATAGTTTTCACTTACACGTTTGAATTAATGTATCTGCGATATAATCTACGGCTGCCTAGTAGCAAACATATCAATGCCCTTAGCTACAACTTCCACGATATGATCAGCAGCCGCCTCCAGACGATCCGCGTCCTCATCTGACGTCCCTAACGCGAACCCGGTCTCCACACGACCAAGATCAACCTTTAGGTAATGAGATTGCAGCATAGCCATACCATGGCAGCCACACTACGCGCCGCCGAGGTCACAAATGTCTTGAAGTGCCCATAGAAGCCTCGGACCGTCGACACAACATCACCAACGACCTCATCCGATGCAGGGGCAGGAGCGAAGGCAACACCGTCCACAGAGGCCACCACTGGGCCTACCTCTTCAATCAAACCCCAGAATCGACGACGCCAGACAACAACTTGATCCGCCAGTTCTCCAAGCACCAAAGGGTGTAAGAACAAAAGAAAAAACTCCAGGAACTCTATAGATCACTACAAACAAACCTCTCTTCTCCTCTAAAAGACGATCGAGGTCACGATCCTTTTCCAGCAAGGCCTTCTCCCACTCACGCATCCGCACATAAGACTCTTGCAAAGATCTCTCCAAAGACGCAACGCGAAGCTTACATTCCCGACTAGTTTTCAGCAACGCCTATAAAGCAAGGATAAGCATACGGCTAGTTAATGAGAAGAACAAGCCGACGACTAACCTCCAAACCACTCAAGACGCTCCGACCAGAATCAGAGTCCTCATCACCAACAAGAGCCTCCGGCGAGGGAGGCACTTCCACAAAATCATCTTCAATTATAACAGCAGCACGCTTTCTCCTCTTTGAACGATGGGTAAACGCCAGTGGTACATCGTCACCATCAGACCCCGCAGCAAAACCAGACGACATAACAGGACCTCCAGAGGGACCCGAAGCCCAGGGCTCTGACCTCAGAGGCTTTGGATCGACAATAGCCACCCCAACGGAGGGAAACTTTTCGTCGACTAGGTCCTCGTCATCAACATCCTCAGAACGACCAGATCCACCCGGTCCACCAATGTCAACACGCGTTGGGGGCATGCAAAACTCCGGTAACACACCAGGGGTAGGCACGAGGGCAAAATAGCAAGCACGGCTTACACCATGAACCTGCACAATCGAGATATATGAGCACATCTCTAGCCACAGCGGCACAGCCAAAAGAAAAGGGGGAGAGATCAAAACCTGAGGAGGAGGACGACGAAGACAAAAAGCCCCTCTCGAACGCAATGGTGGCGAACGCTTCGGCAGGTCAAAGATATAATTCAGACGCTTTCCAGCGACATCACTGTCAATATTCTCCGGCGCCTCCCGGGTACTATCACCCTTCCCAGCATATTCAAAAGTCAGATGCGCCCTATCCTTACAATGTTGACATCGCCTGGCAATAAAACTACAAGCTACCACCACCCCGTCAAGAGTACGCTGATCAAGAAGTTCTAGAAGTGACTTCACAGTATCAAAATTAGCCTCAGACGGTGGTTCCGACCAGGTCCGTAAAACCGTGGGCACTAGCGAGGGATCACATGGGGCGAAGGGCTCCTCCTGATGAACATAAAACCACCTTGACTTGTGCCCCGCAAACTTTGAGTGTAGCGGCATTGAGATGTATTCCCTAGCCATACCATCTCTGAGTTGAAGATACACCGAACTGATAACACCAAGCGACTTTCTCCCATTCGTCTTCAAGCGAAAGAAGTATCAGAATAAATCAAAGTGGGGATAGATCCCAATAAATGCCTCACACATGTGAATAAACATCGCAATATGCACAATCGAATTGGGGTTCAAGTTGCAGAGCGAAATATCATAATATCGCAGAAGGCCACGAAGGAAAGGATGAATTGGAACCCCGAAACCACAGCGAAAGAAAGGCTCGAACACCACAAGATCACATGTGTCCGACGTAGGGTACGCCTCACCAAACGCCGGCCGCCATCTGCTGACTTCCCTATCCGGGATAAGACCGCCGAAAACAAGCGTGTTAATATCATCTTCCGTCAGAGTACTCCGAGTCCAATGCTTCACCCAGGGAGGCACAACCAAATCCTCAACCCTATCATTCGGGGGTGGCGGCACAGAAGATTCCCCGACCGCCGCCGACGATCTCCTATTCCAACTCTTCTTCGGCCCCATCTCTGGCAAACAAAGCGGTTGGTAATCACGGCGGAAGATGGATCACAAAAGTGGTGGATGAAATACCAAGAAAACTGCGATGGAAGACGAATAGTGCTTCATTAAAGGAAACCCCTGCCACCGCCGCTTTACCCTTTTTATACCCGAGGGCACAACGCTTCTACTTCAAAGGTTTTTGGGAAACCGCGACGACCAAAAGAGGAACCGCCACGCCCACTCTTTACGCCGTGACTTGGGCCGCTGACCACCAGGATTGTTCTGGCCCATTTACTCCTTTTCTCTTTACATTTTCAATTACAGCTAAATTCCTTGATTTACGATTAATGATTTTCTTTGCAATTTCAAACAACGCTACAATCTCGAGGACTGGCCAAACAGGCTTATTACTCTCATATAGCACCACCATATGACTACAGTAACCCGGCCGACACGGATGAGAAGGTCGCCTGCACAAACAAACTCGAGGACTCCGTCCATAGACTCGAGCGCTGGTCGCATCTTCGACCAGGCTCGAGGACTTCGTCCAGCTCCACACCGAGCAAGGCTCGGGGACTGCGACCAGGGCACCAGAGAACGGCGCCCGAAAGGACAACACACGGGGACTGATGCCCGGGGACTGCGAACAAACGATCCTGATACAAGAAACTCTTCAAGCTCCCCACATCAGGATCAGGGACCAATGTTTCTTGCATCAGGCTCGAGGACTGCAGGTATTTACGATTGTTTTTTGCATAACTCACGGTTCAATACATATCTACTACACCATTTCATAAAGCATGGCACCACGTGCATATTTCACCTGCTGCCATGCTCGGGGACTAAGTGGGTACACTTCACCTTGCGGTGAATGTACTAAATTTCTTCTCGACAAAGCTCTGCGGTTTTTTCTGTGTTGTTTTTGCAGAGCCTAAGTGGGTACACTTCACCAGGGTAGGACCTTTCAAAAGTTTCCTTCTTAAGCACGTCACATTCATCCGACAAGCAACCACAGCGTTCGGCGAGGCGACCAACTCGCCCATCAAGCTGCGACGCTCTCGACCAGATTGACCTGGTCGGGAGACTTCTACGAGCAGCACCTCGACCAGCCATGATGGTCTGGGTTCCACGACGACCGCTTCACTTGATGGCGACCAGCTGAACACCTCCAAAGATGGCTCTACGGGCTCATTTGAAGATTGCAACGTGCTCGGGGACTTGTTGGGGATACTACCTCGGCGTATTCCCAGGGACCTTATGGGCCTACCGACCAAGAGACGGCCCAGCCGCGACGCCTTGTGGCACGCGACCAGCCGCCGTGCTCGCCAAGGACTCCGGAGAAGCCTTGCTCGCCAAGGAAGATTCTAGTAGATAGACTCGGATCCCTTGCCATAAGGGACCGATCCTAATCTGTTAGGATATAGAAATTGTAACCCTGCTCCCCGGTTATATAAGGCGAGCAGGGACCCCCCTCAAAAACGATCTCTTAGACCTCTCTCAGATCAACTACAGATCTTGTAACCTAATACACAAGATCAATCCAGCCACCAAAACACAGGACGTAGGGTATTACGGTGATTTGCCGGCCCGAACCTGTCTAAATCGCCGTGTCTACGCTCTCTGTGTTACGCTTGATCGTCGTCGCCACACCTTCGCCTACAATCTACTACCACAGGGTATCCCCTAGGTAGACTGCGACACGTATTTCGTCGACAGTAGAGTAGCTGAGAACCTGAGAAAGGGGATTATAGGCAGTTCAAGGGTAATCACTCGACAAAATCAGTCATCAAATGCAAGTTTGGGTTTCCCAATGCATCCCAATCTAATGCATGCTCTTGTAGTACTTTGGCTTTAGTTTTGCGCAAGAACGTTCTTGTGGGATTGAGTCTACTATACAGGATCAAGCAAAACACCCCTATATATGATCCCTGCTCCTTTGTTAGCAAACAAGGAACTGGAACTGGGCTCACCACTGAAACCGATGAATTACATTAAAGTCAAAGGCATCTGTTCTCTGCATTTGTTAGCTACCAGTTTTAATTACTCCATCTGTATATTGACTGTATGTATGTGAATATGTGGAGAACTTATATCCCAATTAACTTTCGACCAGGGCTTACAATATATTACAAAACCATGTGAAGCAGTATCCAAACTTCACCATATACCTTGAAGGCTTCAAATTACTAATCTGGTTTTACACATATAGTGATTTTTTCTTGTGTTAGTTGCGGCATACATTTTCCTCAAATAAGCGAGACAATAACCTGAAAACAAGATAGCTAGTTTAACAAGAACTATATGCATCTCACTATTACCGATTAGAGGGTCCAAATAAGTCTTCTTGTTTGTCCTCATGAGATGGGACACGCTAAGAGAACATGTAAATTATTTAATTTGTCACAAGAAAAAGAATCATGTGGCCATTACATGTACACTTTAATGATCTCTAAATAAATTAGCATCTTTACAAAAATTAATTAAAACAACTCCCCACTACTACAGAATCCATTTTCCCTGGCGGTTGAAATCGATTAACCGTGGCGGTTATTCCAACCGCCACGGATCAATGGTCACGGCTAATAGGGCATTAACCGTGGAGGTGGGAAGTTAACCGCCACGGTTAATGCAATAAAAAAATAAAAAAAGCCCAGATCCAGACCCGGTTAGGGCTGGATCTGGGCCACGTTGCCGACGTCGTTCGGGATCTGGGCCACGCCACCGCCGCCAGGAGGGAGCCGCGCCGCTGCTGTTGGCCGCGCCGTCCCTCGTCTCGGCCAAGCGCGGCACGCGCGGTCGCGCGCCGCCCCAGCCTCGGAGGGAGAGGGAGAGGGCCGTGGAGGAGGGGGCGGGGGCGGATCCACCGCTGCTGCGCCCGCGCCACCTCGGGCCGCTCGCGCCACCGCCGGTGGGGGGAGGGGAGCCGCCCCGCCGCCGGGAGGAGGAGGGGGCCGTGGAGGAGTGGGAGGGGCCGAATCCGCCGCCGCTGGCCCCGTGCCGCCTCGGGCCGCTCGCGCCGCCGCCGGTTGGGGAGAGGAGCCGCCCCGCCGAGGTCGCACCGCCGCCTCGCTCGCCGCCCTCGAGCCGTCTCCCGCGGCCGGGCACCTCGCGCCGTCACGCGCCGCCCTAGCCGGCTCGAGGACGAGAGACTTGGAGAGGGAGGGAGAGAATAACCGTGGGCGAGGGCGAGAGACATGGAGACGGAGGGAGAGAGAGAGAGAGAGAGAGAGAGAGAGTGAGTTAGGGTTTGGTGGATATATATACTGCGAATCGTTATCGGGCCTCGTCTGGGCCTTTTGGGCCAAAAAATCTTAACCGTGGCGGGTGTTTATAAGTAGCCCGCCTCGGTTAATTGGGTCATTTCTGGTGGCGGGTTGTTCTATGGTAACCGACACGATTAATAAAAAACAACCACCACGGTTAATCAAAGCATTTACCGTGACAGTTTATAGGTTTAACCGTCACGGTTAATAATTCTCAAGTGCTATGCAAAATAAATTTTGTAGTAGTGCCCCCAGCCCACATCTAAATTAGATCACTTTGTCATTATAAAAAATAACTTGAAAAAAACACTAAATTTGCATTTTAATTTAAACGTATTCTCACCAGCGCAAAGGTAGTATATATGAATAAGATGGCGTTGAATGTGCAATTGAGACCATTGTTCGGTGGCATATATAGTATATTGCTGTGGCGGTAATATGTTCTCTGTTTATTTGAATATTGTCAACTGATGCACACAACACAGTTAGGACTACTGTTTAGTTGTCGAACTTTTGCATGGTATGGCCGCAGTAATGTGCACGATGAAGGTCTAGTTTCACAATGAAAAGTGATGAAAAAACTTAACGCCGTAAAAAAAGCTTCATAAAAAGTGTCGTGTGATTGTGTTACGTGTGCTCTATTGATCGCCTTTGCTGATGTCAGGCGCGCAGGAGTAACGTTAGCCTGCCCTTTGCTCATTTGTATGCATGCTAATTATATGATCTCAGCAACCAATGCAAATTAATAACAGTGACAAGCTCATTATTACATTGCGGTGCTTTCATGTGTGAATAATAATTCTATGAAGGTAGTAGTAATTAAGTTTAGCGCTGATGAAAGATATGGAGCAATGCTATTTCGTTGGAAAGCTGATGCATGCTTGTGTGCATATTGAATGTTTATAAGATTATCTGATAAGTTTGTTCTTTCATGTAGTTCGCCAATTGACGACCCACCCCTGTTTCTCCAAAGTCGGAAAAAATGAACAACTGAACATATTTCTACACTTTTCAGATAATGTGAGCCGTGGATGGCTAGGACTTGTCTATGGCATGCATGTACTAGTTTCTGTACAAACATCATCACGTGGGCTCTTGTTGTTCAGGACGTAACTTGTTGCCGGTCGGTACATATGCATATATAGTATGTAATTTCAGTATCTAAATTTGGTGTCAAAACGGCATGCTGGTCAGTGCTTTATTTGATATAATAAGCTATATAACCTCAAACCCAACCGTGGTGTTTGGTGAAATAATGGTACAAGTGGCCGAATTCTCTGGCAACATGGGAAACTGAAGCTTTGCTGCACAAGCTATTTCTGCTGCCATGGCTTTAGGACAAGCAAACTCTGAATGAAGGAGGGAGAGGTTTCTAGACACCTAGGACACTTGCAGACCTGCTGGCTACTACAGGGCACCACAAGAGAAGAACGTTAACGCCACGGCATAGCAAGCCTGGCCCAATAGATTTAAGTAGTCCACAACAACCTTTAATTATTGCAAGCCAGAACGAGTGTATCAATGGCTGAGAGTCCATGGCATGTGTACATGCATGTATACTGTTCCGTCATAGAGAGAAAAAGCTTGAACCGAGTCGATCGTCCGGTGATCGGTGGAGCGTTAGTTCGATCAGGACTATAATGTATATAATAACCTGTGTGTCTACTGTTACATCAAACACTCTTAACATTCGCCATGCATGTAGTTGGGCCGACCAACATGGTGCTAGCTTCTGCCCGCCCTGCTGATATATGGATGAAAGATATGGCACCATGCTACGTTGGTTACAACGCTGATGCTTATTTGTAGTGCTCGAAATTAAGATAATCCGCATAATTTTCTTGGAGTACTAGATCGCCTTTCCCCAATTCAATTAGAAGAAACAAGTATATATCACTGAACAAATATATTCATGAGCTTTTCAGATATGGATCTGTGAATAATGGGTATGGTTATTCCAGTGGATGCACATATATAGTATAATCTAAATATTGAAATTCCATCTCAGTCTACCATGGCCGGCTTGACATGTCAACACTGCACATGACGTTGGTTTTAGTTCTTGCAGGCCACAGTAGTTTACCATTCAGGGCTTCACCAACACAGGGTAACAGGAGCGTAGGCTTCAGATAAAACTTCCATACTCCAGTGCGGTACTTTATTATTAAGGTGTATGGCAGAAAGTAACATGGCAATGGCGTGATCCCGTGAAGATGGACGTACGGGATTTCTCGCTACAACGCTTTCTCCAATGGATGCCTGCAGCCTTTGTGAGATGGGGCTATAGTGACTTCTGCAGGTCACTCTGATAGCCTGCAGGGCTACCAACATCTATGACCTAGAATCACATTGCCTAGCTGGAAGATAGTACGGCATGGTGGAGCGATGAAAAAGCCGTCCGGTACTATAAAGTTGCCCAATGCCACAAGTCTTGTAGCAATAGCCACTCGCCACTCCCCTAATGCATCCTACGCCCATAGAATCCAATTGTCTTTTCTAGCATTAGTAGATTGATCTTTTTCATTACGTACCGAAGCCTTCGCTATGCTCACCATCACGAATGCTCTGTCTTCCAGGATGGAGCCATGAGCCAGTGCCTATATATCATGTATAGTAGCATGTCAAAGACATCACACGTGTCTTTATTATACATAACTACTGACTCCCCTATACTTCCCTTCTGCTTTCTTTTTTAATATTGCAGCAATACATGCAAATAAACGCAAACAAAGAAGTGAATGCAACATTAATCTCTGCTGGCATTGAAACCTCACATTTCAAACAAGAGTCATGAGTACAAGGAGGAGAGTGCTTTACCATATTCTACAGTTTCACATCCTTATTCTTCAGTTAGTGGCAGCACCGAGCGTCGTCCTTCTTCGCTGATTTTGGCAGACAGTCTTGAACCGCCTCTTAGAACGTCCTCTGCTGGAGCCTGTAGCTAACCATCAGAAACTGGAGTAATCATTGCTTTGTGCATAGGTTCGCCTTGCTAATGGCGCCTGTCGCACACTCACTGCTACACGAAGGGCTCTGCACATACACTAAAACAGAGAGGGAAATGACCTTGACTCAGGTCAGGACAGAATCTAAGAGAGATTTAATTACGTGCCTGCACTGGGGGATAAGCCTTCAGCATGCAGTGGCGGGCTGAAGTTGTTCATGCCGTTTCACGTACCGCGTTTGTCAACATTATAAACGGATAGCATATATGCTAGGCACACAGACAGTCTATGGTATCACAAATTACTAATTTCCATGACGATTTTGTTTGACACGTACGGTTATTGGATTTTAGGGTGATAACTTTATTTTTTGAGGAATTAATCGGATGCCATAATGTTGTCGGCTTCTAGCTTGTCCTGGCCGGATCAATATGCTGATGACTGATGTTGAGCTTATCCGATTGTGTTGCAATAACTCAATGCGGTGCAACAAGTACTAAGGTAGGTGCCAGTGCCACTAGACCATCACGCCCACCATTTTAGATAGCAACTTTATCATTTTGTTGACTGGTGAATTTTCTGAGCCACAGACGTCCGATTATGTTAGCTCAGTACTTGGAGGGCTGCCGGATCGAGCAAATGGAAGACTCAACCGGCGGCGTCCGCATCGTCCGGCCAGATCCGGCAAGTGACAGTCTTGGCTATGAGATTTACACGGGCCTGATTTTTCGAAAGGCCTAGGAACGGCAATTCACACGGGCCGTTAGTGGGCTATCCATGGATATATTGACAATGTATTTAGGGCAGCGCCGGTCCTAGGATTTTTAGGGCCCTCTGGCGAACACGCCGCAACGGTCCCTTTGGACCAAAAAATCTTACGGTATATAGGTAAAATTTACTTGTATAAAGAGGGGGGCAAATTCAATAATAATTTTTAATTTAACATGTCTGATTATTATTGAGAGCAAGAAACAATGTAGACTAAAAACCATTATATTTGTACTTGCATAACTAATATGATTACTTAAATAAGAATAGAACTCCATCATATTCACCGCTTCTTGTTTTTATTTCATTTTCTTTTCGCTAGCCCCAACAAATGTTTCTTGGGTAACGTTCTAAATTTTTAACATCTAAAATGGAAGAAAAACATAATCATATGAATACAACATACTACAAATCATCAATACATACACAAAATTATTAATTAATTTGCACACAAAAATTGAATAACCAAAAGAAGAAAAGAATCCGGTCAATACCTAGCCCTAGGGCCTGGAGTCCTGCACCTGGTCACCTCTGGGCTAGAAGGCTGGAAGTCTGTCGAGTGGATGGCCTGATGACTCTGATCTCCTGTCACTGTGTCACGGCTTCGAAGTTCTGGACGAAACAAAACCGGCGAAGGTCGGTGGCGCGGCGAAGCCCTGGAATAGCGATGAGCAATCGTAACTTGAAGTCCTGGAGCGGCGAAGGGAGACCGATGGAATTCACGCACACAACGCGATCTTGCGGGCGGCCGCAGGGCTCCTCGATGGCTGGATGACAGGGACTTGGGCTTCTATACGATGTAGGTATAGGGTCTTCATACATGGGCTTGGGCCCCTCTAAGTCATGGGCCCTCGGCCGTCGCACACTCTGCCCTCCCCCTAGGGCCGGGCCTGATTTAGGGTCCCTTTGGTTGGGCTGTGGCTTTTGAAAAAGCTGCTTTGAGCTGTGATTTTCGGAAAAAGCAGCTTTCGTAATATGGATGCGGCTTTTGAAAAGGCCCCTTTGGTTGCATAGATGTAGATTTTAGAAAACTTCTCTCACTTACAAACGAACCCACATGTCATTCACACAGATTTTCTTCCTCCTCCAGCCACCATGCCGATGGTCACACCGGGGAGGGGCCGCACTGGGAGGGGAGGGGAGGGCGGAACCGCGCCGGGGAGGACGGAGCAGCACCGCGCCGGACAGGGGCATAGCCGCGACGGGGAGGGCGGACCTCGCGCCGGGGAGGGGAGAGCGGAGCGCCGCGCTGGGGAGGAAAGGGGCGGAGATCGTGGCCGGAGCCGCGCTGCGCTGGGGAGGGGCGGACCCGCATCGGGGAGCGGAGGGGCGGAGGTCGTTGCGGGGCACGCCGGGGAGGGGCGAGCGCCTCGCTGGGGAGGGCGGAGAGCCGCGCTGGGGAGGGGCCGAGCTTGCCTCATCGGAGAGCTGGGGAGGGGCCGAGCTTGCCTCGCCGGAGGAGCTGGGCGTACGGGAGGAGTCGCGCGCGTGAGGAGGAAGAAACATCTCCCGACGCGAAATAGAAAATAAACGAACCGGTAAGTGTGTAACTAGTGGCAGGTGAAAGTAAGGGAGGAGCTGCTTTGAAATTTGTACTAGGCAAAAGCTACTTTTGGCTTTGGATGGAAGCCAATCCCCAGCCAAAAGCCCAACCAAAGAGACCCTTAGATGCTCCACCATGACACTACCAAACGCACACGTACGCTACGGCATAACCCATAATTTGACTTGGAGTCATCAATATTTCACTTTAATTACCTGTTGATTTCTCCTCTTGTATATACTAGTTTATAAGAGCGAAACTTGGATAAAGTGTTTATACAAGTATAATAAATACAATACAACTCGTGTGATATGATATTTTCACAAGATTAGATTAGATTAATGTGCTGCCTAAAGATAGCAAAGTTTAAGCTTGATAAAAGGTTCTATCTTGTGAACTATATATATTGTTGGGTATAAAATCATGGTTTATATATAACACAGACAAAAATAATTAAGAATTGATTTAGTTGGGGGTGTGCCCAAGCTTAAGCTGTAGTGCAATGCTTAAGGGACACCCAAAGAACCATAGTGGCTTCCTTCCCCACAAAAAATAAGTTTAAACCAACATTGTAAAGCAGTGCCTCACAATATCAGATATTATATTAAACTAATAAGAACAGATACTACACTTGATCTTAGCCAAAAGACTGAGAAAGGTATGAGTTACACCTTGTGTGCTCGGGCTAGTTTTGTTGGTTCCTTTGGGTTACAACTCTTCTCCCTTGTCCGTAAGGTACAAAACTAAACGGGAATATCTCATCCGGATATTAATACAGGTATTGGAAGAACGGCACGCGGTATGGTGCAACAGAAATAGGTGGGGGTGGGGCTGGGCCGATCGGGATGCAAAGAAAGTTATACGGGCCGTTATGGGGCCCGCGCGTTCATAGCCCATGGACCTGAGGAGAAGAAACGGAGGAGGCGCCACCGTCTCCTCACTGCAGGCCGTGCTCCGTGCTTGCTCCGCCGGATCGGGAGACGATCTGCCAGCAGCCCGTGGGATGCCGAGGGCGGGTGCACGGCGTAGGTACCTCAGCACTACATGGGCAAGTGCACCGTCCCCCATGTCCGGCAGCAGGACAGTGGGCTGGACCGCACGGCGTGGCTGCTCAGCGAGGCCGTTGCGTCCTGGCATCAGAAGCCACATATCGTGGGATGAAATTAAGGGCTGTTTGGTACAGCTTGAAGATGTTATAAGCTGTTTTTTCTTTATCAAACACCTTTTTTAAAAAACAGTTTCACTCTTAAAGCTGTTTTTCTCCACCTCTCACAAACACATGAAGTGGGATGAAGTTGAAAATAATAGCTTATCGCATCTTTCTCCCTCATTTCTCTCTTACATGCATGCATAAAGTTGTTGGTGAAACTGTTTTGTCAAACACTTTTTTCAAAATAGCTCAGCTTTACCTAAAAAGTTGTTTGTAAAACTATTTTTCTAAAAAACAGCTTCACTAGTGAAGCTGAGCTGTAACAAACAGACCCTAAGCTGATTTACCACCCATGAGACTATCTTGAATCTCCCACAACTAAAAAGCACAAAGAGGTGAGGTGAGATGGTGCGGCATTTGCTTTCGCCTCGCAAGGAGCCGGCGTGCGATCGAAAAGTTTTGCGCCGACAGGTGGGGTCGACAAAAAAATTAAACCGTCAGGTGGGTCACCAGTAAGGGTGACCAAGTAATCACGTCGACAAGTGGACCACCCGCACGGGCCGCCAGAACGTCGACAGATACAAAAGGAAATTGAATCAAACAGCTCAAATTAAAAGGAAACAAGAACCGAAACAAAGAGAAATCAAAGGAAACAAAAGGAAATTATTACACCACTGAGGACACATACAGATCCTCACGTTGTACAAATCAAATCAATTACAAAACGCGCAATCAAAGCGAAACAAAAGGAAATTATTACACAGACCGTATCCAAGAGCAATCAAAGTATACTCAAGGTCTACAAATACGAATGTTCCCATTTCGCTCGCGTATCCAAGGTAGTCCCCATCGCTCATGCCCCATCGCCATCCTAAGCACTGAGATCACCCTGGAGGTAAGAGGTTGTTATCAAAATAAAATACTAGAGGTAACAGTTTAATTCTCTCAAATCGGTCTCTGAAAGGCACTATATTATGTCCATGTTATCATTTTCAGGTTATCTACATACACTAAGCAAATCAACAAGTACAACCAAGTTCCAGGTAAACAATAGTTCATTATTCCCTCTTTCCAAATGGTTAGAGTAAGTTTTAATTATCAAAGTTTGAATTGTTGAAAACCACAGTTGTACTGAAATCATGACTGATAAATAAGCACTCATGGTTACTTATCTGTGTTGAACTGGCCCTTTCAATCAGTTCTTGCTTGCCCAATGGCATGTCTTTATCATATAAATACAGAATCCATTAATTCCTGCACATATAAATTCCTGCACTTATCATAGAAGAATTTATATATCAAGGTCAACTTATGGTAGATATTAAATATTGCCGTCAGACCCAATATTGTCAACTCACTGTGCTCACCGAGATACCAGACCTAGCAAAAACCAGTCGGCACCTCTAGCTTTTGGGGTTCATCATCCGGCTATTTACCTTTCATAGTGGGTTGTGACATTATACACAAACCCAACAGGAGTCCCCATGTCAGCACCCAAAGTTCACCTCACATAGCACATCGTTTATCGAGATACCAAGACTGGCCAAAACCAATCGGCACCTCTAGCTTTTACCTCTCATCAAGTGTTATTCCATTAGGCAAAACACAACATGTGTCCCCACAATATAGCCATGGCAAGAGGGAAGTCAGAGAGTAGTGGCAAGAGCCAGAGATGGAGAAGTAGTAATATAGAAGGATGGGTACTATAAGGGAGCCAGCACAAGCCATATCACCATCACCATACTATATCGATATTATGTTGAAATCTTTGAAAACCACAGTTGTAATGAAACCATGACTAATAAATAAGTCCTCATGATTACTTATTTGTGTTCAACTGACCCTTTCAATATTCAATTTAGTAGTAGCACTGCACTTATCATATAGCAATACAGAGTCCACTAATTCCTGCACATATACTGTCGTCAAACCCAATACTGTCAACTCACTGTGCTCACCGAGATACCAGAACTAGCAAAAACCAGTCGACACCTCTAGCTTTTGGGGTTCATCATCCGGCTATTTACCTTTCACAGTGAGTTGTTCCATCAGGCACAAACCCAACAGGAGTCCCTATGTCTATTCTTCTTAATAAGCACCGAAATTTCACCTCACATAGCACATCGTTCACCGAGATACCAAGACTGGCCAAAACCAATCGGCACCTCTAGCTTTTACCTTTCATCAAATATTATCTGTAAAGTTTATCACCTTCTCACAGGCAAAACCCAATAGGAGTCCCCACAATATAGCCATGGCAAGAGGGAAGTCAGAGAGTAGTGGCAAGAGCCATAGATGGAGAAGTAGTAATATAGAAGGAAGGGTACTATAAGGGTAGCCAGCACCAGCCATCTCATCATCACCATACTATAGATTTATTAACTGTTTGTGGAGAACAAAGTCATACAAACAGAAAATTAACAAAAGCTACATCTATAAAATACCAGCAAGGGTCTACAACTGGAAAATTTGTTGTGTTTTATCAAACCATCATTATCAGGGTGAGACCCAAACTGGAAATCAACTGATAGTCATCCACTGATTTTTCAATTGCATGTTAATAAACAGGGTATCAATTGCATGTGTGAACTCTTACATATTCAGTTTAACAGAAAGATGGGATCAAACATGCTCAATAGCAAGAGAGTGTATGCAGATCCTCTACCGACAAACAATGAGATGACTGTATACAGGTAATGAAAGTACATGGTCTGAGATCTGATGTGTATTTGATCTTAACATTGATATTTCAACTAATCTCTAGGAGGGTTCAATTCCAAATAATTGAAGAGGAACACATTAATAGTACATGGGATGTGAGTGCCATGGTGTTTTTCAAAGACCATATACAACAACATCATGGCCAAATTTATCTACGTGTAATATTGATTGACGAGGAGGTTAGTGTCCCAAATTTTAAATTGTGTTGTTGTACATTATACAATGGCTAAATCTTATATACTATGATTCACAGGGAACCAAGATGGAAGCCATTGCAGTCGGCGATCAAACAAATAGATGGACCAACTTACTTGTCGAAAAAGAAAGTTATGACTTTAGGATAGTTGGCTTTTAAGATACTGATGTCGAACCTATGAGATATATTTATCGAATACCCACTGAGTATTGTGTCGTACTCTCTGCTGAAACATTTGTCAGTCAACCATCCACGTATCTTTATGGATTTCTCTGAAGTCTACATTCAGAGACAGGGCATTTTTTCAGGTATAATCATATCTATGCTCCATAATTGTTGAGGCACCTATCCCATCTTATAAACATTGCTAATACTGTTTTGGCCAGACGTGATTGGTTTGGTACTGTATGTCTCTAATATCTATGGAAGGAATAATATTCGGATGCGGCCCTACAGATATATGGTAATCATGAATGAGAGGTATTATTTTACTATACTCAAATGAATTGAGATATGGATAGATCTAACAGGATGATGTAGGTACAAGTGTATTATAATTCACGTTATGGCGCCACATCTCCAGCGTCACATTTGGAAATGGCGTCAAGCCGTGTCAGAGTGTGACATTTTAGCTGCCCTATATGTAACAATGGATAAAATAAAAGGTGCGTTGCAAATATAAAAGTGCTTTGCAATGAATTATGTGATTTAAAATCATCATTGCTGATTAATTTATGTTATTTGTCATAATAGGTGGAGTTAACACTAATGAATACAACCAAGTTATTTTTAATCCAGCTTGCAATCAAAGGCAATTATTTCAAGGTGATAAACTTTACAGATCTAATTTGTAATACGGCATTGAGAATACTACATAAACATCATGTATTTTGTTTTTAGGGCTACGCGATCGGCTGCGGGTTGATGAAGATATACGAGTCTAGGCTCAAAATTTTGCCCGTCGGACAGTTTACAGGTTGTTGCATAATCAATTCAGATGTGCCCGTCCATGAGCATACAGGATACGGCGGTGCTTCCTCATTCATTGATGTTCTACACCTAGGCCAAATGAGTGCTTGTTAGTTGCTACGGCGTAGGTGTAGAGGTTTTAAAATTTGAATAGGGTTGGCGCCATAAGAGGCGTGACAAATGAGTGCAAACATTGAGACTCTACATGTTAGAGTGGTGCTTACTGTAATAATTTCAAATTTACTCTGAAAGGTTGTACCTGGTCAAGTGTTGCTTATTATACAAATTACTCAATTCAGCGGTATAATTTAGTTCTTTAGTTCTTTGAATAATCCCCGTGTAATTTTTTTGTGATTTTTGAAAAAATATCTCACTATATGTGATAACTCATTTGTTCAAATCTGATTCAAACTAATTGCAACTACTAAATGGATACAGTGAATAAAGATGAATGATTAGTGAGTAGCTGGTCCAACTGTGAATAGATGATTAATAATTCAAACTATGGTGCCATTCAAACTATGGTTTAAATCAGACAGACTACTAATTTGTAAAAATGATCGAATTCAAATGGTGCTTATGCTCCAAATTGTTTGTCGAATCTTATCAAATTGAACCACTGATGACTTTTTATAATCCATAATGCATGAAAAAACTGGTTCAGTGGCAAAAATACAATTTGGCGTATATATTAGTAAAGAAAATACTAAATCAGCCGGCTATTTTTGGAAATGGAGGATCGTTGTACTGCATACTAAATTTGTGGATGGCTTACCATACTAATCTGTTATTAATGCGAAGATACTGGTGTCACCTGCAATCTCTATACCCATAAAACTAACAACAAATAAGGCATCCATGCAGCTAATAGGGCAACTAAGCGCGTGCAGTTAATTGATTATAAACATCTCTCTAATTCTATCTTCGCCCATTCATCTTCTATTCTAGGTAGCTCGCCGGAAACGTGCAATAGCACACAGACCTCCTTTGAGGTGAGAACCACCGTTTATGACTAGGGAAAAGATGACTACGCCTCAAGATATAGGGACGAACCCCGACGCTGACCCTTCTGGAAAAGTCTATTCACCACATAATTCAACCCAAGTTTGCCCTCCCTGCCCTCAGAATTGATATGGTTTTTTAACTGGGTGACTGTATAGTGAAGATCAACTCACGTTACCTACCTCTGTGTGTGTTTAGTTGTCCATTCTTATTTCAAATTCTATTGTTTTGGTTTGATGAAGGAGAAGGAATACCAGACTACGCCTCAAGAGGTAGGGACGAATGTCGACGTTGACCCTTCTGGAAAAGTCTATTCACCACATAATTCAACCCAAGTTTGCCCTCCCTGCCCTCAGAATTGCTAAGGTTTTTTAACTGGGTGACTGTATAGTGAAATCAACTCACGTTACCTACCTCTGTGTGTGTGTTTTGGTTTGACGAAGGAAAACCAGGTTATACAAACCCATGATTCTGGTGAACTCGGCGTCGATGATGAGGAATGGTTGCATAGGATTAATGATGCAGAAGTATCGCAATTCAATCCAGGCAACCAGGAAGGAGTCGCTAAAATACCTAACTCTAAAAAAAACCCAAAATTTCTTGGGATTCACCGGTAAACCGAGAAGGTATTTTTTTAGGAAAATCATTTATTCAGAAATAAAGATACTGAAGTGTTACTTTAATTCTATATTGATGTTGTCTTTTCATTCAAATTATGTCTGTACTCAGAATGATATAGCCATAATTGAGGATGTTAAAAATATTCGGCTAAACCTGGGAAAGAAATGCTTGTGCTCATAGATTCAGGTGTCGAGGAGTCATTTGGAATGTCTTTTGCAACCAACTAAATACTTGGCTGACGAGGTAACAAAAACATGTCTACTAAACGCTGATCCAGTTTGTTTTCAACGCCAAGCAAGTGAAAAATGTCCTAATTGTTCAGGTCATAGATGGTTATATTAAACTGCTGAAGGCTCAGGACAAATTAGTAGAGATGGCAGGAGGTAAAGCTTATCTTGAAACTGCAGTTACAACTGCATTCATGAAGTGGGATGGAGAGAGACATGGGACAATTGCAAGCAACTATATCAAAGGACACAGTCGTGATGCTTTGGTTGAAAGGGTGCTAACTTACTTGGAATATGACATGGTACACTTATCTAAAAAACATGTATGTCTTTGATTGCTGGTTTTCTATGTCTAACAAAATGTCCAATATGACTTTTTACAGCTGTTTCTTCCAATTAATGTGTCAATCACACACTGGCACCTTGTAGTTTTATGTCCTGCCAAACAAGAGGTCCAGGTGCTAGACTCTTTGGGCACAATGTTCGGACGTGCTGATCTAGATAAAGTTGTAAGTGTTTTCTCGACAACTTTTTTATATACTGAAACAAACACTATGATGCAATAGCAGAGGACTACAGTCATAAAAATCCATCCCCAGATCTGGTGCGACAGATGGTTTTGATAGACATTAGAAACATGTTGCAGTCTATGGGGAAGAATATAAGTTCATTTCCTCTTCCAGAAATCGATCGCACATACGACCAATCCAGTAAGATTCCTCGGGAGATATTTGAGGAAGCTAGCGTCGAGAAGAAACCTGAAGATGTGCTATTGTGCGACTCACTCAACAGCGAGCAAAGATACGCCTACGATGAGATAATGACCGCTGTTGAAAGCAACAAAGGTAGGGTGTTTTTTGTGGATGGACCTGGCGGGACTGGAAAGACCTTGTACAGGGAACTTCTCGCAAAATTACGTAGCCAGGATAAGCTTGCCGTTGCTACAGCTACATCTGGAGTCGCAGTGGCTATAATGCCAGGTGAGAGGACGGCTCACTCGCGTTTCAAGATACCTCTCACTCTTCAAGAGAGCGGTTGTTGTAGCTTCACGAAACAGAGTGGTACTGCCAAGCTGTTACAACAAGCAGCTCTCATAATTTGGGACGAGGCGACTATGACAAAGAGGCAGAATGTGGAAGCACTAATGGGAGTGTCAGACCTACCATTTGGTGGAAAGACTGTTGTCTTTGGTGGAGATTTCAGACAGGTCCTGCCTGTTGTGCGGAAAGGATCTAGGGTTCAAATAGTCGGCGCTTCTCTACGAAGGTCATATCTTTGGGAATACATGCAACACCTAAAGCTCGTCCGCAACATGAGGGCTCAGAGTGACCCATGGTTTGCAGATTATTTGTTGCGCATCGGTGGTGGAACTGAAGAGGTTAACGAAGATGACAATGTTCGTATTCCAGACAAGATCTGTGCCCCATACTCTGGCGATGCCCAGAAAGATCTCCATACATTAATCGACACCATCTTCCCAGATCTAAATGCAAACATGGCCGACAAAGACTACATCACCACTAGAACTATTTTATCTACAAGTAATGATTGGGTGGACATGGTTAACATGAAAATGATTGATATGTTCAAGGGTGGACAGACAGTGTATCATAGTTTTGACGTTGCGGTAGATGATCCACATAACTACTATCCATCAGAGTTCCTTAACAGTCTGACACGCAATGGACTGCCTCCACATGTCTTGAAACTTAAGCTCGGGTGTCCTGTCATATTGCTTAGAAATCTTGACCCTGCAAACGGGCTATGCAATAGTACAAGGCTGGTAGTGCGGGGGTTCCGAAGAAATACAATCGACACGGAAATCGTAGTGGGACAGCATGCTGGAAAGCGGGTATTCCTTCCTCGAATACCACTATGCCCATCGGATGATGAAATGTTTCCGTTCCAATTTAAGAGGAAGCAATTTCCTATTAGGTTGAGCTTTGCCATGACGGTAAACAAGTCACAGGGCCAGACTATCCCGAATGTCGGTGTGTACCTGCCCGCGTCGATGTTCTCTCATGGACAGTTGTATGTTGCGATGTCTAGAGCCACAGCAAGAACGAATATCAAGGTTCTTGCCCTACCTCCTGATGTGGAGGCAGTGGAGGAGGAGGCGATCAAGAAGGCAACGAAAAAGGCTCGAAAGAATGCCAAAAAAATACATCAAATAAAAAAGTTAAGGATAAGAAGACTCAAATGATCCGGGAACTTTCACGAAGAATATTGTATTTAAGGAGGTTCTAACGCTATAGACGAGGTAATATAACAATTCACTAATATAATGCATTTTTCATTCCATTTGTATTGTATAATAAATATTATTTGTGTAACGCTATACTTGTTACCATTTTTAGGTATTTTAATCTATTTATCGGGCTCTACATGGAGATGATGTATAACACTACATGACTACTGGAAAACCATTTGTATATGTTTGATTCTAATGTCAACAATTGACATGTAACACATTTACATTTACATTTACATGAATCAATGATCCTTACTCTCATCGAAAATATTGTTATATTATCGTGCGATCTATGTATTTTTTTACAAAATTTTGCTATCCCGTAGCAACGTACGGGCATTCAACTAGTTAAAAAAACGAAAAGAAAATACCAAATCAACCCAACTTTGTAGCCACCGAAAAAGGAAACCTCGATTAATGCCAACACCTGTACGTAATTTGTTTCTATTGAAAGCATTACGAGTTACGCTGTGGATGTGAGCACAGTACTAGGTTTAAGCCTCTAAGCCACATTTCTAGGTTTAAGAGACGACTAGAAATCTGCAGATATCTTGCGTTTTGGATTACTGAGTTATCTCTTATTTCTTTGATTGTATCGATTTCTAGTCGTCTTGTTTCTTCGGCTACTTTATCATGCTCTAGAAAAAAAAAAGAAACAATGTTATCGTCTCATAGGCATTTATGAAGTATATTAGATAATTAATCTGGAGCCTTATTATTAGATGAATAGGATGTTAAGTTGTTAGTGATACAAAGTTGTATAAATAAATGATATCATTTACAACAGATTTCTAATCGGATCAAGAAGTATATATCAAACACTCTTTCATAATTAATTAATAAGCTGGGTATTGTCTTAAAACAGATACAACAATCAATGGAGGTTAACTTTCGATCCATAACGATAAACTCGTAAAGCTATATTGCTACCTAGAGGATCGGAGGAAGGTTATCTATCTAGTGATGGGCGTAGAGAGATGTGTGTCACTACTTACTTACTAATTAAGTCAAAACATGACGGGCATTCTTTTTGGATATTCAATGATGATGTGCTTCGCTGATCTAGATAAACTCGTAAAGCTATATTGCTACCTAGAGGATCGGAGGAAGGTTATCTATCTAGTGATGGGCGTAGAGAGATGTGTGTCACTACTTACTTACTAATTAAGTCAAAACATGACGGGCATTCTTTTTGGATATTCAATGATGATGTGCTTCGCTGATCTACTCCCATCACTTTCAGTGCTAAATCTAAATAAAAGTGATGTGTGCATTGCAAATACCCATCACTTTTGACAAGTTATTTTGTGACGTCACGAGCAAGGACATTATAGCATTTTAACGGCTTTGAATATTCAACTTTAAATACATAATGTCCACTTCACATGAATTAGCTAGTCTTCTCTTAATTTTTACCTGACAACTGATTATGTTTTCAGCTTTCGTACACAATTTGTATGATTCAGTGCCCATATCATATATAATGTCTCGTGAACGAACGAATCTGTACAATTTAGTGTTCATGTCATATAATGGAAAAGAGTCTGCAAATAAAGCTTACACTACTCCGGGATTCATGCATCCCCTTCCAAACTTGCAAGCAAATGAGCATTTTAATTTGAAAGGGATCATATCAAAGATTTCATCGGGACGCCTACAGTTGGCTTGCCATCATCTTTTTATCAGGATTTTCTTTAATTGACCATTGCGATACACGTGCTACTGTGACTGATCGGTAACTTAACCGTTTTTCTTTTTCCAAGATCGGCATCGATCGGTTAGCTTCAACTTTGCAAGATATTCATCTTCAGCGAGGGCTTTGGAAGGATCCATGCATGGAGCAGCAATATGCTGATCCACTGCTCTGAAGTCAAGGCCATTGCACGCCTGAATCCTGCCAACACCGCCTGGCCCATTGACTAAAATCTCTACTATTCCTCTAATCTCTTGCGAGCTACAGAAACGATATGTCTGCTATGCCGGTCGAGCTGGATTCTATGTTCAGCACGGTGACGGCGTCTCTGATGGGTGGCCTCACAATGCAGGATTGTTTTGATAACCCGAGAACACGGACTGCAGTCAGTCCAATTGTATACTAATCACCCCACATGATGACCTGTTAGCTGCAAGCTCGCGTTTCCCGATGCATCCCAATCTCATGCCTGCTCCTGCACTTGTAGTAGTACACATAGTGATAGTACTACTCGTCTCTTAACTTCACCCTCTAGTTTTGGGCAGGAACCTTCTTGTGTGATTGAGTCTACAGAGGATCAAGCAAGCAATTCAGAAGGATTCTTCATCACTGCTAGCTCTTATATATAACCCCTCTCTCGTTTGCCGGCCAACGAGAGGCATGTGCATCCCTGGAACTGGAACATGTTTTAATTTTACTGCAGCACGGCATGGTGCTCCTATTTACCACAAATTAAACCTGCGCAGACGGCAGACCAGAGAAAATATTATGACTGAAGGTTAATATTGTTAACCCCAGAATATATGTGTTTCATATTCTTCCTCCATTCTACATACTGGTAATGTTATGCCCGTTCCTTATTAACTAGAGTATATCTTATTACTTTACTAATTATTAATTTAAGGCCTCAATGAAGCCTTCGTATTAATCCTCACCAGATGCGCTAAAAAGAAAAATAAATACTAATCATAAATATCCGGCCATTAATCAAAGACTCAAGCTATCTATAACCATTAAATCTATTTTATTTTTCAAAAAAATATCCACCTCTGCCATTATACAAATAAAAATAGCCATTATTAATTTAATGGTCCGGGAGAAATAAACCTTGGTAACAACTTCTCTGTATGGAGAAAATACATGGACGGTAACCATGTTCGGTTGGTTAATAAAATATGTTTTGGACAAATGTTGGTTAATAAAATAATAGAAGTCACGCTTAGTTTATTAATTAATATAATATCACGTGAGTTCACTTAGTTATTAATGTATTAAAAAATTATATCATCAGCGGTCCAACACTTAGTGTTTTTTGTAAACTATTTATACAACGATCTATTTGGTAAATCACAATTGTTATTGACATGGTAGTCATTGGATTTATTCTATTTTTTAAAAATTATCCGCCACTGTCATTACAGAAATAATCTAAAGTAGCCTCTAAATCTTGATCACATTCACCACTACCATTATGTAAAAGTAACATAAAGTAGACCGCCTAATATTCTTCTTAATTACCAGATGATCTGTTATAAAAATAACATGAAGTAACCCATATATTTATATGTGAACTACCCACCTAGACTATATTATTAATAAAAATAGCATGGTTAAATCTAAACTATCTCTGCCTATCATTATTTGGAAAGTTTCCAAAATACTTTTATAATCTTAGAGGATCTCTAAGAATCTTTCTAAAACTCACTATCTAAATCATTATTTGGAGAGTCATTGCATAAGAATTGCCCTTTATATGTTTCCACTCTCCAACAACTTTTTTACATTTTGTGCGCACTTTAGAGAGCGATTCTTACTAGCACTTTTTGGCTAGTGATAAATCCAGAATAAAGGATGGTTATATCTGGACAATCAAATAGAATAGCTGTAATAAAGGATGACTATATTACTTCCTAGCTAGTAGGTAAAGATTGTAGCATAACATTGCCCTTTTTCTTTGTCCAAGATCGCATCAGTTAGCTTGTCCTTTGCACTCCTGGTCGTCTGTAGCGAGGGCTCAGGAAGGATCCATGCATGGAACAGCAATATCCTGATCCACTGCTCTCAAGTCAAGGCCATTGCACGCCTGAATCCTGCCAACTCCTCCTGCGACACTGACTAAAATCTCTATGATTCCTCTACTCTCTTGCGAGCTACAGAAACGATACGGCTGCTACGACGGTCGATTTGGATTCTTCGTTCAGCACGGTGACGGCGTCTCTGATGGGCGGCCTCACAATGCAGGATTGTTTTGATAACCCGAGAACACGGACTGCAGTCAATGCAATGGTGTACTAAACACCCCACATGATGACCCATCAGCTGCAAGCTCGCGTTTCCCGATGCATCACAATCTCATGCATGCTCTTGTAGTGACAGTACTACTAGTAGTGTCTGAACTTCTCCTCTAGTTTTGTGCATGAACGAACATACTTGTGCGATTGAGTCTACAGAGGGATAAGCTAGTAATTCAGAGGGATTCTTCATCACCACTCTTATATAACCTCTCACTGCTCGTTTGCCGACCAACCAGAGCCATGTGCCCTGGAACTGGCCGGAACATAATTTAATTTAACTGCAGCACGGCACGGTGTTCATATTTACCACAAATTAAACCTGCGCAGACCAGAGAAAATATTATGACGGAAGGTTCATATTGTTAACCCCAGAATATTTCTGTTCCATATTCTTCCTCCGATCCATTCCAGATGCTGGTAATATTATGCCCGTTCCTTATCAAATAGAGTACATCTTACTATTACTAATTATTAATTAAAGGCTCAATGAAATCTTCGCATTAATCCTCACCGGATGTGCCAGAAAGAAAAATAAATACTAGAAATTAATACATTAATCAGAAACATCATCCGGCCATTAAATATTAAGACTAGCTATCTATAACCATTACATCTATTTTGTTTTCCAAAAAGTTACCCACCTCTGTCATTATACAAATAAAAATAGCCATTATTAATTTAATGGTTTGGGAGAAAAAAAAACCTTGGGTAACAACTTCTCTGTATGGAGAAAATACATGGACGGGTAACCATGTTCGGTTGGTTAATAAAATATCTTTTTGAAAGTGTTGGTTAATCAAATAGTATCAGACATGCTTAGTTGATTAATTAATATAATATCACGTGAGTTCACTTAGTTATTAATGTATATTAACAAATTATATCATCAGCGGTACACAACACTTAGTGTTTTTCTAAACTATTTATACATCGATCTATTTTGTAAATCACAATTGTTATTGACATGGTGGTCATTAGATTTATTCTATTTTCTAAAAATTATCCGTCACTGTCATTACAGACATAATCTAAAGTACTCTCTCCATCCCAAATTACAAGACATCGCAAGAATCTTGGAAAGTCAAACTATCTCAAGTTTGACCAAACTTATATGACAATATCATAACATTTATGATCTCAACTAAGTACTATTAGATTCGTTATCAGTTATATTTTCATAATATGTCTATTCGATGTCATAGATATATAGTTTTCTCTATAATTATTGGTCAAACTTTGAATATTTTGACTCTCCAAGATTCTTGGAATGCCTTATAGTTTGGGATGGAGGGAGTAACCTCTAAATCTTGATCACATTCACCACTACCATTATGTAAAAGTAAACATGAAGAAACCCGCCTAATATTCTTCTTAATTACCAGATAATATAATCTATTATAAAAATACATATAAATTTATATGTGAACTACCCACGTGGACTATATTGTTAATAAAATAGCATGCTTAAATCTAAACTATCTCCGTCATTCAT
This sequence comes from Microstegium vimineum, assembly GCA_022036555.1. Lineage (NCBI taxonomy): Eukaryota > Viridiplantae > Streptophyta > Magnoliopsida > Poales > Poaceae > Microstegium > Microstegium vimineum. The sequence goes on from CM039120.1 coordinate 45,887,683, forward strand.
TATTTGGAAAGTTTTCAAAATACTTCTATAATCTTAGAGGATCTCTAAAAATCTTTCTAAAACTCACTATCTAAATTATTACTTGGAGAGTTATTTGCATAAGAATCACTTTTTATAAGTTTCCACTCTCCAACAACTTTTTTATATTTTATGCTTACTCTAGAGAGCGATTCTTGCTAGCACTTTTTGGCTAGTGATAAATCCAGAATAGAGGATGACTATATCTGAACAAACAAATAGAGAAGCTGTAATAGAGTATTTTTTTTCACCAAAATTTCTATTCCTAACAATTAGGAGGGATATGGAGAGTGGAGTTGCTCCTGCCATTACTAATTAGAGTCCCCAACAAAGACACTACGTTAGCTCTCACTAGACGCGTTAGAAAAAATCCTAATTAAAAGTTCTCACAACAATGAGAAACATCTAGTATTCTTCTAAATTACAACAGAAGCTATTACAGAAAATAACATGAAGCTATAAATTTGTATCTGAATTACCCACCCACACCATTTTCTAAACAAAAATGTAAAGTATCCTTAAATTGAATCTCTACACCTACTATTATGAGAAAAGTTTTCCAAATAGTTATATAATCTTACTATTACTAATTAGAGGTAGACGTGCTAAGAAAATACATAAATCCTGGAATTCTTATAGTAAACAGAAACATCTGGCCTTTAATATTTTAGGCTAATCATCATCGCCAAAAGTAGCCATTGGTTGTATTTTAATTTATACACAAAATTACCGACCACTGTCACTAAAAAGTACATAAAGTAACTTCTTAATCATTATTGATACTTTAATTTTATGCACTCTAGATATGTAAACCAATACTTCAAAATCCCATAATATAACAAATTTAATGAGTTTAGTGTCAGGGTCCGATCTGAGTTACAAGTTAATTAGAATGTGAGAAACCATACTACTAGGACCATCTTTAATAAAATAAATAAACTTTTGACATGTTATGTGTTTGTTCAAATGATAATACTGTGTAATAGACAACATCAATTAACATGTTATGTGTTTGTTCTATGTTTCTATATGCCTTTCTGGTTATATTCTTATTCATATATCTTTGTTTGATTTGAAAAAATATAATTCAAATTCAAATGAAAAATGGCGTGAATTTTTTTTAAATGCTAAAAATGTAGCAGAGGCAGACAAATAAAATCAGTCCGCCTCCGTTAAGAGTTTAATGGAGGCGGACGGGTTATGGTGGCCGCCGCCGTTAATGTAATTAACGGAGGCGGACTGGTTATGGCGCCCGCCTCCATTAATACAATTAACAAAGGCGGGCCGAGGGACCGCCTCAGTTAATTGCTAACCGAGGCCTTCCATTGGAGGCGGTCGTGCTTGCCCGACTCCATTAAGCAAAAACGATTGCCTCCAATATAAGATATGTGTACTAGTGTATAAGCTCGGATACCACTTGTTAGAAATTATCCCCCATAGTAGGCGAGTTGTATACAAATCTCTACATGTGGAAGCGTTGATTGAATCTACCAAGATGAACATGCAAGATCATAAACAACACCAAAGACATAATATTTGTTAACATGGTTCAGCCCAAGCCTAATCACAGGGGGATGACTACAGGCACTCCTCAAAAATACGAGCAAGACCGACCGCTCCAGGGTCCCGACAACGTGCCACCTGCACCCTGTCGCTATGTTGTTATTGTTACAACAACAACCCTGGTATGAAGGGACCAATTTACTCTCATATTTATGAAGGGACCAATTTACGGAGCCCTACTCCAACTCTATCATGTACTGTCAAATACAACTCACAATCCTAGCATAATCAAACTCATACACAATATATTCAGTACATATTCTAACAAACACCAAGATGAAACTGAGCCGATTTTTCAGCTTTGAAAGACCAAGAAAGTATCTTGGAAGTTTTGTTTTAGATAAAGAAAAGGAGCCAAATCATCAACACAAGAAATCTTAGCCCAAGGATCTTTGCCACTGATTATATTCAAAGTATATATTTTGAGTTAAGCTAGCAAGGAAGTCAGCACCAAAACAAGGTTTAAGGCTCTAAGGGCGCTCACAGTGCGAGACTCTACCATAGAGTCCAAAACTATTTATTACCACTTGATATTTTGCTGATGTGATAGTATATTTATTGAAGAGAGAGGGTGAGAAAAACAAGACTCCAAGTCCACAATATTTGAAGTAATAAATAGGTTTAGACTCTATGATAAAGTCTGCATTGTGAGTGCCCTAAACAGAAATAAATCCTACACTTGGATATTACTGCTAGCAGATGGTGAAGACCTCAGATGAGATAGGTCAACAGGTGGTATCCCCACAGTAGTCTTGCGAGAGGGGCCGCCGCCGCCACCGCCCTCCGCCGTCGCCGCTGGTCCCCCTCCCTTCCCCTCCGACATCTCGCCCGGGGCTGAAGGGAGCGGGGATCCATTGTTTTTAATAAGTTTCTCCAGTAGATCAAGTCTTTAGGGTTAGGGTTTCTCCATGCCAAAGTTCTTGGTATTAGAGTTTTATCTCCTCTTCTCTGGCAATGGTGAAGGAGAAGGGTGGAATCGTCTTCTGATCCATGGCGGCTTCGTTGAAGACGAGGGTGACAACTTTGGCGTCACCATCTTCATCGACATGACGACATGGAGATCTTTGTTTCCGGACGGCGGCATCAAGGCGGAGATGATGTCACCGCCATGGAATAATTTTCTCCGGTCTTTTCTTTGTTTTGTTGTGGTTAAATCTAGCCACAATAAAAGACCAGGGAGAATATCCTTCAGACCAGTCTTCCTCATTCTTCGGTGGCAAAAAGAAGAAGGAAGATACCAGCAAGAAGAAAATTAAAGATCCTCAATTCCAACTACATGAATGTTGGTCGTCCGTTGGGCATCTGTTCTCAGGCTTGCCGCTATTGCTGGTGCTGAGTATTTGCCTGTGCAGTCATCTATACGAAGCGTAAAAAATATTTGGTTTTAAGATTTGGAGCTTTTCATGGCGTGGGTATATTTTAGATAAAAATCAGTTTCTGGATATATCTAGTGTAATCCAGAGTGCTTATAATATGTTGATGTGCCCAACTATTATATAATATAATTCTTCTTTTGTCGAATAAAAAAGAAGATAGGTCAGCAGGTCTTGAAAGCGCAACAGAGTTAGCCATTGCATTTAATCACCGATGAATCCCAGTCCCATATTCCCATTGCACAGAAACAAAAGACGATGATCGGTTAGTTGTTTTCCCATTACTACTGTTTCATGCCTCTACCAGCCTGTAGTGTTGCACATATATACCGAGCTGGTGCCTGGTGTTATAAGATATATATTATCCCTCATGCATCAATAAATTGGAGGTGAGGGAGGGCCTCCGACACTGTTCATCGATTTGATATTATTTATTTATTATTATTATTATTATTATTATTATTATTATTATTATTATTATTTATTTTATAATTTTGAAATTTCATATTTATTTTTTATTTTTTTTGTTTTTAGTTCCGAAGCAAGCGATAAAGAACTTGTATATCAGACGCTATGATAGTTGGGCCACTGATGAGCTGAGTAGCTGACCTGCTGCAGTTTTACTGCTTCTTAAATGGAGATAACATTGGTGGTGTATTTGGAATTTTCTACTGCTAGAGTATTAATTCGCAAATCAAACGGCAATAGTACTCCAAATAACCGTGCACCAACGTCATCCATATGTTCTCTGATGTCTGTTATGGTTTTCTACGTACTAAGCCAAATTTCTCTAATTTTGACCTATGTTCTAATTTTGATTTTGACTTAGGACAAAGTCAAAGTGAACGCTGGGAGTAAATACTAAACAATCCAGCACTAAGACATCTAGTGATTTACTTAATAAATCAATTTAGGGTTGCAGAGACGTTTGTGTAATTTTCTATGAACTTAGTCAAAAAATTACAGAAGTACAACTTAAGATAAAACTAAAACAACTTGATTGTTAACCGGTGTGCTACTATATATGCCAAACACAACAAAGAAGACACGAAACAACAACACTTGTCTGTCATAGGCGAGGGCTTAGGAAGGATCCATGCATTGAACAGCAATAACTTGATCCTGCCACTGCTAACACCGCCTGAGACGCCTGAATCACTGCCAACACTTGCTGCTCTGGAGTCAAGGCCATAGCACGCCTGATCGAATCCTGCCACTGCCAACACCGCCTGAGACGCTCTGACTAAAATCTCTACGATTCGTCTACACAATTGCGAGCTACCGCAAGGTTACTGCAGCTGCGCCCATCGAGGTGAAATCTTTGTTCAGAACGGTGCCTGATGGGCGACGTCACAATGCAGGATTGTTTTGATAACCCGAGAACACGGACTGCAGTCAGTCCAATGGTGTACTGATCACCTGACACGATCAGCCATCAGCTGCAAGCTCGTGTTTCCCGATGCATCTCCCAATCTCATGCATGCTCTTGATATAGTAGTAATGTTGTAGTAGTGCTAGTCTCTTAAGCTCGCCTCTGTTTTATTCACAAAGAAAGAAAAGAAAAACCTCGCCTCTGTTTAATTGTGTGCAGGAACGTATAACCTTCTTTGTGCGATCGAGTCTATGTACTAGCAATTCAGAAGCATTGTTCACCACTCACATATATACCACTCACATATGTGTATTACATATTATCAAAGTAATGTGTCATAGTGAATCTAAAAACATAAATTTATTTTGTTAATTATTATGTACTCGTACAAACCATTTTCTAAGGACCTCACAAACCCTGGGGCTAAAGTTGGTGGTCATCATTTCTCACTATGATAAGGAGTACAAAGAATAGGCTGGGCCTGTGCAGGTGCACCCAGCCCAGGCCCACAGAGATCTGCGAGGTAACCGAAAGGTGGCCCAGATCAATGAAAGCCCACTGAAAAAGGACCATCACATAGCCAGATTCCGGCGGGCTTGCCGCCGCCTCCTCTCCCTCCCCCTCTCATGGCGCAACTCCCAGGCTCCGCCGCCGCCGCCAATGTAGCGGCCGGGAAAGAAGAAGAAGAAGAGACTGCTGCCTGGGAGGACGCGCTGGACCTGGACGACTCCGACATCCGTTTCGTTCCCCCGCCCCTCCCCCACTCTTTCGACGCCACCGTCTCCCACTCCCAGCTCCAGCAGGACAAACCCCCGCACCCCTCCCACCATCCCAGCCACCGCATCCCCGCGCCCGCCGCCGCCGCCGTCCAGGACACGAGCCTCCCCCGCTCCGCCACCCGCCCGCCCCTCTCATCGGAACGCGGGGACGCGCACGCCACGGACGCCGACTTCCTGCTGCCCCCGTGGCTCTGCGCCCTCCAGTTCCTTGGTGAGGGGCGATTCAGTGAAGGCCTTTCTTCGCGTTCCCTGCGCGAGGTTTGTCTCTGTGTGATTTGTTTGTCCGCGTTTGTTGGCTTGGATGCAGGGAAGGACCGCGCGTGGGAGCAGCCGGGGATCAGGGCCATTAAGGACAACGAGACATTGCTTCGAGCACCTTTGGTGCGTGTTCTGCACTTGCCAACCTTTTAGTTTTTCATGGCCATTTCGTTTTCGTCCGAAATTGGGGGTAGTTTGGGGGTTCTTTCTTGACATCAGTGTGTTGTCATCAGGTGGCTGGGGTGGTGACATCGTGCAAGCCAAACGGGCTCGGAGATCTCTTCTTGACTCTAAAGGTTAGCGCTGAGCACATCATTTAGCTCTCTGTGCAGTTTTGCTTTTGCTTTCGTTTTAGTTTGTTTTTCCCCAACGAAAATAACCAGGGGAGCTGTATGTCATTTCATTAAGCGTGCCACTGAATGAACAAAACAAGAAGCGACCTAAAAACTGCAGACAGAATTAAAGTTCTAAGAAAATGGTTTGTGAGGTCTTTAGCCCCAACTGCACACCATCAGAAGCAGGGTGAGGGACCGTGCCAGCTCACAACCAAGTTTGTACTTGGAAAAGCTCCATTGAACATGCAATCGTTGCATTGTTTCCACAGCACTCATGCCACCGGGATAATCAAAGTGTTCAAGTCTTCCTTCTCTATGCTGCTTGTTCACACCTTTTAGATTGCACAGCACCACCATGTAGAAATACTAAGCCAAGCCTTTGTCAGGAAGTAGAGCCCTGCCTCTGTGACACGATGAACCACACTTCCTTTGCATCTACACAGGAAGGGTCGTATGTTGAATATCAAGCCCACAAAATTGAAGTGGCTGTTGAACTCGCTGCCAATAAACAAGACAATTACCACCATTGTTCTCTTGACCTTTCCAAAGAAAGCCCTATCTTTTTATCAATTGCCTTGATCATCAATTTTGGTCATAACAGTCATAGGTATGTCAAAAACACTGTCATTGCCACTCGTACCAAAATTGATCTACCAGCTTCTGTTCATAAATGGGGCCCTCCAGCTTCACAAATAATCAGCCACCTTATCAACAAATGACTACAATTCAGTTTTGGTGAGCTTCCTCACAGTTCTTGATTTCACATGTTAGACGATCATGTAAATTTTCAGCTCTTTGCACTGGATTAGTGTGACAATTGTGACAGAGGTCTTACAATTTATGAATATTGGCTTTGAGACCTGAAGCTTCTCCAAAAATGTGTAATGCTTGCCTGAATCAGTTTCTGTATCCTTCACAACTGGTTGTATCAAGAAAACAGCATCATGAGCTTGTAAGGATAGCTGTTGCTGATGCCATTGACCATGGAATGCTCTGACAGACAAAGAGTTCAGAACTTCCATTAACAAAACAAATAGCATGGGTGATAGTGGATCGCCTTGTCCGAGAACATGTTAGTGAATCTTTCCTAGTTCAGCATTCACCAAGACACAGGTGGAGAAAAGGTGGGCAGCAAAGCACATAGCACTGTTGCATCACCAATGACCAAAATGCCTTTTGTATGTCTCACTTAAATAGGGTATATGGGGATCCTTTTGTCTACGTATGATTCTTGTTGTCTGTTGGAATAGGAAGAAATTATAACCAATGCATCTTCCCTGAAATAAAAGGACTTTGATTATCTGATACCATGGAACTACTTTGGTGCAATTTTTTTGGCCAAGAGTTTTGTAAGTACTTTTTAGAAAAAAAATGGGTACCCAATTTATAGATCTAAAGTCTTTCACTTGAATAGCGTCGACTTTGTTTTTGGATCAAAGTGATAGAAGTAGTGTTTGGCAGTCGAAGCTTTGCCATCTGACCTTGCAGCTGCCTTCGTCTAATCTTGCTTAATGATCAAGAAATAAGACCTATATCAAATAGCCCATAAATCCATCCAAACCCAGTTCCTTCTCTTAAGGAATATCCTTTACAGTGGCCAAACCTTCTCTCAGTAGATACGTCATCTAAATTTTCTAATTGATCGTGCTGCAGGTTAAGCTCATTGAGATTAACAGTGAATTTTCCATGTAGAGCAGTTCCCAGGAACTTTGAATTTCATGTGACAGTCTGATCCTAGACTGCTGGTGAAAAAAAGAAGTATCTGCATTTCTGCATACTGCAGAAGTTGAGCCTAGCTTAGTTGTTTGATGGTGTGGATGTACACCTACACACTCAAGTTACAAATTTGGGTGCCTATTTTCTTCTTAATATATAAAAGCTGATGAATTCCTTCTATGTTCGTCTAGGTTTTAGCAACTCAGCCCTGGGCAGAGGATCAAAGAGTGTGGATGTATTTCTCACACTGCCCAAACCCTTGTCGATGAAAAATTGGGTGCCTAATTCTTAACTAAAAAGCCGTAGAGTGGAGGAACAATGTGGTGTTCAATGGTGTCACTCCTAGAGTTGACAGAACCTTCCTACTGGCGCGGGAGATTTCTGAACTGTGGATGCTTGCAGGTGCGAAAGGACTTGGTACCGTGGTCGCCACTAGCCCCCCTGTCCAGTAGTTGGGAGTTGGTCCAGCTGGTCATAGCATATATATTTTTGGCGCCAATGTAAAAGTAATAGCCTGATGATCACGGGCATGTGGTGTAGGCGTGTGTGCGTGAGTGTCCACTGTGTATGGCAATTTTGGCCTAACTCTTATTCTCTTAATGCAATGATATGCAGTTCTCCTGCATATTCAAGAATAAATAATTCTTAACTAAATAGCCACATTGTTTCTTCTAGGGGTTTTCAAGTTTTTTGGGCCAAACCTGCTACTGTGTGCCTTCACTTGACCTATGCCCTCAGGATCTCTCCCCTTGGAATAATTTTTATATAAAGTATACAGGACATAGCTTTGTGATTGTGTGCTTCAATGAGGCTAAGCCAAAACAAAGCATTAGTGTTTTTGCGTAACAAACCCTCCATACTGCTTACTCTTGATAGGATCCAACCGACTCAATTGGTGCTTCAGTTCACAAGAAAGCTCTTTTGGAGGAGAATAATGACCATGTTATCTCGATTGGGTGTGCTGTTGTTTTGAGTGAGGTGAGTACATAAGTTGTGCCATATTTTGTTGTCAAACTAATCTACTGTGGTGGCTGGTGGCAAGTGATTAGTTTAACTGTTGAATATGTTTTCAAGTCCAGGTAGCTGTTTTCCACCCATCTCGCAAGTTGTGCTACCTCAATGTTACCAAAGGAAAAGTAATCAAGGTATTATTCATAATTTCATACTAATTTAGATTGCTACTAATTATTGTAATTTTTTCTTGATATACATGATGATACTTTCCCAGTTTAATTATTGTTGAAATCAAAATTATTGAATAAATTTACTACTGAAGTAAAAAGAAATAAATCAACATAAAATACTCTGGTATTTGTACAAAAATATCTTGTTCTGCTTAGCCATTTTTGGAATTTGATTATATCGGTTATCAACTGCAACTTTATGCATTGGACCTGTATGAATGAGCTACAAACTATTATCTGAAGGCAACATATCAAGTGCAATCAAATCCTTAGGTACAATCTTGCAGTCAACTATTGGTTTTGGATTGGACTCGACATATCCTGTATAAAATCCTGAAATTTTAATGATTGTACGATTACACTGAAAAAATATGGAACTTGGTATCTCCCTTAAATTCAATTGCCTTCATATCTCAGGAGTCAGGACTCGGGACTTGAAGTTTATAACCATCTTTCCACAGCAGTTTCACCACACCTTTTTTGTCAATATTGAAGCACAATTGCAATGCTCTCAAACACATTACATCATAATAATATTTTTTGTACAGAAATCCTCTTAGGACATGGTTATAACGATGCAAATATTTGCAGGTTTTTAGTAAGGATTGTGCTGCCCCAGCCAAGCAAGTGATTTCATCTAGTACTACTGAAAGAAGTCAAGCTGGAGAATCTACCAGCAATATAATGACGAAAATTTTAGGTCATGCAGACATGATGCCCAGTAACGACAAGATGCCAGTTACTGAGGTTTCTCGTGAACAGCATGTAACACCTGATTCAAGTAATAGCACTTCAATGTGGGATATTCATGATAGGTTTTGTTTAGGAAGTAACCAGGAAGGTAAATTGCTTGTAGGAGATCCACACAACAAGCATACATCAAACTGCAGTACTGATGGGTATCCCCAGCAAAATTTGAGCATTCCAAACACTATAGGTTGCTTCTCAACCCCAAAAGAAAATGTTGATACCAGCAGCGGATCACCTCTCAAACGCAAAAGGGCTGTATTAGAATGGACAAATGAGCAGCTTTCTGAACTGTTTGCTGACGATTAGCATTGTAGTATATATCTGATAAACAAGTTGTTAGACTTTTAGTAGTCAATGTATTGCAGTTATATTACTGATGTGAGCTTCTAAGAACTTGACAAGTTTTGTACAGTGGCACTTATAGCATCTAGAGCTGTATATGGTGGTTGTCCAATAGCTCAATTTCCTGAAACGGTTGTCATGCCAGTCTTTCATTGTACACAATTTTATGATTCTGCCTTCTGATAACTGAACTACAGATAATTGTGTCATGGTATCTAAAAAAACTGGGAAAGCGGAGGTTTCTCTGTAGTCGGTACCCATTTTCATAAGATACGCAGCAATTTCAGGATTCTGTACAGAACGTTGGATTGTCTTATGAAATTATGAATTGACCTGGACATGTTACTCTGGTTTTATCTTTAGTTTCAAGAATAGACGGCAGGTGGTTAAAAGGAATAAAAACACCAATGTTTCTGGTACAATAATATCTGCCTGCCAAGTTTCACCAGATGCAGGTTAAAGTACAATTTACTTAATCTACTATACAAAGCGTGTGCATGATAGGTTGGTTTGCTACAATATGATATGTGCAATATTGTTGCATAAACAAACATCCTCAAGATAAAAGAGATGATCAGAACAAGAAGTCTAGGCTCTGAGATATTGATGGGAACTAATTACACTACATTATATTGCCAGGAACAAAAATGCATACTACAACCATACTCAATGGTAAGTTTAAACCAATCCATGGACAGGTTCCCTTCGATTATGAAAACTAATCCATAACAAGATCTGCCTGCATGTATCGTCACCATAGCTGCCCCAAGATTAAGGTATATCAAGATATTTCAATGCCTATCACACGCTAGGTTACAATATTACATGAAGAATTGAAGATTAAGGTATATCAAGATATTTTGATGCCTATCACATGCTAGGGTACAAAGTTACATGCAGAATTTTAGATGTCATTGCATCACATTTCATTATAGACAGCAGGAGACGCTATCAGACATGAAGATGTCATTACGCCCTTCATATTCAAATATAAGGATTATCCTAAAAATTTCATTACAGATTACGGTGTTAAACAAATTACAATGCTTCAGATAGAGTTAATTCATCTAGAATACTTTTAATTTAGGACGAAGTATTAAATACCACAGTACCATACATTTAAGGACTAAGAGGATATCACATTCCAGTATAAACCCTGTCGGACTCGAAGATGCCATTATATACCGTTTCATTATCAACAGCAGGTCAACCTTGTTTCTAGCAGTTTGCATCTAAACAGCATGAGAATATGATGTTCAAACCTTGCTTACATGAATGCACAAACGCATAGTTAGAATACTACTACTGCACGATTTCTGTTCGTAATTATCAGTTCCTGCTGCTACAATCGGTGTCCTTCCCAGCTGCAGTGTTGACTTGCCGGTTGAGATATGCTTCATAGATCTCCACAACAAGCCTTGGGTCCTTCTCGACAAGCTCCTTGTACTCTTCACGATCCGCTAGCGTAGACATGTTCTCCATGAGCATAGAAAGCGAGGCCTCCAGCAGCTGCTTTGCACTGTGACGGTGCGCGAAGGCATAGTGGGTAATAGCATTATCGTTATTCACTTTCAATGTTATGAACTTCTCACAGTATGCCTTCAGGTGCTTTATTTCGTACTTCTCAGCCAACACCAAGAGGTCAGATGCCATCTGCTCATCTAGAAGAGCTTCTGCAGTGTACATGTAATGGACGAAAGCACGAAGGATGTCATAAGACACATCATAGATTTTAATGACGCCACTCCTACTCTCTTCCATCTCATTCTCGAGCATCGCTCTGAAAACAGGAGATCTGCTGGCCTGTTTAAAAGACAAAATTCAATTGAACATATAATGCAGTTCCACCAAAACAAAAATACACAACTAAGACAGATAAAATTAACACACAAATGTCAAAAAAAAAACTAGTGCAAACCAACTATAAAACTAATTCAGGTGAACTGCAAACATAAAAATTAGAGGCATGACTGTAAATCTGCAAAAAAAACTAAAGCTGCCAACTGAAATGAGCACAGTTAGCTAACATGTGAACATAAATCCCATCCTGGAGCAACATTGAAAATCTGTGTGTAATTATGCATTAGAGTCAGCACAATTAAGCACTGATATAAGCAAGATTAAAAATTTTCTATATGCATGTGATTCAGTTATCGATGTAGTTAATCAGCACTAGCATGTTCCAGTAGGTGGTGATGCTTATTCTCAGGATCTCTTATCACATTGTATTGTATGTTATAATCAAGGGAAGAGGATGCACATGAAAAAAAGAAGTTAAGAGAGAATGGTCCACCATACTCATAGATACGAGTACTCAAAGCATCAACATTTAGGTTAGTATGAACACATCAAGAAAGTTTTAATTGGTGTAGAGATATCTGAACTGTAGCTCTAATGCTCATTCAAGCCATAAATAAGTTCCATGCTTCATGGGGGGAAAGCTGTATGTTGCATCAGATAACCCTTTTGTGCTCAATCCACTTCACCTCATCATCTAGACGATATAGGAAGCATTTTTCATATGGTTGTTGGCATGTAGCTTAAGAATTTCCTTCAAGCATTTTGACATTTTACATTGGCCACCACATCATGTCTCAAGAAAGAAAGTAAGATATATTACCCACTGCCTATATCTATTCTAGAAGCATCTCATTCCAGCACAATCGTTTCACATGAGGATTATAAATGAGAACTTATCCATGGATTCATGAATAACAGCAGCATGCCGAGAATGCTCATGACAGTAGCTAGTAGAACTGTTCTAATCCACTACTAGAATCAGGTCTATGCACGGAATCAAAAGTAAAAAAAAAGAAGGGCATCAAGACACCTCATCACAAATTGACTACCTTCCTTTTTACATTCTAGGATTCACAAATTGACTACCTTCCTTTTTGCATTCAAGGATTAGGTTTAGTTCTAAGACTACGGTCTGTCAACAACTGAACCATCAAGAATGACACAAACTAAGTAATCAAACCTGAATCGCATAAAGGAATCATGTAAACAGCGCAACGAGAAGTTAAGAAGGAAAGGAGGACCCACAAGGATGACGCGGTGGGCGGGGACGGCGGGTGTGTCGGGGGCGCGCCTAGCATCGCCGTCGCCTCCCGCGCAGGAGGACGAGGAGGAGGGGATGGCGTGGAGGAGGAGGTCGCAGTGGGGTGCGGCTGCGGCGTCGAGGGTCGGGGAGGGGAGGCGGAGGAATTGGAGGCGGGAGCGGAGCTCGTCGATCTCGCGCTTGAGCTCCTCCTCCGTCTCGCTGGCCTCCTCGTAGCACTCCTTGCAGGTCCCGGCGTCCTCCTCGTCGTACTCTTCCTTGCACGACTGGCACCACATCTTCGGAGCTCCTCCAAACGCCGGCCGGCCGACCTCGCCGGCTCTCTTTTCGGAGCGGTGGTGGTGGCGGCGCGGACGGGTGGTGCGGCTTCGAGTCGACGGCTGGGATTGGGAGGGGTTCACGTGGGCCGTCTGACGGCTCTTGGCGAGTTCGTATGTGGACCTAAACTCACTGTTCCCATGGTAGCCCGGCCCACTGACTTTTTCGAGCATCAGTTCTCACATTTCCGTGAGAAATTTGTAAATTGAAAATCCCTCTATAAAAATATATTCCCTCCGTTTTCAAATTATAATTCATTTGACTTTTTTTACTCCATACCGGAAACAAAAAATTACGTACACATAGGTCCGCTGCACGGATCAACCTCCCAAACCAAACACGCTAAAAATTACCACACTCCTAGTCTCCTAGATCAGTAAATATGGCCTAAGCACAGGCCTGCACATTGTTGCTTCTCAACACCCTCTCTAGTCTCCAATGGCAAGTGTGAGATTTACACTCCACCTCCCAACCCTATATCATATGGCACACTTGTTGTTCAACTACATCTGCGCTAACAAACTATATGGTTAACACAGGATATGCTTCATTTTTAAGAGTTTGTGGACCTAAGTGGCACATGGTCACGAGTTTATGGGTATCTAGTTTTTCAAGGAGGTGAGCACCGCGGATAGGGCGAGCTAGGCAAGTCATTGTGATTCATCCAGATGGTTTGCTTCTTGTTTCTGGTTTTTGCATTGCTCTAAACATAGAAAAAAATTATCATCACTAAATACTCCTTCCATTTTATATTATATCACTTGGATGTTTCCAGGTATATAATTTTTGCTATGTATCTGGACATAATTCTTGCTATATGTATCTGCACATAATTTTTGCTATGTTTCCAGATATACTTAAAATACTCCCTTTTGTAAATGGCATTGGACAACAAGAAGAGCCTTAAGACCACGAGGTATTAAGTGCCAATGCTTTACTTTTGAATTTATGTTATCTTTGTTGATTATAAAGTAATATACATATTTAGATAATGTCAAGTGTGCCACACCTCAAAATATTCTTGCATCCGCAACTAGGACAATGTGTATATCTAGGCGTGCATATAGCAAAATTATACACTTACAAAAAATTATTTCTCTAGGCAAGCGCTAGAACATGATTATTACGATGCTAAAATTTTATATTATTTTTTCGAGCTCTTAATGTCATCAAATGAAAAATATTAAAACTATAAAGTTGTATATCTTTTCGAGATCTACAATTTTCATATAAAAATTATCTTCATCTATGTTTTATTAAAGAGTTATAATTTTTTTAATGTTGAGTTTTTCGAATGGAACCAAGCCAAGAAAACCACACAGCTAGTATACAACCACCAAACAAGTCGAGTACTAAGACCTACCCACTAAAACTATACACAACTTCTTACTATCTAGGTGGCAACCAGAAACAACTTGGTTGCAAAACACTGATCCAAATCACTGAGGAAACAATGCCTAGCACAATCTAGTGATCAACCATTACTAGGTAAACACCAACTTGCTCAACAAACTATATGCCTAAACTACCAGACAAAAAACATGACAACAGATTGCAAGGACAGATATCACACAGTCCAATCAGTACTAGGTAAGCACCGACTTGCTTCTGTGATAGAATCCGGCCACGTCCACCTTGAACAGTGCCAAGCTAGATGCCATTGTAGGATACATGCTCCTTTTTCTCGTTATTGCTATCATCGACAACCTTTGATTTGTCCGTCTCAATGGCCTGTAGCTCACATCTAGACACGAACTTGATGGCCTCCTTCCTTAGCGTGAGGTAGATCACAGCAGAGATGTAGAGCAGCATAAGAGGGAACACGATGACGCCAATGAAAATGTTAGCATAAATTGGCAGTGAGTTGTGGAGGATCCAGCCAACAAATTTTGAGCTGAGGAAGTAGATGTTTATCCCAATGATAACAAACCCGAGCATCCATGAGAATCCAATGATCTGCACATATATATGTGATTAATCTATGCGTAATTAGTTAAGGAAGGAAACTAATTTGTGCTTTCAAACAGAGAAACTGTTAGTTGCAACTGACTTTCGTACTTACATAGATGGAGTTCTTATGTTGGCCCATCGTGTTGCTACTACTGCTGAATTTGAGAAGTGGGATGAGAGAAAATGGTAGCTCAAAAGACAGTATCATCTGTTCACCAAATTTACACAGCATGTTCACCAAACCAATCAGCAGAAGTTTTTTTTTGCACAATCAGAAGTTTAAGTCAATGGACTTGTTACTAATTCATACAATTAAACTACTAATAAGTTGTATTTACAGATTCTGTGAATGCTGCTTATGTAGACAGATAGATGGCGAAGAAACAATTGTACCGATGCAATGATGATGAGATGGCCAGCACCACTGGACCCACCGATGATGGCCACGATTAAGCTTGGTACAATGGCAATACTGCGGGTCATCAGGTTCCTCAGCCACTGTTTCATCTTGATGTCCAAGAAACCCTGAGCAAAGAGCCAAAGACATGTTGCCGTCAAAAAGAGCCAAAGACATGAAACACATGCTTCAAGTACATGCATGATTAATTGTTGGTTTAGCATTTGAATGTGATGCCTGAGTAGAACAATTCCTGTAAAAGTATGATATACTTAGGAATCTTCAATTTCTGTACAAGTATGTCATACTTAGGCATCTTCAAGTATTTGAAGCCTAAGTATAATCTGTCAGTTTAACAATGACTGATGAAACAAGACTAATCAGTTAATCTGTCAGTTTAACATACTAGTTCCGATCCAGTTTGATTGCTGGTAAGGACAAATACAGATCCTCTATGCATCTTCAACCGTTATGTTTTCCATGTATATATTATTAAAAACAAATATATGTAGATGAAGAATTTACAAATACCATTCTCACGTGATAAGTTTGACAATAACATTTAGTGGTTTGGTTGCAAACATTCTGTGATGACATATATTCGCACCAGAAGTAGTACCTGCATGATGTATTGCCCAGCGTAAGTACCAGTGATAGAAGAGCTTATTCCACAAGCCAAGAGTGCCACACCATACACAACCGCACTGTAGTTGCCTAGCACATTCTGAAATGAAAAACAAGAAATCAATTAAAACTCTTTGGTAATCAACAGAGCCCAAAAGCTAGTGAGTAGTGACCAGGCAGTAATCAGTAATACCCTGAGGAGGAAGGACGAGGAGTCCAAGGTGATATCACTGCATTTTGCAGAATCATCTGCTGAGAGGTTGCTCGAGTTACAGACAGTTCCAGAAACAGAGATGATACATATGTTGATCAGAAGTGCCACGAACATCGCTACACCACTCTCAAAAAGGAAGAACCTACAAGCATCCTGAAATGCAAACAAGCGAACAGATATGTCGATTGATTGTAGCCATTTTTCTTAACAGCGGAACACCAGAATGTAAGCTGAATTGTGTCTGAATTCTGAATCTATTCGATTATGTTTATTCACCTTGATTCCTCTTACTGATGAGGGAGTGTTTCTTGACAGTACCAGGGCAGAGTGCAAGAATAGATTGTGCCTGTAATTAATTTGGGAAAACGATTATTTATACATAAAAGGAGCTACACTATTTGACAAAATATCTAGAATATAAAATAGTGATATGATTAGAACTACAATCATAGAGTAATGGAAAACTAGAACATAGCCTTAAGAGTTAAGACCATATTTAGCTATAAAAATATTTCAAGCTGCTTTTATCCAAAACAGAATCTCCTAACAGAAAGTAAAAAAAAAAGAAAGATAGGCCACATATACACAGATGAACACACAAATATTTTGAATGCTAGGTTTCTTACGGCATCACCAGAGCCCCAAGAAGGGCTATAGTATCTCCAGTAGCACCTGGCCCACTCAGGCTGGGGATGAATAGCCCGTAGATGACCTCTTTTGCAGGAGGCTTCACTATGCTCATCTCTATGAAGAAGCATGTTGCCATAACGAACACCAATAGTACAACCAAAAGTTCCAGTTTCCTAACCTTGGTAAATGTACAAAACAGGCTACATGTCAGGCTATATGCATAAAATATTCCTTATATAAATGGTGAATATTAGTACTAGACAGAGTTAATGTTGGAAGCAGTTTTTGATGAGTTTGGCTTGATTTATTTAAAAACAAAAAAGAGTTTGGCATGAGTGGGATGGTACATCATCTGATTCCTAATTTTGTTGTTTTGTCTGACGAATTGGATGCATTGATCCATCACTACTTCATTCCACATCCCACAGAAATTCTCATGATGGATCATTTCATCTATGCCAACTCCTCAAACCAAACACCATTGGTGAATCCTTCTGTACATGAGTGTTTGTGAGAATATCAGTAAAAACATTTTTGATATGCATAGTATGGCAATAAAATGATTACCCCATATCTTTGCATTCCAAGGATGAGGAGTGTACTTGAGCCAGTGATGAGAACCCCCACCCACAAAGGTATGTGGAACAAGAGGTTGAAAGCAAAAGCTGTCCCTATAACTGAAAAATGATAACATTTGTAAGAAGCAAATGGTCAAATGAATATGAAAACTGATTGAGTTCTCTATATTGGCAAAAAAAATTGTCCATTAAATTGCATTCCTTAGTTTTACAGGAATAAACAGTGCACGAATTGAATTGAAAAGTAGGAAGAAGCATAAATCTGTCATTTAAGCTTTGTCATTAAGAATTAGTGTAGAACAACACTGAAACCTCTTCTATTGTATCCATCTATGTTCATTAATTAACAATAAATTTTTATGTAAGATTATCAAGAGATGATCGATCTTAACCTTCTGGAATATCTGCAGCAATCACAGCTAACTCTGCCAGAAGCCATAGGCAGATTCTCACCCATGCTGGATATTCCGTCTTGCATAGTTCGGCAAGATGCCGCCCTGAGTGAGTGAAGAGCCATCAGTTCCAATTGACTAGCGTACTACCACACATGATATATATAGTAGTTGTCTATAAAATACCTGTCACTACTCCAAGATTAGCAGATAGTGACTGAATAATCAGCGCGAAGATTAGGCCAACCAAGGTCACCCAGAGAAGCTATAGACGAGTGAATTAAAAATAAATGACAAAAATGAGCAAATAAGTAGTTAGTTTTGGCTTGTATTATGCAAGAAATTTCCTTGCTAGGGTGAATGGCATGATTTAACAAAGATCTGAAAGTGTACCTCATATCTGTGATCTGCACCAGCCTGCAAATCTGTTCCCACTGTTCAAATTTGACAAGCATCATCAATAGTGTGCGACATAGAGAAAAGAGATGGAGAAAGAATGGTGCGGGGCGTACAGTTTCCAGGATCAAGGTAGGCCAAACAGACCATAAAGCCTGGTCCAACGTGGTACAAGAACCTTTTCCATGCTGGGTCCTGTGTTACGCAGCAGCACCATGGAATTAGCAAGGATACTTATTTCTCAGTAATCAGAAGCATGAGGCAACGTAAAAGGCAAAGGGTAGTACATTTTTTATCATCTAACCCACAGGACAGCAATGTACCAGTTTCAATAGTAGAAGAAGAAAAGAACAAAACACGTAAATGTTTAAGATCTTCGACGTCTCTGATGTCATACGAAGATCATGCATGTAATGTAACCAGTTCAGAAAGAATACAATTGAGATTTGTTATTTTTTAGTTTGCAACGCAAGGAAGTCGAGTCGAGTCACAACAAAAAAAAAAAGGCAAGAACTTTGACTGAAACAGGAACAGTGAAGCAGAAAAGGCCTGAAAGGTGAGCAATCAGTACAATCTGAAAGGACTCCCTGGACAATCAGGCAAAAACAAAGTTCCAGTTTAAGTTGAGGATGGACTACGTAAGCGTAATGGCAAGAAGACGTCCACCTCCGCAGTACTACAAATGAGTAAACGACCCAGATGGAAACCAAAATCAGTTACTTGCACAAAGCATAACAAGGACAGATTGATTTTTTTTTTCCTAAAACATGCACCCTGCAATCGAATTCCCGCCACTGTCTATGTGCACTGCTCGTAGGCATTTCCACAAACATGCGCGGGGCGCACGTGAACACAGGTCCCGGCCGGTTTTGCTGAATGCTGGCCAGGGCAGGCACCAGGCAATGTGTGTGCGGATTGAAACTACCAGTGTCACTAGCTGGTACGAACGTACGTATCAATGCATATTGTACTGAAGCTGACGGACTGTTTACCTTCGGCGCAGCGGGGGCGCCGCTCCCTACCACCGGTCCTCCGGCGAGCGCCTCGACGTCGACCACCACTCCCGCAGCCGCAGGCACCTGCGCGACGTCCATCGAGATTGATCCACTCACGGCAGCGCCAGGGAAGAAACAGAAAAAGAAGAAGAATAGGGCGATGGAGAAGCTAGCTAGCCTCGTACGACGATTAAATCGCCACCAGCAGGTCGCGCCCACGGTTGGCGGCGGCGCGTACGTGCATTGCATGGAGTACCTGCACCGAGCGCCCGCCGTCGTGTGACGCCTAGGCGGGAGCGCGCGCTGCACGTGCTCTGGCGGCTGACGTGGACAGCCGCGGTCGCCACGGGAGTTTCCCTCGTGCTGCTCGGCTCGTGTAAGCACACGCACAGCACAAGCACGGAGATGGATCGTCTCCTCTCCGCCGATGGATGCGGGCATGCGCATCTGAGGCGGTGGACAGAATTGTTTGAGTTGTTGACACAGCATACGTTTGGCCCGATTTTTCGTTATTTGTCCATTACCATTATAAATTTGTGGTTGCTTGCCGTAACACCGGTCGTTCCAATTATTTTATTCATTTTTTTATATTTTAAGTGAAAGAAGATGAGAACCAGAGTTTTGTTCACTAAGTTTTGCCATGCATGACACACCAATGTGCAAAAGTAGTTGGCTAGAATTTTATTGAAATGTATAAACATTGATATATAGGAGGTACCCAAGCACTGTATTTCGATAAATATACCAGAATAAAAGGAGGCACAGACACATAAGCTAGAGGTATATAGGTAGTCTGATAATGCATCAAAGATGGCAAACATCAAGGTCTCAACAATTAGAGATAAGTAACTAGTATACCATAAATAAAGGAAAAAAACAACATGGTACTTGGTTTTGAGGTACAATACATAAGATCAAATTCAAGACTAAAGTTGTGTAATGGGCTACAAATCTGGATTGTTGAGACGATGGGCAGATTACTTTTAATGATAGCTTCCAATACTTCTCGAATGCATCTCTGATACTCTATTAATTACAACTGTATCGAGACATGTTGTAATCGGTACGTATCATGACATCCACTTTGACCTAATCGCTCCTTAGTGATGAATGCTCAAGATCCGGACATTGCTACTAGTAGGAAGCTCACTCTTGATTTAATGGGTTCAAATAGCAGGCAGCAGCCTAATCTGATCGTTTAGTGACAGCTCATGGCTTCATTTGTTGGCTTATTATACCATTTCAATTAAGTTAATTTGCATTGATATAATACTCTTACTGCAGAGCTGGATGAAAGTGTGAGCTCTACTTCCAAGAGAAGTGAAGAAAACATGATGGAAAAAAGTGTGTTGTGTTGCAGTCTACCAAAACATTATGCAACTATGCGAAGCTTTGATTTTGGAGTTTTCATTGTATATGGATGATCCTTGTGAACTATTAGTTGCTTGGAGTAGTGTTCAATGTTACCATATTTTTTGTGGAATCTACTAGTATTAAGTAATGTATTTGTCCATTTCTTTTAAATG
The DNA here is from genome assembly GCA_022036555.1 of Microstegium vimineum. Taxonomy (NCBI): domain Eukaryota; kingdom Viridiplantae; phylum Streptophyta; class Magnoliopsida; order Poales; family Poaceae; genus Microstegium; species Microstegium vimineum. The sequence goes on from CM039120.1 coordinate 45,908,454, forward strand.
GGTTGTAAATGGTATGGAATAAATTCCAACACAAATATGGGCCGAATTTTATGGGCTGAAATACGTGAGCCAAAAAAACATGGGCTGAATTGTGTGACCTAGAAAAACTGTATGGGCTGATTTGTGTGGGCTAATAAAAACTATATGGGTTGTAAGTTTAAAAAATATGAGCAAAAAAAGATTGAAAATGAAATATGGGACAACTCAAAAAAATGTTTGTGGTCCATGAAGAGTCTGCTTGATATATGGGCTGTACCAGGCTGAAATTCATTGTGACGTATATGATACTAAACTAATGTCATATACTTAGTGACATTAAATATACAAACGTCACATAATAATTTTATGACAATGGCTTTTTGACGTTTGGATTTTTTGTCAATTGAATGTCATAAGTATTAAATTGTGACATAAATTTCATATATTATGACATAATAGAATGTCAAAAAGCCATACATTTCTTGTAGTGTCCTTTTTTTCAACATAGGGTAATTTTTATTAAAAATGGAAGCACTTTTTACGAGATTCTGGTATGATTCATGTGAAATTCCTATGTTCAAAGTAGCCCTTTGTCCATAGCTCACTCCCACATCCTCTTTCTCTTCCAATAAACTTCTTTTATTTTCCTAATCATGAAATAATTCTGCATAACTCTCGAAGCTGGATTTCACCTTCTCTTCAATCACCAAGGAACCCAAGATAAAGAGAGAGAGAGAGAGAGAGGGAAAATTAGCCAGCTAAAATAAGGTTGAAAAAACATAAATGTCACAACCCGGTCATGCACTTCAAAAACCATGTGCATCATTTGCACTCAAAACTCATATTTGTGAAAATTGCATGACAAAAACTATATTTTCTGGGGTCAGTTGTCGATTGACGTGCAATCCATCATTCATCGTTAGACACTCCATAATATAAAGATCAAAGTGAATCTAACAAAGTCTGACACCTATGGATAGTACATAGGATTGTTGGACAATCGATAGCCTTGCAATGTGTGTCCATCAATTCCCAGCCATGCACCAAATGATGAGTTGTCAAACTCTAAACACCGTAACCTTGGGTCCACTTATTAGCAGATGTGTCCCCACCCATGACCAGAACCCACCAGATGGCCAATATATCTTTTTTCTCTCTCTCTCTCTCATCCTCACTCTCTTTCACTCCTCTCTCTCTAGTTCTTACTCTCTTCTCTCTCTCTCTCTCTCTAGAGCATCACTAGAGGTAAAGGATGAGATGGAGGACTGGAGGAGTAGTAGAAGACACAATGCATGTCACCAATACATGGTGAAGATGAACATGAACACCTTCTAGCAACCTTTGAATCATAGAGACCTATAATGGCTAATTCATCACCTAGAAAACTACCTAATTAGTGATATTATGACTTAAGTTAATGCATACCAATGTATCTTGGTTGATGTGATCTATGTGACATTACGAATACACCTATTAACCACCATGCACATGCAAGAACTACACCTACACCCAACATGCAAGAACTACACCTACACCTACACCCAACATTGACCAACACATGAACTATGTTTTGACAAAAAGTCATTAGTACTCCACTATTGGATAGTTTGTTAGCCAATTGTGACATCCCCAAACCTTCTAGAGAAACCTCATAGCATCCATAGACAGTCCTATCAACTACTGATAAATAGTCCATAAAAAACAACACTCAATAGTTTTTGCTTAGCCATAGTCTTTAGAGAACGAACAGTTAGTTCAACCTGGTTAGATACTCCATAAGTCTTCTCTTCTATTTCAAAAGAGGGTTGCAACTAATCACACCTCCACTAGGAGCCCATCCTAATCTCATTGAAAATCCATCATTATGCCCTAGATAGTCCCACAATCACCTAACACCACCCACTTCTTCTATGACTTAACTTGCATATATACCTAATAGTTTACTATATGATTTCATAAATGATCATACTACTATTCAATAATTTGATTAAAACAAACATCAAGAATAGTCATCCATCTTATGCATCATCTAGGTACATGTTGCATACTCTAGTGATGAGTCTGGTGCACCTCTAGTTTCTACATGCATCATCTTATGCTAATTCCTCATAGATTTTATTAATTGCATATGTTTTGTGTAGGCCCGTGGACAAGGGGGATATTGTAGGTCTAGTGTGTTTGTCTGATAAATTAAAGAGTTGTTGCTTTGAAACACCTTTGAGTTTGGTAAGTCCATTGCTACACGGGCTGATTTTGAGGTGTATGCTGACTAAGGTAGATTCATGATGAATTCGATCAAAGGGTTCCTACCCGAAATACTTACTAAATAAACCTTAAGCTAGACCAATGCTAAAAGATTCCATTGTTATTATATTTTGTCCTCCACTAATGTTCTGCAAATGAGTGTGTAAGTTTCACACTATGGAAGCTCTATGTTTGAGTTAAGAACTTTTAGACTTAAACCATTGTTTGTTTGAAAAAGGGGGAGAGTACAAATACTCCGTTCCCTTCTTCTCCAATAGGTATATCTATCATTACCCCTCTAGTAGCACAGAGACAAGATCCCTCTCATCCCAACCTATCCATTTGATTATTATTGAAATCCTTTGAGAGATTGACATTAGTAGTGAGTTAGAGAGCTTGTGAGCAAGAATTCAAACCTAGAGTAGTTCACCTCCTAGCTATTGTTTTATGTATATTATTCTTGTAGCTTGGTCTCCTAGACGCTAGAGGTTATCTAGGAGGTCCTGACTATTATGGTTGATCATCGAGATGTTTTTATTTTCTTGTATAGCTAGTGGAACCCACGAGCTTGATCTTTATGGTTTGATTTAGAAGAGGATAGGATTGTAAGAGACCCAAAGCTTTTGTGGCTTCCTCAACAATGAAGACATAGGTAAGCCTTTGTGCCTCATCAACAATGAAGAGTCTTGGTATTTAACTTGATCTAAGTTTCAACTCTAATCACTTTAGCAATTGTAGTTTTCAACTAGGTCATGAGGAACTCCCATAGATTTGTTTAGAAATTCCATGCTACAGAATATTTTTGAGAATCCACATAACTTCCATAGTGTACTAATCCATTGCATTTAAGTGTTTTGATAGGACTATTCATGCCCCTTTATGCCTTATCTGATCCTTTCACCACAAATGCTCCAATTGAGGATGTTGACTTGGAGACTTTGTTGAGGGTTCCTGGCTCGTCTCAAGAGTTCTAAATTAGTTCTTAGAAGGATACTATGAATAGTATGGTGGATATGGTTTAATCATTACTAAAGCTAGGAAAAAAGGCATATTGAAACACTAATAAGGTCACATAACACCTATGCTAGTTGTTGAAGTTTGACAATGATGTGAAGGAACTTTTTTTGTATGGGCCTTCTTTGAATCATTATTAGTTTCAAGCTAGCATTGAAGAAACAAGTTTCCTAATCGGGAGGTTTAGGCAATTTTGCATTCCTAAAGTTGTGTACATGCTCACTCAACAAAATATAAAGTCATCGAGCAAGTATATGAAGGTAGCTAGCATCAAGTCTATTTTATTGATCAGGGCTATGAGGAATCATTTTGAGAAGGCTAAAGGTGATCATCCTGTCAAGATGACCAAGACAAGTAATTTTATTGAACTTAAAGAGAAAGATTTCAAATGTATGAAGAAGAGCTATGCGTTCCTTGATGATGGCCTAAAGGCAAAGCACATAACGATTGCTCAGTTTCAAGATATCCTAAAGGTTTAGGAGGAGGAGAATTACAAATTTTGTGAGGAGGTGGCATCATTGAAAAGGGAGTTGAAGGATCTAGAAGAGAAATAAAGAAATAGGAGTACTATGCTTGTGTCTACCTTGATAATTGACATAGTTGATTTTGATGAGATTTTAAAAATATTATTTAGACCACCAAGATATATTGCACTTTTAGTGATGCTAAGGTGCTTGCCCTTGTGTTTGAGAAGGTTTGGTGTATTGCATTTGTTTTCTTGGGCATCCCAACACCACCATGTTGACCCTGGTAAGCTGCATGAAGCTAGTCTGTCTTGTGCTATCACCCGTCTTGTAAAGTTGTTTTGGGTCAAAGGTGGTGTTCACGGATTGGCTGCAGAGGAGGCTTTGGCTAAAATTCATAAGGCAACTAAGGGTTGCAGTCTAATTTCATTGTCTTGTTGGTTTTTAATTCTTGTTCAATGTTTTTACTTATGTCATTTGTATTTGGTGGCCAGATGCCATTGGGGACAGGAGGAGGTGCCCAAGGCGTCGGGACAAGACCTAGAGGTGGGTGAACCATAGAATGCTCAGGGAGTTCCTAGAATTGTTCGGGGTACCCGAAGTTGTGCCTAAAATGGTGCTTGAGTTTAGTGATCAATAGTGTAGGCATGATGTATATGTTAGAGTTTACTTGAGTTTGCATCCAATCCTACTAATACTAGTTAAGGTAGCCCTATGGATGATAGTTGTGTTACATCAACATAATAGACCCAAAACATTGTAGGTAGCCTGACTCCAACTCCGCGTCTCTCAGTTCCTCGGTACTTGAACGATTTGTTGTTCCGGTGTTGAAGTATTATTTTGGGATTGTGCTAAGCTATTGCTAGCTCTATCTAGACCTTGTCTGGAGTTGCACTAAGGTAATAGATAATAAGTTCACATGAAACCTTTACTCATTCATTATTGTCCAAGCTCACTCTAGGCCTTCTATTATTATTAATAGCCATCTGATGTTGTTTTGTTATAAGAGAAAAACATTGTACCATAACTGATAAGCTGGACTGATAAGTTCGAGCGAACATGATACCATGGCTGATTATCTTTATCTTTAGTATGTTGTATCCCCTTTTGATTCATACTATTATCTCTACATTATTGAACCCTAGAGAATTTTGTTAATAGAGTTGTGATATATTTAAAAGAACTGATTTATCAATAATAGACTTAGCCTAGCTTTCTCAAGGATAAAAATACAATACTATGAGACACTCCCTCCAAAATGATTCCATGTGCTTGCAGAATTAATTCACCTTATTAGCATAAGAAGTATGAACAGACCGTCGTCGATTCTACCCTGAAGACAGGTTCAGTGCGTGGTCCGACATCTTTCACCGCGTGGATCAGGTTGCTAGCTCCTGTTCTGAGCAGCCTCTACATAGACAGGGAAGCTAATTAATCTATTCTCTGTCTATCTTTAATTAAAAAAATGTGTGAGCACTGCATGGTACGGCATGGATTTGGCTTGCACAGTCACCTGGGCTGCTGAGGCCAGTAGAGTTGACTAGGTGGCCTGTACATGTTTGGCTAGAGCAGTATATATTATTTTAGCAGCCTTCATATTATGTTGGATTGCATCAATTGATTTGGTTTGCATGCAGTCTGCGATGAGACGATTGTATCAGAGACCAACAACATTCTAGTCTTGTTAATAATGCAGCCGTCGAACACCATGCCGCTCGGATCTTGCTGCCCTCCTGCTTGAGAGAACGTCATGGGCAGATGACGGCACCGTATTATTTGAAAAAATGCGATATGTTTATCCTACCCATAAATAAAGAACATTTGCATTATAGAAATAGATACAACTTTGCTTTTGTTGTCACTTAGTTTTGGTACACGAAATAGGTGACAAAACTAAGTAACATCACCAAGCTAGCTATGCTCTTGAATTTAGTCCTCACATTCTCTAATGACGCGATGTGTAGAGTTTAAAGAAAATGCGATCAGGGTCTACATTTCGCCACATCATGTGAAATGTTTGGGGAGAAAGGAACCCACTAATTTTTGTAGGAGAAAGCCTCTGAACAACTGATGTTGCAGTACGGTCTTCAGAAGTAGCGTCTGTGTGGTTGATGTGGTTGTGGTTCGCCAAAGCCTGTGAGCTTGTGGGCTGTAGTTGTCTTGTACGTAGCTGGCCTTTGAGCATCTGTGTGCGGCTGACAATTATATATAAACAACAAAGCTCGTGTCTATTTCTTTCGAAAACAAAATACAGCAATACGTGCAACTCTGGTGCTGAGTCCGGAGCACTCCGCTACAGGTTGGAGAACAGTGTCAGTCCGGTGCCGTTTCAGCATCTCCAACCCTAAATGTAATCTCTCTAGTAGAATGGACAGTGCCCCGGTTCGGTGCATGGTGTGCACACCTTGCCGTCCAGAGCTCTGGTTGCAGCAGCCCCTATTGACAATGCACGTGTATTGTCCAGTGCTTGGTCCGGTGCACTATGTACAACACCTATTTGTCTCCATTTCTTCGTGTATATTTGTCCGGGCTTCTTCCATCTTGTGTCTTGGAATCTTGTAAGTACTTTTGAGTCTTCAACTCTACTTTGAATGTCTTACTTGAGGTATTGATAGTATGGATCACTACTTTGACTAAGTCCAAGTTCACTTTTCATCTTTTGAACTATGTCAAAAAACATTAGCAAATATACTAGACCCAATGGTCATGTTGAACATCAATACCATCTTTACGAATTTAATGAGGATTCATGAAAAGTTATCAGAATTCTCTACCAAACTTTAATCTTAAGGGTGTGTTTGGTTTGATGGATGAGATTGAGTGGGAGATGATGGTTCAAGTTTTTATAGTATTTGGTTTCAAAGAAGGGTTGATGGAGTTGCCTAGGCCAAGAAAATATTTGACTAGATGCTAGATGAACTTGTCTAGTGAAAAGTGGCCAGATGAAGCCATTCACCTTTGCTAACCTTCATCACCTTATCCTAAAAACTATGGTTCATCCCATTGATGGGAAAGCATTCCCAACGGTTGCGAAGGGCTTATCATGAGGTTAGCCGGTCCTCGCAGATCAGAGCCTTTGGCAACGACCGAAGGCTGGTGTTTGGAGCGTGGTGTGATTATCGACGCACACAATGTTCTAGGGTTCCTTTGAGCCAAGGAAGCGATATGCTTTATTAGGTATCGAGTCATGTCTTTATAAGTCAATATTATAGGTAAATGCTTTTATACCCCTATCCTTTGCCATCTAAGGCATTTTTGCGAATATTCAGTACATCTTTCCTCCCCTGTTAGGGGTATCTATGACTTTCTCCTAACTTTGCCACCTTCCTCCATGGGTCCTTGTTGAGTCAAGATGAGGCCCATGGAGACCTCTCATTGGCACTGTTGTTGCTTGATCTTGCCAATGCCACCCTCCACGGCGGTCAATCTTTGCTCAGACCGCCTTTCGAAGGCTTCCTAGCCATGTCGAGAGTCAGCTCTCCTACTTACCTTTGCTACTCACTATCGGACCTTTTATCTTTGCAACACGCTGCTTTGTGTTCAAGCCTTCGCCGAAGGTTCCTACTTGATTGTCGATCATGTACTCATGATGATTCGAACAACCATGGTTAGCATTAGCTTGCGGGGAGGTCGGGCCTGAGCCTTCACTCCCCCAACACCCATCTCATCCAACTTCATTTCATTGGTCTTCAAACGAAACCTAACCCTCCGTATCAACTGGTACAAGATTTAGCATATCTTATATATGAATAAAGTAAGACAATCCTTTGCCTTTTTCTCTAATAAAAACTAGATAAGAACTATATATATACGGTGACTTCAACACAAAACTAGAGATCTTGTAACAATTAACGTCATGTCTGCTTAGGCTTTTGCATTCAAAAACTTGGGATTTTGGGGATGTAGAAAAGTGGTTTCGTGGATTGGCTTTTGAACTAATTAAAGTATAATACATGCTGGGATACACCTCAAAACAGTATGACACATAAGACTTCTTTTGGCTCCTACTCCTGCAACTGCACCTTTCAACTTTCATAAGTCACTACCATAATCCGGAATTGCCTTAAGTGCCAAAAAACCACCAAGGAAAGGGGAAAAACTATCAAGGAAAGGATCCTTGACCACAAATCGTCAAGCAAACGCACTCAAGGATAAAAGCTAAGAAAAATTAGTTTCCTTGTCGGTTCTAGCCCTCAAGGATGATTTCCTTGGAGGCTGGCCACCCAAAGAAACTATGACCAGACTTAATTTGCCAAAGCACCAAGGAAATGTTGAGACTGCTAAGGAAAGTAGTTTCCTTGGAGGTAACTAGAAACTACCAAGAAAACCCTCATACTACTTGACGGTTTACTTAAACCTTCAAGGAATATTTATTTCCTTGAGTGTAGTGAGTCACTTCTAAAAACAGAAGATTATTATATATCAGTTTGTTATAGGTTTTGGGGTTTTGGTTTTGGTTTTGATCATAAGCCACATTAAAGAAAAAGTTAAACTGCGCCAAAAGAATGCTTGGCGTACGTACTAGTAGACAGTGGCACCCTGCAATTCGGGCGTGTGAGCATCTATACATTAGGCCTGGATATCGAGCCAGCTCGGCTCGTTAGCATTCTGGCTCGACTCAGCTCGTTATGCAAACGAGCTAGAAGAGCAGCTCGGCTTGGCTCGTAACTCGAGCTAGCCTGTTTGGCTCGCGAGCCAGATCATAAAAACACATTTCAGGGAAATTATAAAAGCAAGAATACAATTACACAAAGTACTTATAAATTTAACAAAGGAGAATATAATCCATCCATCGATTGATCCAAAATTTCTCAAAGTTTTTGTCCAGACAGCCCACCATGACCCTGAATCCATATAGTTAACACATCATCCACATGTTGCTCATTTGACCTAGCAAATTACCTAGCTCGTTCGAAGGAGCAGCTCACGAGCTGGCTCGAGCTGACTTGTTATAAAACGAGCTGACTCATTATAAAACAAGCTGGCTCATTATAAAACGAGTCGAGCTCGAGCCGAGCCCTTAACAATCAAGTCGAGCGAGTTACCGAGTTTCGAGTTTTTCGTTCAGCCTTATATACATACATATTTCTAATAAAAAAAAGAAAAAAAATACGTATCTAAATACTTGACGTAGAGAGGCAGCCCGCAAACCAACAGAAGAGCTGAGGCCCATGCAGCCCATATGTGGCCAGCGACGGGAGAGGGAAGTGTTAAGAATATTCTAATATTCCTAATAATCCAGGGAGCGTTGCGGTTGCCTTTCCAGAAGAGCAACAACTGCCCATTGTGGGCTTGTATATATATGTCACTGTTTATGAATAAAGAATTCACTGTTTCACTTTATATTGTCTCTTCTACCTTCTAGTTTCTAGTGTTCTTCAACACTAGATTACAACATGTTATCAGTCTGCTGAGCGAGAAGGCCAAAGACTTGGATCGCTGCATCAAGAAGGTCAAGACTTGGATCGCTGCATCAAGAAGGCCAAGACTTGGATCGTTGCATCGAGAAGGCGAAGTCTTGGATCGTCGCTGCATCAATCAAGTTGGAGCGAAGTCTTGGATCGTCCCTGCATCAATCAAGTGGGATCTCGCTGCACCGATCAAGGTAGAAGATGCATTCGACTCACTACATACCTTCTGCGGCGTTGTTCTGCGCCTCATCCTCATCGACCAAGTGTTGCACACCGTGATTCCCTCCTCAACGGTCGACGGTGCGGCGCACCACGACCCCTCCTTGCAACCGGAGGGTGAGGGGGAGCCGCCGGCCTCCATGGCCGGCGAGCGAGCGGGCTCCCGATGGCATAGGTCTTCGGCGAACGGCGGACGCCGGCGGGGCGAGCAGCGGCTTCGGCGGCGTGCTTCACCACCGGCGAACGGCGACCTGGCGACCCGCAGCGGCTGCACGCACGGCGTGCACTTCCGCGTGCGGCTTCTCTGCAGCGTCGGGCGCGGTACGTGCGCGCTACGCGAGGCACGGGTGCGGCGTCCGGGCGCGGGCCAGGCTGGTGCGGCCAAGCGGCGTCGGCATGCAGGCCTGGCGCGGCAGCGGGTGCGCAGTGGCCGAGCGCGGGAAGCGCGCACTGCGCGCGACCAAGCGCGACGATCCAAGCAGCGGCGGCGGCCGGGAGTGTGTTGGCAGTTAGGGTTTCCATCCCTAACTGCTGCCTTTTATATGGGCTCGGGGCAGCAGCGTTTTGGGCCTGTTTCGACGGCCCAAGTTGTGTTTTCCCCTCCCCCAAGGCCGGCTGCACACCTCTCTCTTGGGCCAGATGCCACTGCTACTTGAAGTCATTTATCTTTATCAATTTATTTCCGATTTTCTGATTCCAGCAATTTTAGTTTAAATCCTAGTATTTAAACTATTGTTAATATCTGATGTTTATTAGTTCAGTGTCTTATCCTTATGATATTAGACATCTGATGTTTATCTGAATGTAAATATGTGTTTATTTACATAGTTTTTATGCAATTTCGAATTCTAATGTAGAATGCAAGTATGTGTTGTTATTAATTTGGCATTTTAATACTTGTTTCGTTATTGCGAATTTAATCACATACTTTATCTCAACGCTGTTTTTATTAGTATTTAATTACTGATGACTTCTTGCAATTAATTTATGCATATCTCTATATTATTTTGAGAAGGAAAACATTAGGTAATAGAATCCAAGCAAAGACTGCACTTAATCCTTTTTGGATTATTTTGCCCAGAGACCGTGCCATGGCTGTGATTTATTCACCTATTACTAAAGGTCTACATCATGTCCATTGGACTAGATGATTACCTATATGATGTTTTGTTCTCAAAATATTTTTCTTTACCTTTGGCTATTACTTTTATAGTAATTACCATTGTTTAATCATCAATTTATGTTATATATGGTGTAGTAGAGACTTAAGCATTGGTTGCGCTTAATTCAAGAATAAATTATTCTGCCTTGAGACCGTGCTTAGGCAGCAATTTATTTACCTACTATTAAGATCTACTCTATGTCTTTCGGCATTTGAGATTATCTAACCATATATAGTTAATTGATGAGAGTGATAATTTGGGTTTATATGTTTTATTTGTATACCTTGGATTTTATTTACCATATTGAGATATGTCATTTAAATTAATTTGCATTTATTACAACATTGCTTTATTATTTGAATTTTAATTTACCTTGAGTAAATTTAATGAATCAAAAGATCCTACTTTGTAGGCTATGGCTTTAACTAAGGAGTTCGATGAACTCGCCTTAGATGGCCAAAATTACCCTACTTGGGCTTCAGATATCAAAATTAACTTTGCATCCCGTGGATTTTTGGCATATATCAATGAACCCATTAAAGAGGTTGTGCTTGATGAGCAAAAGAAGTTCGGAGCCTTAATGATTTTAAGGTTTTACATCCATAAGGATCTCAAACAAGAGTACCTCTTGGAAGAGAATCCCCGCACTTTGTGGCTTGCTCTTAAGGAGCGTTATGATTAGCAAAAGGTACTCATATGGCCTGAGGCTAATCATGAGTGGAACCACTTGCGTTTACAGGACTTTAAGTCTGTTGCTGATTATAATCATGTCGTTCACAAAATTTGGTCAAAGTTGAAATTCTGTGAGAAAGAGCCAACGGATGCTGATAAGATAGAGAAAACTCTATCTACCATGCTTCCCGCTGACCGAGTCTTACAGCAGCAATATCGGGCTAGTAATTACACTGTTTATTCTCAACTTATTCATACATTGACTCAGGCTGAGAAACATGATGAACTTCTTATGAAGAATCATCATAAGCACCCCACTGGTGTAGCACCTCTTCCTGAAGTTCATAATGTTGAGAATAAAGTTAAGAATAATAATAATAAAAGGTTCAAAGGATCTTCTTATGATGATCCAAAGAACAAGCTTGATAAGCGCAAATTCAACAAAAAGCAAAAGCCAAATGCTAAAAATAAGCAAAATGGCAATGCCAAATCCAAGAATGACACTAAATGTCATCGATGTGGTACTTTCAACCATTTTGCGAAGGATTGTTGTATTCCTAAGCATTTGGTTGCACTTTACCAAAAGTCCTTAAAGGATACAAAGCCAAGCAAAGAGGAAGAGACAAGATATGAAACTCATTTCAGTCTTGCTTCTGAGACTACCAAGGAAGTGGGTTGTTCAAACAAGGCTCATGGGGAACCTAAGAACAACGATGCTCACAAAGATGAGGGACTTCTTGGAACGGAAGATATGCTCGTGGAGTTCAACTCAAATGACATGTTTGGAGACTTCAATTGAAGATCTTGATCCGTAGTTGATATCTGTTTAATTATTATGTTAAGCAAGTTAAGTGTTGTAATAATTTAAGTTGTGCAAACTCTATGTTCTTTGAGTTGTGCAAACTTGTTAGAGATGGTAGTATTGTGAGAACAATATGTATTGTAATATCATACTTGTATGTTGGTATTGTAATACATTGTGTTTATGTATGTAACTCCATATGTTCAATAAGAGATTTTGCATTCTTATTTTACTATAGATATCTTCTGATGTCAATCCCGTGGAGGAATTATGTCTTGTAGACAGTGGAACCACAAACACTATTCTTAGGGAGATAAAATATTTCCAGACTCTTAAGAAAAGAGAAGGAAATGTTATGACCATTGCTGGTCGTCATGCACTAATAATTGGTTCTGGAAGAGCCACTATTATTCTCCCTATGGGTACGTAATTAATGATTGAGGATGCATTATTGTATCCGGAATCAACTCGTACCTTGCTAAGCTATAAAGATATCCGTAAGAATGGTCTTCATGTTGAAACACATGTAGATAATAAAGAAGAATTTATTTTCTTCACCAGACTTACTAGACATGGCAAACAAGTTTGTGAGAAAATTCCCTCCCTAGAAATTGGATTGTACTATACATACATAAAACTTATATCTAATGTTGCATATAAGGTAATTTTTCAAAATGTAAATTCATTCCAAACATGGCATGATAGACTTGGTCACCCTGGAATAGGGATGATGAGAAAAATTATATGCAATTCACTTGGTCATAATTTGCATAAAGCAAAGTTCCCACAATCTATGGATTTTATATGCACTGCATGTGCAATAGGGAAACTGATTTTAAGGCCATCAACTCTTAAAATCAGAGATGAACCACTAAGATTTCTTGAAAGAATTCAAGGAGATATTTGTGGTCCAATTCAGCCTATATGTGGACTTTTTGGGCACTTCATGGTGTTGATAGATGCATCTACAAGATGGTCTCATGTGTCTTTGTTATCGACACGCAACCATGCTTTTGCCAAAATATTGTCCCAAATCATAAAGTTGAAAGCACATTATCATGAATATCAGATTCAATCAATTCAAATGGATAATGCTGCTGAATTTTCATCCCAAGCCTTTAATGATAATTGTATGGCAATGGGGATTGAAGTTCAACATTTTGTACCTTATGTACATACTCAAAATGGTTTGACCGAATCATTGATTAAGAGAATTAAACTCATTGCTAGACCAATGTTGATGAATTGCAAGTTGCCTACTTCGTGTTGGGGTCATGCAGTTCTGCACGCTGCTGAATTAATCCAACTACGACCAACTGCATATCTTGAAAATTCCCCCATGGAATTAGTACGTGGAGATCCACCAAGTATTTCCCATTTGCGTAAGGGCGTAAGTTTGGGTGTGCTGTTTATATACCCATCTCACCAACTCAGCGGACTTCTATGGGTCCACATAGAAAATTGGGGATCTATGTGGGATTTAAATCTCCGTCGATCATTAAGTATATAGAACCTCTCACCGGGGATCTATTTACTGCCCGGTTCGCTGATTCAATTTTTAACGAGGATCATTTTCCGACATTAGGGGGAGATTTGTACCATAAAAATAAATGCCAGGAAATTAATTGGAATGCGGAAGGCATTTCATTCTTTGATCCACGTACTATGGAAACTGAACATTAAGTTTAGTGACTTATAGATTTGCAAAATATTGCAAATAATCTGCCAGATGCGTTTACCAACTACAAAGGTGTTGTTAAATCTTTCTATCCTGCAAGGAATGTGCTAGAAAGAGTGGAGGTAATCACTCAAGTTCTCCCTCTTGGACGCAAGAGGGGGAGAGGCAATTCCAAGGTGCAAGATAAGAAACAAAAGAAAGTGGTAAACAATGATAAACTAAATGTTGATATAAATCACCTTGTTACTAATCAATATCTTCTGAAAAGATTTGATGTAATTCCTAGCCCAGACATGCGCATAAATACTGAGGCTGGGACATCGGAAGGCCCTAGATCTATTGTTTTGGGAAATCATGATGATCTATTAAGGGTTGATGAAATTTCTATTAATTATATAGAGATTGGAGAATCCTATAATCGAAAGGCTACAATTGTCGACATCTTTTTCTCTGAAAATATTGCTGAAATCCTTCAAAATGATCCAGATCCAAAATCCATGGTAGAGTGCAAGAAGCGCTCGGACTGGAACAAGTGGAAGGTTGCAATAGAAGCAGAGATAGCCTCGCTCACTAAATGGGAAGTGTTTTCAGTCGTAGTGCCAACACCTCCTAGTGTCCATACAGTTGGATATAAATATTTTTTTGTCCGAAAACGGAATGAAAACAATGAAGTGGTGAGATACAAAGCAAGGCTAGTAGCACAAGGCTTTACGCAAAGGCCTAGCGTTGATTTCAACGAAACTTATTCTCCTATTATGAGTGGCATAACTTTCCGATATTTAATATCTTTGGCAGTACAAAATCGTCTATCTATGCAGTTGATGGACGTGGTGACCGCATATCTATATGGGTCATTGGATTCTGAGATATACATGAAAGTTCCTGACAGAACTAGTATATCAGATTCTCAGGCAAATCGCAACATGTTTTGTGTTAAGTTGTATAAGTCATTATATGGCTTAAAACAATCAGGCCAAATGTGGTACAATCGGTTAAGTGAATTCTTTAAATATAAGGGATACACAAATAATGATGATTGTCTATGTGTCTTCATTAAGAAATCTACAATGGGTTTTTGCATTGTGTCTGTATACGTTGATGATATAAATATCATAGGTAACGAACATGACATCAATGAAGCACGTCATCATTTGAAGGCGGAGTTTGAAATGAAAGATTTGGGTCAAACCAAATTTTGCTTAGGTTTGCAACTTGAGAATTTTCATCTGGGATTTTTGTATATCAAGCTGCACATATCCAGAAAATGTTGGAGAAATTCAACATGGATAAAGCTTACCCATGTAAAACCCCCATGGTTGTTAGATCTTTAGAAGTTAAGAAAGATCCTTTCAGACCAAGGGAGGAAGGTGAGATTTTGGGACCTGAAGTTCCTTATCTAAGTGCTATTGGTGCACTAATGTATCTTGCTAATAGTATCCAGCCAGATATTGCTTTTGCAGTTAATCTATTAGCAAGACATAGTGCTGCTCCTACCATCATTGGGTTGGAGTTAAAACTCTTTTTAGATATCTCAATGGCACAAGAGATCTTGGGTTATTCTATAGAAAGAATCAAGATCAAATTTTATTGGGTTATACATATACTGGTTATTTATATGATCCCCATAATGACAAATCCCAAATTAGTTTTGTATTTTTAAATGGTGGAACTGCAATTTCTTGGAAATTATCCAAGCAGACTTTAGTGTCTCCATCCACCAACCATTCTGAGATTATTGCATTATATGAAGCATCACGTAAATGTGTATGGCTTCGCAGAATGGTAGACCACATATTAAAATCATGTGGAATTAGTGCACTTGTTGCACCAACAATTATCTTTGAAGATAATGCCCCTTGTGCTGTGCAAATGGAATCATATCATTCCGAAATTATTTTATCCCCATGAGTTGCAAAAGAATTGGGAAATTGAGATTCTGCAAACTAAGTCATGTGATACTCTTGCTGATTTATTCACAAAGTCCCTACCATATTCTGCATTTCATAAATGTGTTGAAGGAATTGGTATGGTTAGACTTAGAGACTTGTAGAAATCAGGGGGAGTATCTCTTGATACTTAATCCATTTCACATCATATTGCACTCTTTTCTTTGTATGAGTTTTACCTTGAAAGGGTTTCTCATATAAAGTTTTTAGCGAGGCAATATCAGCATTATGTATGTCATATCATCTAGTTTTTCCCCACCGGGGTTTTTTTGGAGATGATATATCACGACATTATTATATGATTATCATGGTGGTTTCTCCTATATTTTCCCATCAGGTTTTAAGGAGTTTTATCCTGGTATATCAATGTGTTCCTACGTTTTTCCCACAGGGTTTTCTTAAGGTTCTCCTATATTTTCCCATCGGGTTTTAAGGAGTTTTATCCTGATATATCAATGTGTTTCTAAGTTTTTCCCACAGGGTTTTCTTAAGGATTAATAACATTAACAACTATGATGAACATCGAAGCATCCAGAAGATAGTTGATTATGGGGGAGTGTTAAGAATATTCTAATATTCCTAATAATCAACTAAAGCAAGGGAGCAACTGCTCCTTGCGGTTGCCTTTCCAGAAGAGCAACAACTGCCCATTGTGGGCTTGTATATATATGTCACTATTCATCAATAAAGAATTCACTGCTTCACTTTACATTGTCTCTTCTACCTTCTAGTTTCTACTGTTCTTCAACACTAGATTACAATAGGAAGTACGGAACGATGCCTCTGGTTGGTCTATTGCGCCGCTCAATGGAGGCATCCCGTATTGGTTCATTCGACAATCGACAGTTCATCCTCTGATCTCTTCAACGCCGGACAACATACGCGGATATACGCTAAATCGGAAATCACCAAAATGGAGAGTTCCCTACAATCACACCAGTCTAAAGTCCCAGATGACCACTCAGCCAGATTGGCCGCACGTCCGCACTAGCAACGGCGGCGGAGGTTTACGTGCAATTTGTAGCCGGAAATTCAGAATTGAGGTGAGATTCAATCTTTGCTCATCTCTTTCTTTTAAAAAAATCACGTCTATTTTAATTGCTATTTTATAAACACTAACATCATAAAATCATCTATCACGCACCAAGGTCAAGAGCTGAAGGGTTTCTCCCAACATCAGCAGAGTCAAACAAGACTTATCATTGTTCACTACTTTATATGTGTGATCCATAATTGCATATAGGAGTTCAATCGTGCAAGCACAAGTTATTTAATTATTTGGCATTGTGTTCTTTCTAATATTTGTGTAGGAACAAAGTGTATGATATGTTTTATAAGCTCCTCAAATTGGTATTGCTTCTACCTGTGGCAACGGCAAGTGTCGTTGCAATGGTTTTAATGAAAACAAAGTTAAGAAATAAGATGGGAGATAGTCTTTTGTATAATTATCTAGTCACTTTCATTGAGCAGAATATTTTCTTTGGAGTTGATGAAGATGATATAATCAAGTCAATTTATATCCCTTTGGAAGCGTCGAATACAATAGTCAGAAAAAACATTGTAAGTCTCCGATTCTCTTTTATGTCTATATTTCATTCATTGGTATGGCTTTTGAACTATTTTATGCTATATTTTGTGGATGGTTTGAACCTAATCCATTAATTTAAGCCTTACTATATTACATAGTGCATATATACCAAATCATGTTGTCAGTTTTACATTATTACCGAATTGCTTAATGAGATTTATCAAATTTCATATAAATTTTTTTGGGGCATACCCTGAGACAAAATTCTAGATTCGCCACTGCTAGTAGAGAGCTAAATTAATTACAACGGTTATGCCTGTGCTTACACGATACGTACGATTCTCATCCACACATCTACATCTACAAGAGGTTCGTCAACACCTACACAAATTAAAGAAAACTAGTCAGCAACTGCAGGTTTATGCAGATTAAAATGACTATTCAACAGTAGCCCTTTTGTGAGTAACTAGTAGTAGTGTATACATATATAAATATTAGCCGCAAAGAGATGGTTTTCCTGCAAATTGGCAAGCTGTCTTTCCTCAAGATGAACCTAGGTTCTGTGACAGTGACTTGAGATAAACAAATTTGAGGCACCTGTGGTGACTTCGTCAACTTCAAGATTTGCCGGCTCAGTCCATCGAAGGTGCTCATAGGGGTAGGGTTTGCATGTGTGTGTTCGTAGGGACGAGTGTGCGTACGTGTTGAGCGTCTGCGTTGTACTGTGTAATCTAAAAAAAAGGAAGCAGGCACATCTATCCCATGGCCCATCCAATGTTGTTTGTTGTGTTGCGCGTAAGAGATGCCAAATGGAGCTTTCTTGTGTGTGTATGTTTATATCAGCAGGCAAAATTAAAACTTGGCCCACATTTTTTTAGTTTGTGAACGGCCCCCCACACCATACGGCTGCACACACTTGCATTGTGGTGTATATAAGATGGCCAAGGGGGGTGGCAAGAGGAGGACACCGCTAGCTAGCTCCACTCTGCTCAGCAACATATCTGAGAGAGAGAGAGAGTTCAGAGTTGACAGACAACTAACGACTCTAGGCCGGCAATTAGCTACCTACTAGGCATATGGAGATTGAGAGGGAAGCGCCGGATAATGACAAGGCGAGGAGCTGGAGAGCTAATAATGTAGTGCAGGAAGAATCTAAGGAGAAGCTTGACGGCGGTGATCAGGTGATGAAGGTTACTTACTTGACTTGATTGCCTAGCTAGCTATTTGTTCGTTGTAAGGTTTCTATAGCTAGACAAAATCGACTAGGGAAAACAGTGAATAAGAAGAGAAGGTGATGCTCATTTCACTTGTTTAAAACTTTTCTCCTTTTGTTCCTCCTCATTCAGCGGTCTAAATGGAAGAGGTTCCTGGCTCATGTTGGACCAGGGTTTATGGTGTCATTGGCATACTTGGATCCTGGCAACTGTTAGTACCTCTCTTTTTTTCTCTCTCCCTCCCTCTCCTGGCTCCCTCTCTTCCATCTTCTCTCTTTCCTCACAATCTTTTCCCAAACTGAAACAGTGGAAACGGATCTGCAAGCTGGAGCGAATCACCGATACGAGGTACATTTTCAAAAGCACACAAGATTTTGTTGCTTCCGTTTATATATGATTCTGTACTTTTTCATTTTGCCCCCATGACCCATATGTGTACTCTAGCTATCAAATCTTCAAGACTTTTATTCCAGAAGATCTCCGATCCCCAAAAGGAGAACCTAGCTAGCTCACTTTAGAGGGCAAGAACCTAACTGAATGTCTGCCTCTTTTTTGCCATTTGCTTGGCTTCCATCTTTTCCAGCTCCTCTGGGTGATTCTCATCGGTCTCATCTTCGCACTCATCATTCAATCACTGGCGGCTAACCTTGGAGTGGTGACAGGTAATTCGATTCATTAGTATAACTAGCTTGAAGGAAACGGCCGTCTGTGGATTCAAAAATATTACTCAAAAAAGTACTGTACTACAAAATTGGCAGTAACTAATTGCCGTCAGTATTCCATTTGGTTGCAACGCAGGGAGGCATCTTGCTGAGTTATGCAAGAGTGAGTATCCAAAATTTGTGAGAATATGCCTATGGATTCTCGCAGAGGTGGCTGTGATCGCTGCAGATATCCCAGAAGGTTAGAAGCAACATGACAAACCGGAATCATAATAAGTAACATTTCTGGGCATATTTTGACCTGGTACCGGTGGTTGTACGTTAGTTTTGTTTAGTTAGTTAAGCTGAATGACAAGGAGAGAATGAACATTATTAGGTACTAGCTTGTTCTATATATTATTATTGTTAATCCAAAACAAAGGTACAGAAAGTCTTTGGATCTAACATATATATTTGCACGGCTAATAATAAACTCAAGACCGTATTATTAGGATATAGACGTACTGGTGCGTATGAATTGTAGTAGCGTAAAAAACCTGTAATTAACCTTCCATTAGATTGACGTATGGATTGTCTTATCATGTGACCTGATCAATAGCGGCAGTGGAGGAATTTGCAAGGACCTAGTAAAGAATATATATACTCTAATAACCTATCGCTTTCTTTGCTACTGACATTTTATTCTTACATTTTGGTTGCAGTTATAGGGACAGCCTTCGCTTTCAACCTGTTATTCCACATCCCCGTGTGGGTGGGTGTTCTCATCACCGGTTCCAGCACTCTCCTGCTCCTGGGCCTACAAAGATACGGGGTATTTATATTAACTGCCGTCCGGTCCACTTATGAATTTTTAATTTAGGGAACAAATAAAAAAACATGTATAAATAAAATGTGTTTTATATAACTACAGTAATAATCGGCTATTAGTTAGCTAGTTTCTTAATTAAGAGAATGCATGCATGTGCTGTGTTGTTTAATTTCTTATTGTAACTACGTACGACAGGTGCGGAAGCTGGAGTTTTTGATCTCGATGCTAGTGTTCGTCATGGCGGCGTGCTTCTTCGGAGAGCTGAGCATCGTGAAGCCGCCGGCGGTGGAGGTGATCAAGGGGCTCTTCATCCCCAGGCTCAAGGGCGACGGGGCCACCGCAGACGCCATTGCCCTCCTTGGAGCTCTTGTCATGCCGTAAGCAATACATATAATAAACACTCTAATTACTATCATTATCCATTAATTGGCCGCCCATTGCTGCCAGTGCTGCCAGCAGCCAGGTCAATGGGTTCAAGAAAAACTGAAAAAGGGGAACTGCCGTCGTCAGAGCACCGGCCACATATGCATGTATATATATCAATATATCATCATCAGTAGCAGTTGCCAAGAACTTTGTTTGTTATTAATTTGTACATAACTTGCTAGCTCTGATGATGTGGACAGTGGGCGATTAGAACAAATTAAAGATTGAAGTAGTTTCTCTATAGCTAGCTTGTCGATCATATCGTTTCAGCTAGCAAGTCAAATTAATTACTGTAGTAAACAATTTAATCTTTGACCTCGATCGGTGATCAAATCAAACAATGAATTATATTTCTGCATATTTATATATGCCCGCAGGCACAACCTTTTCCTGCACTCGGCTCTGGTTCTGTCGAGGAAGACGCCGTCGTCGGTGAGAGGGATCAAGGACGCGTGCAGGTTCTTCCTCTACGAGAGCGGCTTCGCGCTGTTCGTGGCGCTGCTCATCAACATCGCCGTCATCGCCGTCTCCGGCACCGTCTGCTTCTCCGGCAACCTCTCGCCGGAGGACACCGACAAGTGCAGCGACCTCTCGCTCGACTCATCCTCATTTCTCCTCAAGGCACGCACACGTCGATCTCCTAGCTTCTTGCGCGCCATTAATTAATTTCATTCACTAGACACACTACACATCGCTGCTGTTACGCGAATGAATGAATGAATTAATTAACCATTGCATGTGGATGCATTTCATTAATTTGTTTCTTAATTTGATTTGATTTTGTTTTTGTGTGCACTGCGCAGAACGTGCTGGGCAGGTCGAGTTCGATCGTCTACGGCGTGGCGCTGTTGGCGTCTGGGCAGAGCTCCACCATAACAGGCACCTATTCAGGCCAGTACATCATGCAGGTATCTGATACGTTCTATCTATCTCTATCTCTCTTGATTACTTTGTGCTAGCTAATACAGTAATTAAGTACAGTAGGAGTGTGTGTGTGTGTATATATTTTTATATATTAGTTTGCTAGCAACTTGTTTGACTTGTTGGCGCGTCTAAAAAAATATAAACACTACTAAAGCAAGAATTCAGGGTCATATTCATATATATGAAATCATGTACTGTAGAATAGAAAAATCATGCTAACCTTTTGAGTGACGGAACCTAGCTAATGACACCCAAATTAAGAAGACAAACCAAGAACTCTCACATTCTTGTACTGTCCATATTGAAACACTCATTTAAACTCCCAATGTCAACTCAACTAGCATAATTTCGCGCGCTTGAGGAAGCTTTATAATTAACCTTTTTCAATTTTCCACGCACGCACGCACGTAGGGGTTTCTGGACATCAGGATGAAGACGTGGCTGAGGAACCTGATGACACGTTGCATCGCCATTGCGCCCAGCCTAGTCGTCTCCATCATCGGCGGCTCCAGTGGCGCCGGCCGTCTCATCATCATCGCTTCGGTGCGTTATTTTATTATTATTATTACTTGCATCATCACAACACACATCGCCACCACCACCAGTGGCATGTCCACTATACTATTCCATTTCCATATCAAGTAGAGCTTAGCATTGCACGTGGCAAATTTTATATATAGCTGTGGTGGGCTAAAATAAGGCTCTAAACACATCTACCTATATTATATTTACTTATGATCTAAAAGTGCGCAATAATTGATACTCTCTTTTCCAGAGCTTCATTCCATATGTAGCTAGTATACAAGATCTTATCAAATGATGATTTGGTGATTAATTAATTTTGGCTTTGCGTCGTCGTCCAGATGATCCTGTCCTTTGAGCTGCCGTTCGCCCTCATCCCGCTCCTCAAGTTCAGCAGCAGCAAGAGCAAGATGGGGCCCCACAAAAACTCCATCTATGTAAGCACTCTCACTCCATCACTCACTCACTCACTGCGTACGTCGATCACATAAAAAGAAAACTACGTGTCGTCCTTCCCCATCAACAATTGCAAGCAAAATTTCAAAAAAAAAAAAACAATTGCAAGCAAGCAAGCATACCTTGTCTGCACTTTTTGTAGCCTTTTGAGATGCCCGACAATAATGCACATTATTACCATGCACTGTGTATGACCACCTAGCCTTCTTGCATTGGTGAGCACAAAAATAATGCATGCATCTTCGATCACTTCTCTCGATCGATCGACTGGCATGCATGCATATCCGTGCATGCTCTGCTTCATCAATTATACACTAACATATATACGGCCGGGCTCATCATCACATGCCTGCCTGCAGTGTACGTCCACATGCTGAACAAAACAAACCGGTTGCATGCATGCATATGCATGCAGTGGCGGATCCAGCTGGTGGGGGCTGCAGCCCCCCCCCCCCCCCCCCCTAAAACTTGATTTAACCCTATAATTACTATACAAAAGTATTAAATTACCATTAAATCTTCATGCAAATTAGCATATCCATTGTTTTATATATTTAATTTCATTTGATTTGATTTGCAGATTATCGTGTTCTCGTGGCTGCTGGGGCTGATGCTCATCGGCATCAACATGTACTTCCTGAGCACCAGCTTCGTGGGCTGGCTCATCCACAACTCCCTCCCCAAATATGCCAACGTGCTCATCGGCCTCCTCGTCTTCCCCCTCATGCTCATCTACGTCGTCGCCGTCATCTACCTCACCTTCAGAAAGGACACCGTCGTCACCTTCGTCGCCGACTCCGCCCAGCTGGTCGACGCCGAGAAGGCCGGCGAGGTCGAGGAGGTGGACAACCAACCCGTGCCGTTCCGGCAGGACCTGGCGGACATCCCACTACCGCAGTAGTAGCCAATAATTAATTAGCTACAACTACAAAGACGTACACGTACCTTGTGATACGTGTTTCATCTCTGGACGATGATTCTGCTGATTGCTCGCTCGTAGATGGCTGGTCCAACTAGCATTTTGCAATCGGATGCATGTACGTACGGTCCTCAGATCAGTGTATCATCTGTGTATTTAGTTTCATCAAGGGGGATCGTCATGCTTAGATGTTACGAGTGAGTAGTATGCATGGTGTTTGCCGACTTAATGTAAATTGTTAATGCATGGGTCAATTCCTTTCCTGTACGTAATGCAATTTTTACACAAGTCATCTTGGTGGCAACCTTTTTCTCACACGTCACAGTCACGATATGATGGTGTCCAAGCACCCAAACGGTGTTTGCTTCACCCACTGCTTGTCTCGTTACGCGAACACGGTTTGGGAAATTGATGATTGTAGAGAAGTAGCAGTGGAATTATATATAGTGAACAGATATGCATAATGCTGCAGTTGGCAGTGACGTGACTGCCCTTGTGTTCCTTTAATTTGTTTGACGTGGAATAGTTCAAAAGAATATATATACTCCCTCTGTTCTAAAAACATGCAAAGAGCCTCTGTAGGGGCGGCTGGACTAGCCACCCTTCGAGGGTGTTTCTACGGTGGTACCCTCTGTTGGAGCGATTTCCCGGCCACCTCTGAAGTGACTTTTGTAGGGGCGGCTGGTGTTTTAAACCGCCCCTGCAGTGACTTCTGTATGGGCTACTGTAAGGGCGGTTGTTTCATCAGCCGCCCCCTACTGTATGTATATGTAAGGGCGGTTCTTTCAAGAACCACCCCTACAATAGATTTTGTGACAAAAAATTAAATAATTCAAATTCAAATCTGACCACATATATATAATTCAAATTCAAATGTGACCAACACATATATACATCCACAAACACAAGAACATTATTTAGAACATCATCATAAGTCATAATTGACAATCCATCATTACAACATAGTCCATTATGAAGTCCATCATTATAACATATAGTTCAATAAGAAATCCACAAGTCCACATGCAAAGCAAAGTCCAAACCATTCCAAAGTCGGATCCAAACCATACCACAAGTCCACATTGTCATCAACGGCCTAGGGCTAGCCTCTCTGTCTCACGAAGGTTTTGGTATAGTAGATTTGAAGCTAAGTCGGATAGGAGGTGATGGTAAGTACATACCTCTGTGGTCCACAATGCCGTGTATTATGAAGTTGCATAGGTCGCCGACCATCTCTAAGAGCTCATCATTCTTGTATGGGTTTCTTTTCGGATCGTTTTCTTTGTCCAACTACAATAGAACAAGTTTAGGTTGACTATATCATAACATATGCAGACTTTTCATACTATATGAGTGAATAGGTTCAAACTTACTAGATCTGGGTTTCTGTTGTAGCCACCGATGGTACTCATCATAATACATACGTAGTAGCCACCAATGGTACGCATACAGAGATTTTAAGTAATGCTACTGACAAGCGCGTAATATATGGAGTACCAAAGTAAATGACACTTACCACACATAGAATTTTGACATACAACTTTTCCTTCCTTTTTGGATGATGAATTCCCTTATGTTCCTTATTATAGTGCTTGAATGCCCTGTTCAAATGATTTTAGCAAATACAACTTGTTAGTATCCTAAATTGAACCTTACAATTAGTTATACAATTGGTTCTAGATGCAATTCTCACTTTCATATATAATGTTGTCCTCGACCGAAGTCTTGGACAGTTGGTTGCCGACCAAACAATGGCGAAGGGTTGAGCGAAGGACGATGAATCTATATCTAGGGGAAGCAAATGAATAGGCCTCCTCCTCTTCTTTATTCATGATAGATACTATTTAGAGTGTCTCTTTTACATATGATGGACTGTAATGCCCCCATATTAACTCTACATTCCGAGAATATTTCTATCCTCATAGGGGCATTACGGCTCATTCCTCTACATATGAGTCAAAGTTGAATTTGACCACTAGGGAGTGGTCCCTCACCTGTTACTTTATGGGTCTACATTTCAACATCGCTGAAAGGGTTGACTTCAAGTTAGAATTGAAAATGATGATCATCACAAAAGGCAAGGCTCTTACCTCTATTTCAAGATCAGTGTGAGAAGTCATGTATTCTATTATTAGTTTTTTAGTTGTAGAAAATTTCCATTCAACCTAAATCCACACACACTCTCTAAACATTTAGGCCCTTTCACTAGGAATTGCTAACATTGTGCACAAGATAATTATTCAACACATTAGGAACATAAATTAACTAAATTGGCTTTGACTAATGTTGGTATTTCTTATGACTATTGGATAAATCCGCAAGCGCACAGATTATACTATTGTAGCACTTCATCTAGGAGTATTCCAAGGTATCATAATTCATATTTTCCCAAGGGAAAGCGGTAGCTAGAAACTATACTTAGAGAGAGATCCTAGAGAGCACCTCAACTTAGTACCAACTAGTTGTTGACGGTCCTTAAGTACCAATTTTAACCGTCAACTAAACAAGGAAAATGATCTAAATGAAACCACTAGCTAGAATTAGGGTTTATACTGACATAATTCCACGAGTTTTGGTGAATGTTTGTTTCTGCAGGGGGTTATCAGGAAATACCAAGGAAATGTCCACATGTCATGTTTACATAGAGATAATTATCAATCGCACAATTTTCTATACTCTAGAACGTTCCAGGAGACACCAGAACGAACGCGAGGCGAAACGGGCCCGGAGTCAGGGCACCCGCTCTAGCCCCTAGGGCGCCCGCCCTACCCCTGCAGCCAATCAGGCTCTGCTTCGCGGATCGTGTTCCACCGCCTTTGAGGATGAATCTAAACCCTTCATATAGGTCATTTTGATCCAATGGCCCACGTTCATTTGAGGAGGCTATATAAGCAAGGTCCCTGACCCCCTGAGGATCCATCTCATCTCATTATTCTTCTCCAGAGCAAAAGCTAGGGTTTCAATTAGATGTAGAGAAGGAGCTAGATCTAGTTCTTATAGTTCTAGTTCATCTAGTTGTAATTAGAGGTGAGAGAGAGGAGGAGAGAGCTAGGAGGAGCCGGATCTGTCGGAGCTTCCTCAACATTGTACTTTTGCAGCATCTGGTTCAGAGCAATCTCCAGGTTCTTTATTTATTTCTAGGTATCTTATTTCAGTTCTTACTTTATTCTATTTACGGGATCTCCGCTCGTATCGAGTGCTCTCATTTACAATTGGAATTAGAGTAGTAAGCGATAGTGTAGACGTGGTGTCTAAACTAGAGTTTACCTGAGTTTGCGCCCAATCCTACGGATAGTTGTGGTATCCCTAGGGGTGACAGCTCTGTAAGGCCTTTGTAGTCCACCACGTTCGGGTTGGTGATTTCGTAGAGCTTTTGGCAGCCTCCCCCTGACTACCTTTTTCCTAGTCTTATTTGAGAGTCGGGAAGGTACTATTGCTCCAAAGTAAGAAGAGTATAGTGGTCCTTTGATTAGATAGAACCCCTTAGAAAGCTCTAAAATCTCTCTACCCATTTATCTTATCTATCCTTGGACGCTCTTAGTTCTTATCTAGTACACTTCACGTTCCCCATGGAAATCGATAGCCTTGGAATAATCACGGGTGAAAGCTACAGCGGTATCCGTGCGCTTGCAGATTTATCTGTTTGCGTTAAGAAATACAAATAAGCTTTCTGGCGCCGTTGCCGGGAATGGTAGCTGTTCTAGTTTCGAACCGAGTTCATCCGTTTACCTTTTTTATTTTTCCTTTTTACCATCTTTCTCACCTTACCATAGTCATCTTACCAAAACTATAAAAACTCTTCTCCAAAGGGTGACTTGTTGGAGATTCCCACCTTTTTCACCCCTCATTCTTATAAATGGCTATGAGCTTCGCCCTGCTTGTATAGCCATGGTTTGGGAGAAATCTTTTTCTAGTCTTGATTTAGTTTTAACTCCATTTGAAAATATGAATCATCCAAGTATAGAGGAGGCCCCAATCTAGACCAATTTGAGAGTTACCAATCCAAGTGGAATTTTGAACTTACATGAAGAATCAACCATAGAGATTGGAGAGGAATATGATACCAATGAGCATGGAATCTATTCCATAACTATCTCTTTAAACCCATGCTCATATGAGACATCTCCCGAACCCATTGGTCTCTTTGTCATTATCACACATAACATCTTCAACACTCTATCACTTTTTATTTACAAAAACTTCAAAAGGGTGGTTGTCGATGCTTATGTTTATCATAAATTTTGTAGATCTCATTGTGTTAAATCTTAAGATAGGTAATAGAAGGGAAACCTTTACACTAAAACACATCTTGAAAGGTTTCCCAAGGACAAGCTTAGTGTCCTAAAACAAGCACCTCTCAGATCTTACCATTCACCTTTTTGCCTACCCTTGTGAACTGAGCTTAGAAATATATGATTATATTCCTTCGGGTATTTTTGTCACTAACCTTCCCATGTATAGAACAGAAAGAATGAACGAATAACAAGCATAAGGTATGTCCAACAATCATTATGCAACATTGAATTTCATTCATCCAATCTTGATTTTTGCAAAATTCAAGCTTGGGGGATAACCCACTATAAAAATATCTTTTGCCATGTTTCTACATTATATTAGTTGTACCTACCTTTAAGGCATGCTCAACTACTAAAAAAATCATACTCTTTCATCTTCACTTAAGTAAATCTCCATAATAATTTCATGCTACCTTTGTCTGCTATAATATATGTTTAGGTTTTGAAGTATATTCATACACCTTTTAAATTATGCATGGTGCTTAGTTTAAATCAAAGGGATTTTGATTTTACTTCTAAAGACTTTTAAATTAAGCGTGGTGCTTAGGTTAAAATGTCTTCCTAAATTAAACTAGACTTGTCTAGGTTGATTTTTGAACTGATAGTATACTAGAGTGGATATTGGATATTTTGTTGGACTAACCCCTACAGGAAAACTTTCAATATCAAATTGGGAAGTTCTGGTATAAACTCATACCATAAATGAAGGGAGATACATGACTTCAACAATTTTCACAAGGGAGATGTAGATAATTCATCATGATGAATTTCATGGAGCAAGGGGAGTGACAAAGGACAAAACCTACATCCACTCAATCTAGGGAAGAGGGTGAACAAAACTTCAAGACAAGATCAACAAAAATTTCAAGATCGGAAGAACGAGTATGAGAGAGGAGTGGAACAAGAAGACACGTTGTTAATGCACAACCAGTTGATCAAGGGAAGTTTCCATGAAGGTATGATGCCATCATTCTCCAATAACAAAGGTAAAGGTAAGTAAGCATCACTCTAAGAACTTTTCTTTGATTATGGTATTCACATAAATAAAGAATCTAAAACATGTTTGAGTTGCAACTTTACATGATCCAACCTAAATAACTCAACATGTTAGTTATTTAAAGATTGATCCTAGTACCACTTCTTGATCTCACAGTCTTAACCATATATGCTAAAATGTTGCACATCCAACCTTGGAAGATGAAAATCTCAATCATGTAAAAATAAATTAGACAATTTGTCCATGTGTTAAAGCAATCTAATTAGCCACGTGTTGTTGAAATACTACATTCATGCTCATCCTCTGATATTATCACACATGTCATGGTTAAATGAAATATAAGAACATCAACTCAATTTTACTCAATGTGTTTAGGCTAGAGAATAATAACCTTTTGTTCTGTTGGTGTTTTCCCACCAGCAGAGCCCATGCACTTGATCTCTGCCTTGTTTTTATGAGTAGGACACTTCTTCACCGTACCATCAAGAGCATGGGTGGAAGACACCCTACCAATGAAGAAAGGGTATGTAGGGAGACCTATCATCCCAATCTCCATTGGAGCTTACACTTTTGAAGAAGTTGTCTTTGACCTTGGAGCAAGTGTCAACATCATGCCAACTTGCAGATTAAACACTATGGTATCCCAAGGGAGTTCTTAAAGATAGTTTCATAGGAGTTGGACACTGTTGACGGTAATTAAGAGCTATTTTTCCACCATCAAAATACCGTCAACATCCTCATATTCAAAGGAAAACAAACATAGGCTGAACATATTTGTGCTAAATAACTAGTTCCACATGTTCCATGACTATTTGATGCAGGTAATGACAAATGGGGACTTTTGGGAGCTAGTGGGCCCACTTAGGGGGTCGGTCGACCACCCTGTGGACCCACTTGGCCTCCCTAGCCCCCATGATCCTAGAAACACCTTCCAAGACACTTCCTACCCCTTGGATCCAAGTATGTTTACCTCCCAACGGTTCAGATTCATGTCACGAGGATCCATGGGCCCACATCAAGGATATCAGCGAGATAAACACATCAGAACAAACAATCACTGAAGATGACAAGTGGGACCAACATGTAGGAGGCAAAGGTGGTCCAGGAGCCCCATAGGTGGATCTGCCGATCCAACCCTAGGTCCCACCAGGCTACCCACATGCCCCTGTGCTGTGGGACACCTCTAGAGGAAAGGTGGCAGGGCCCACCTGCCATAGGTGGATCGGCCAACCCTGGCCACGTGCCCAAAGGGTGCACCGACCTCCCTGCATGCCTCCATGCAACTACTTGATCTCCCCCGTTGATCTAAGACAGTTCTAATGATGGTTTGATCCTACGGTGGATGACGGAAGTGACGCAGATCGCTGACGTGGCACTAGGCTCTCCCTCTAGCTATAAATAGACCCCTAGAGCTTCCTATTCATGGTGTGCCTCATTGGAGAAACTACTCTCTAGTCTCTTAGCGGGGGAGTGTTATGCTGGTTGGAGGAGAGTGAGGAGATCCTTCTGGAGAAAGCCCCGGGTCTATCGGGAATCCTCTCTGGAGTTCTTCCTCAGCGGATGCGAGTCTCTTGTAAGTTTACGCTTGTAAGTGACTTCTTCTGAGTTCTTTATAGTATTCAGTGCTCTAAATCTGGTTTAGCTGTTATACAACTTTTCCTGCTTGATCATCGCTTTGCTCTGAGTAAAGTTCTTTAATCTTAGGCCAAGGTTAAAGTAGTAAGGTTAGAGTTTTGCCCTCTTTCTAATCTATCCCGTCGCCTCCTGCAAGAGAAGGGCCGATAAGGCCAGTATAACCAGCTATCCCTTGTCAGACATCTGTGCTATCTTGAACCTCTCAACCCAGTTAACATAATCTCCCTTGATCCATCATAGTACATATCTTTAATCCTAGTTAGATCACTATCGCTCCCTGAGGAAAATACAATACCTGGAATACTCCCGGTGAAGTGCTACATCGGTATAATCTGTGCGCTTGCGGATTTATCCAATAGTCAGAAGAAATACCAACAAGCATTTCTGGCGCCGTTGCCGGGGAACGGTAGCTTTTAACTAGTACCCTTTGGTTCGATTTTATCTTTTGTTTGAATTCATCTTTTCACTCCACATACACATATGGATCAAACCCCACTTATCAAATATGGTGCTCCAACGGGCGCTAGCTTGGAGCCACCTAAATCATCTCAAGACATTCTGGCCGTCCGTTATGAGCTTCGCCCGAGTCTCATAGCGATGGTTCAGGAAAAAACCGTTTTCTGGGGACGAAGACAAAAATCCCTATACTCATATACGTGACTTTGAACAACTTTGTTCATGCGTCCATATCCAAGGGATGAGGCTAGGTACCCTTAAGTGGAAGCTATTTCCATTCTCCTTAATGGGAATAGCCAAACGATGGTACGTTCGCCACGTAGATGACGCAAAAGGAGATTGGAAAAAATTGATGCCTAAGTTCTGTTTGGCATTCTTCCCTATCCCTTGCGTCATTCGTCTTCGAAAAGAGATCATCAATTTCTCGTAAAGAGAGAAAGAATCTCTAGGTGATGCATGGGCCCGTCTGATAGATCTAGTATCTTCAGGCCCTGATCTCGCTATAACCGAGCCTTCAATGTTACAACATTTTTATGGCGGTCTTAGCAGAGATTCTGCGCAACTCCTTGACATATTTGTCGGGGGAGCCTTCCTTTGCTTACCCGTTAGTGCAGGGAAGAGTCTTCTCATGAAGATTCTTGATAACACCCCTATACTAACGTATATTATGAAGGACCCGCAGAAGAACAAAAACCAACCCCCAGAGAAGAAACAACATCGATAGCCGAAACTCTTCCCTCTACACCTCAAAATCTTGCTATCGAACCTGAACTACCAAGGGAAGAAGAAATTCATCCCTTGGAATTTCCCCTTGATATCGAGGCTGATTTATTCTCTGATTTTGGAAATGCCTCGAATCCATTTGTGCAAAAGAAGTCTTCTGCTCGAAAAGCTTCGAATCGCGACATCCCTAGCCTCATAGAAGAAGCATATCTTCAGGAGACGGTTCAAGAGCTAGCGTCTGTCATGAGCAATGAGTGGTTATAAGAGGCTGAATCGTCATCCGAACCAATTAGAATTTTGTCTTCCTCTACCACCATTCCTTGTCAGATCGATAGAGCCAAGTTAGACTCTCTCTATGATCCTACCGTAGGAGTTTGCATTATGTCTAAATCATTAGGTAATGCTCTCCTAGGCAATATAAAACTAACTCCAACCAAAAAGTTCTTGAAGCTTTCTTCAGGACAATTGATTGAGAGTTGTGGGATCGCACAAACCATTCCTACGCTAATTAACAAAGTCAATATCCTCTTAAATTACTTCATATTTGATATGGAGGAATTCGACTTGTTAATTGGACATCCACTCATGAGATTCCTTGATGGATCTCTTGATGGAAGTCTCAAGGGTCATCTTGGGAGTAGCATTAAGCTCTTGATTCCGCTCACCAATTCCATGAACACCATGACAGAATCACTCCCAGAATCTAACCCCATAGAGGAAGTGATGGTTGCATCTCTTCTATAATCATCTCATCCTAATCTAGAAGAAGAAGCCGAAGATTTCATCCAGGAAGAAGACGATCTAGAAGAACTCATAGATCTGGAGAAATCTGAACCCCCATCTAAGCCCTCTATAGAACTAAAACCCCTTCCAGCTAGTTTAAAGTATGCCTTTCTAAATGATGATCGTGAAGCCCCTGTAATCATCAGTGACACGCTCTCTCTTGAAGAGACTTTCAAACTCCTCACCATCTTAGAAAAGCATCAGTCAGTCTTAGGCTATTCTCTTCAAGATCTTAAGGGCATTAGTCCCGTACTTTGCACACATCGCATTCCAATCGAACCTGAGGCTCTTCCTTCTAGTGAACCTCAACGTAGATTGAATAACGCAATGAGAGAAGTAGTAAAGAAAGAGGTCTTGAAACTCTTGCATGCGGGGATCATCTACCTTGTTCCTCATAGTGAATGGGTTAGCCCTGTGCAAGTAGTGCCTAAGAAGGGAGGTATGACAGTCGTTCGAAATGATAAGAACGAGTTGATTCCTCAATGAACCGTCACGGGCTGGAGAATGTGTATAGATTACCGAAAACTCAATAAGGCTACAAAGAAAGATCATTTCCCGTTACCTTTCATCGATGAGATGTTGGAGCGGCTTGCAAAACATTCTTTCTTTTGTTTCCTTGATGGTTATTCGGGATATCATCAAATACCAATCCACCCTGATGATCAAAGTAAGACCACTTTCACATGCCCCTATGGAACATATGCATATAGGCGAATGTCTTTTAGCCTATGCAATGCTCCTGCTTCTTTTCAAAGGTGCATGATGTCCATTTTCTCCGATATGATCGAAGAAATCATGGAAGTTTTCATGGACGACTTCTTCGTCTATGGAAAAACTTTCGATGATTGCCTTGAGAACCTGGATAGAGTCTTACAAAGATGTGAAGAAAAGCACTTAGTCCTGAACTGGGAAAAATGCCACTTCATGGTTCGTGAAGGCATAGTGCTAGGACATAGAGTGTCCGAACATGGGATAGAAGTGGATAGAGCTAAGATCAAAGTTATAGAACAACTTCCACCTCCCACGAATGTCAAGGGAATTCGTAGCTTCCTTGGCCATGCTGGCTTTTATAGATGGTTCATACAAGATTTCTCTCAAATTGCCCGTCCGTTAACAAGCCTGCTAGCCAAAGATGCACCCTTTGACTTCAATGAAGAATGCTTAGATGCTTTCTACATTCTCAAGAAAGCACTCATCTCAGCTCCAATCATTCAACCCCCTGATTGGAAGCTCCCCTTTGAAATAATGTGTGATGCTAGTGATTATGTTGTCGGTGTGGTATTAGGCCAAACCAAAGATAAGAAGCATCCTACTATTTTTTATGCTAGCAAAACCTTAACAGGGCCACAACTAAATTATGCAACAACTAAGAAAGAGCTGTTGGTCGTGGTGTTTGCTATAAACAAGTTTAGATCTTACTTAGTAGGAGCAAAAGTTATTGTCTATACAGATCATGGTGCTCTTAAATACTTGCTCACTAAGAAAGATGCTAAACCACGTTTAATAAGATGAATCTTGCTACTCCAAGAATTTGATCTTGAAATAAAAGATAAAAAGGGAGTAGAAAATTCTATTGTCGATCATTTGTCTAGAATGCAATTCAAAGAAGCACAAGATTTGCCCATCGATGACTTCCTCAGAGATGACACACTCCTCAAGATAGCGGACTCCAACCCCTGGTATGCAAATATAGTCAACTTTATGGTCGCAAGCCATGTACCACCAGGGGCAGATATGAAGAAACTAGTTCAAGAGAGTCGAGTGCATCTCTGGGATGAGCCATACCTCTATAGAGTATGCAATGATGGATTGTTAAGAAGATGCGTACCTATGGAGGAGGCGACCAAGATCATGGAAAGATGCCATGGAGCAGAGTACGGAGGTCACTACGGAGCATTTAGAACTCATGCCAAGATTTGGCAGAGTGGTTTCTTTTGGCCAACCATGTACAAGGATACCCATGACTATGTCAAAAGATGTGCAAGGTGCCAGAAGCACGAGAACATCAATACCCGAGATGTCATGCCACTCACCAACAACCTACAAGTCGAGCTCTTTGATGTATGGGGCATCGACTACATGGGGCCCTTTCCTCCATCAAAAGGGTATGAGTATATCTTAGTAGCGGTGGACTATGTGTCCAAGTGGGTAGAAGCATTACCCTGCTGCAAAGCTGATGCAGCCAATTCAAAGAGAATGTTCCATGAAGTGATATTCCCCAGATTTGGAACCCCAAAGTTAGTCATAAGTGACGGGGGGTCTCACTTCATTGACAAAGGCTTCCGCGAGTTCCTCACTAAGCAAGGAATCCGGCACAATGTTGCAACCCCATACCATCCTCAAACAAGTGGTCAAGCAGAAACATCCAACAAACAAATCAAGAACATTCTGCAGAAGACCGTGGAAGAGATGGGTACCGCTTGGAATTACAAGCTACTAGAGGCACTTTGGGCATATCGAACCGCATACAAGACTCCCATTGGTATGACACCATACCAACTTGTATACGGAAAGACATGCCATTTGCCTGTGGAATTAGAATTCAAAGCACATTGGGCAATCAAGAAATGGAACATGGATTTGCCAGCTGCTGGAAAATTCAGGAAGATGCAAATCTTTGAATTGGAAGAATGGACCGAGAAAGCATTCCATAATGCCAGGATATACAAGGAAAGAACCAAGAAATGGCATGACAAGAGGATCAAGGTCACGGAATTCAACCAAGGAGACAAGGTCCTGCTCTTCAACTCAAGGTTCAAGATCTTCGGTCACGGGAAGTTGAAAAGCAAACGGGAAGGGCCAAACCTCGTCGTCAACGCTGCAACTCATGGAGCAATCACACTCCAGGACGACGACGGTAAAATCTTCAAGGTAAATGGCCAACGTCTTAAAGTTTTCTATGAGCATGAAATTCCTGAGCAAGAAATTGATATGATTTTGTTCTTAATCCAAATTAGAACTAAAATCTACATGTTTTTAACGTTTTTGTTCAAATTTCGAAAAGGACCTTAGAAATGGCCTAGACTTAGCTTTGACTCCCCCCTCGTGAAAAATCGGCCCATTTGGCCTCTAAAGGGGATCGGCCGATCATGTTTTTGGGCCAAACAACCCGAAACTTCACGACACGGCTCACCTGACCCGAACAAGTTCAAAACCCGGCTCGTTCGGTCGATAACTTTCAAAAAGGGATCAGCCGATCGTGGTTTGAACTCATTCAAACGCCCCGTTGCACAGAAACGTCGGACCAACGCTCCCCTTCGGTTTTCATCATGATCCGAGCGAAAACGAAGGCCTTGAACGCTGTTTCTTCTCTTCTTAACACCCTTCTTTCTTCTTCCTCCTTCCACCTTGTTTTTGTTTCACAACCAGCAGCACCACCATCACCCTTTGCAATCCGCCACACCTCTATGATCACCACCATGGCACCGCCACACAACAATGGCAAGGCACCGCTCGTTCCCTTCGATGAAAGCCCCTCCAAGACCCGAGACCTCATCAACTGTAACACCCCAAATTTTGCTTTCTGGAAAAATAGTAATAAAATGATTTAATTATGATTTTTGTGCTCATGGGAATTTAGGAAAATAAAAAGTTTTCGTTTAATTAAAATTTGCCCTTTAATTAGTAACATGTTTGCGCATACATGCTGGTGCATTTTAGATTCTTGTTTGAGTGGCTTAGTTTCAAAATACAAATTTTGATTCAAAATGTGTTTGGAAATTAGCTTTGAAGAAAAATGAAATAAAAAAGGAAACCCTCTCTCCCTCCCAGCCCAACTCTCCCTCCCCCTCTCTCTCTTTCCCCCCGGCCTGCCCCAGCTCGGCCTAGCCAGCCGCCGAGCAGCCCAGCGCCCTTTCCCCCATCCCCAGCCGGCCCACCTGCCAGGCCTTCGCCCCCGCCGGCCCAATCCTCCCCCCTTCCCCCCCGCGGCCCACACGGCCGCAGCCCAGCGCAGCAGGCCACCAGGCCACTTCCCCTCCCTCACTTTGGGCCGCCCAGCCAGCAGGCCAGCCCAGCCACTCCCCCCCCCCGCGCACAAGCAGCTAGCAGGCCTCTTTCTCCCCCGCGCTGGCCCATCCGCCCAGCCGCCCCAAACCCTAGGCCAGCCCCCTCCCCCCTATAAATACAGCCCCCTAGCCCACTCTTTTCCCCACACCGAGAGCAGCCGCCGCCACCAAGCCGGCCCTG
The DNA here is from genome assembly GCA_022036555.1 of Microstegium vimineum. Taxonomy (NCBI): domain Eukaryota; kingdom Viridiplantae; phylum Streptophyta; class Magnoliopsida; order Poales; family Poaceae; genus Microstegium; species Microstegium vimineum. Next base: position 45,944,582 of record CM039120.1, read on the forward strand.
CTCCAACCGCAACTGGGCAAACCTAAAGCGCCTGCTGGCCTTGCGCTTTTTGCCATGGAAAGCGTGTTTTCACGCGGTAATTATTTTTCTTCCAAAAATAAATTTCAGTTCTACCATCAATTTTCTTTTGTTTATAAAATATTCGTTTTAACTCCGTTTTTCTCCATTCGAGTTGCGTTAGATTCGTAGAGTTTTTATCTACATGTTAAAACCATAATCTATCTGTTTTGTAAACTTTGAAAATAAATATTTATTTAATGCCTTTTAATTTCCATGTTTAATCTTTAAATCTTGTTTAAATCCTATCTTCTCCGTTTTAGATTCGTTTCGTTCCGTTCGAGTTGCGTTGGCTTCGTATCAGCGTAACCTTTTTATTAGTGATCTTTAATACCACGTTAATAGCTCTGTATTTTCATGATGTGAAACCCTAACTTGATTAATAACTATGCAACGTATTTTACACATAAAATATCGATGCTTTCTCTTTTTGTTTTCGAAATCCAAATACAATTTTGACCTAATCTAATCAAGGTGTTTCTTTGAAATACTTCATCCACTCTTTTATATAGTTATAAAATTGATAAAGCCTATAGTTCTCTTTTGTAAAAGCAAATCTCCCGTTAGTTGTATCTCGATCATCGTAGCTTCGATTAGTGTGTTCTTCACGACTGTGTGATCGTAGCAATGCGTAGTTTTCTTTTAAAATCATTTTTTTATTGATTGGTGTATTGTTCTAATTTAGCCATGTTTGTATGCTTTGTATGATCAGAATGCTTGAGTGGTGTGTATGAACTTGTCCAATCGGTGAGTGTTAAGTTGGAGATCAAGAAGTTGGTGTTTCAGAAGATCTTTTGAAGAAGTTAATCTTTGAAGACGTTGATCTTTGAAGAAAAGATCTGTTTTAAGGCAAGTATTCATGGGATCATCCTTCTTGTCCTAATCACTTTAATCGTTAATTCATGTCATGCATGTGTTTCCTTGATATCCTATATAGATTTACCATAGACTTGTACCTTATACCTTGTTACCCTGGGAATCTATGCATTGGGTAGATCAAGCTAGTGCTCTTGGAAAATAACTATGATCATGTAACCTTGACTAATGAATTATGCAACAACGGTAAAATATGCTTTTTAGCAATTTGGATTAAGGTGATCTAGAGCACAGTTTTTGAGATGCTCTAGAACCTCCGTAAGCGGTCACTCGGGATTTACAGTACAACCATGAGAGCTACATGGCTCTGGCTTTAGTTCAGTATTAGGGTCACTCTCTCGCATGCGACATTTCACGAAAGTTGTCATTGACGAGCGGTTGCGGGTTGCGGCTGGAGTGGCTACCGCTGCGTGTGTGTACCATCCCGGGGCTCCCGTATACCCCTTGCCCGTGGATCCGTACTGTCTGTGGTATGTAAGCGAGCCCCTTTGAAAGACTTCATAGTGTACCCTGCCCGCTCACCTTGGCAGTGTTTTGGGAGTAATTAACCCGGGCATATGGGCAACACGACTCATGGGTAAAGATGTACAACCTCTGCAGAGTGTCTTAAAACTAATATATTAGCCGTGCTCACGGATACGAGCGGCCTGGAATTCTTATGGAACATAATGACTTTTATCTACCATTTACTCGCTTGCTATTCATTATTCATGTTTACTCGATCATATAATTATTGGGCTGTTGATATTATTGATGCTATCCATATGCTAAAATTGTGATAACATAAAAGCTGATGCAGTTTAACCAGTGTCATACCTTTTTGAGCCTTATGAACCCCATGAATATTTGTTGAGTACGAAAGTACTTACCCTTGCTTTATCTTTTCAATCTTTGGATAAAAATCTCGGATGGGTACCAGTTTGCGAGAGTCTTGAGCAGTTAGGCTTGTGATCAACCAATCAGTTGGTCCCTGTGGAGTGGAGTCTTCGCCTGAAGATCGGAGTGTCTTATCGCTGTTTGTTCTCTTAAGGTTATTTCTTTGACCTTATATGTTATGTATTTAAGTATTGTCTTTTGATATTACCTTGTTCTGTGGCTATATGTGAGATTTGACTTCCTGGGCTCACATATAGGGTATATCTGGTTTTGTCCTTAAAACCGGGTGTGACATCAACTCCGACACAATGGTTGTCGAGGTCCTCGAGGTTGCCCCTCTGGCCATGGCACCACCGCCGACAGAGCCAACAACCCCTAGGGGGGGGTCGGCCGACCGGCTCCTGGAAGTCGGAGCGGATGCGGACCATTGCTCGGTCGATGTCTCCGCGCCGCAACATCAACAAGCCCAAAAGTCCGACAACCGGTCAAATTGGGGTGAAGAAGACGCCAGTCTCCTCCACCGACGACGACACAAGCACCGGCTACACCCACTCCTACTTTTAGTCAACACCACCATGGATGCGCCTCCAGAGGGCCCATGGTGGATCGGGGAGAGGCAAGGCGCTCATCCCTCCACTCAACTCCGAGGAGCGGAGGGAGGGGGTGCGTAGATCGCTTGAGACGGAGGAGTCTCGCAAGTCCGTTCGGCGGACTAGCAAACCACCATCGATCTCTGGCCCTCCAGGCCAGTTCGAGGATGAAGATGAAGAAAGTGACATGAAAAAGATGCTTCTCATAGTCACGCGCCTTAGGGAGAGCAACACCAAGTTGGCAGAGCGAGCGACAGAAGAGAGGATGGCTCACCTAGATCTAAAAGATAGCTTTAACGATCTTTGCATTAGCATCAATGCGAAGATCAAGCGTCTAGCCCAAGCAATCGGGAGAGAGGATCTCTTTGCTCCTCCATCTCCATAGGTCACTAGTCCACGAATAAGATAGGCACTTAGGCTTATTTTCCAATCATTTTGTTTATTTCCCTTTCAATCAATGTAATGTGTGCCTACAAAAGTTTGAATTAAATAAAAAAATGTTTGGTTCTGCTGGTATTTTGCCCAGCAGAACCCCTGCATTTGATGTTTCTCTGTCACTGAATTCAGCATGCTCCGAAACAAGTATGGGGGAGGTCGGTCGACACTCCAACTTGTCAAAACACCAAAAGGATCACAGAATCATGTTGTACACGTCAATGACATGTCCCAGAAAAATTTGGACCGAAACGGCCACTTTTGTGGATCGGTCGATCCACGTTGGAGGTCAAAATTCAGAAAGTTCAGAGTACATCAACATTCAGAGGTAAGGAATTCGAATGCAGACCGAAACGACTCCGAAGAGCGGTCGGCCGACCGTGCTTTTAGGGCCTGGACCCACCAGCCAACATCCATTCAATTTCAAACATCTCACCTGACTGGTTTGCCACGTCTCTCCCCTTTTCTCTATACTTTTTCTTTTGTTTTCTCATTTTCCTTTCAAAAATAAAAATGAAATAAAAATATTCCCTTCATGAAATTCATCACTTTAGTTTAAATTCCTTTTAATATTGAATAAAACAAGAGATCGCTTCCAAAGATTAAAATTTTGAAAAGTGACATGATCTATGACATTTAAAGGGCAAAAGCGTCATAAAGACAAATTCTTGCTTTTTGCTTATGTTAGTGGGAAAAAACACTTTGATAGGAAGATCATATGAACTAAGTTGTTGATTAATGTGATATAGTCTCGGCTCATGATTCATACCCTTTCTATTTAAAGTTCTTGGAGATTAATTTTTGAAAATATCAAAAAACCATAATGCCACTACTCCTCTTTAGTGAGAAAAATCCTACCAAATCCATAAATACTTATGCATGTTCAAAACCTTCCTCAAATGCTTCTTGTATTTGCTTTGAGTTTTGTCAAACCTTGTGACCCTTGTTGATAATTATGTCATAGTTCAAAGATCAAGATCACGTACACGCCATATATTTTTCGCTGCTTCTACACTGAAAGTATGCAAAACATGCATGTCCATTTACATGATACATGTTCATCCAATAAATACTCTTGAAATAAATGTTATGATCTCTCCCTATATTCTTCAAAAAGAGATATGGCTATCATAAATGAAAAATTACGATGAGCAAAGCTCTTCAATTCAAATTTTTTTTATCATGATAGCCAATATCAAGCAATTCTAAAGTTAGAGAGATCATATACATAGCTAAGGAGTAGATGTTAGACCAATATCATTATTCACACACATGCACATCTTGATCTAGGATTATGACATTCTTCTCCTTGGATCCTTGTTTTGACTTTACAATATAAGTGATGCAAGTTTGCTACATTGATCATCCCTACCTAAGCTCCAGATAAACCTTTAGAAATAGGGATATACAAAGAAGGCAATCTCTTTATGCCTTGGTGAGGAATCATACACCTCTAGTGACTTAGAGTACTATAAGAGGAGTAAGATGACTTATGAGATTTTCCATTGAAAAATTTATCAAAAATTCCAAGTACTAAAATATGAGTTGGGAATATGACTTTGCCTCGAAGATCTATTCTATTTCTCAACTTCTCAAGGATATAAGTTAGCCAATACCACATATCCCACTGGTATGACAAAATGTTTTGAATGAATCTATATACTTTCTTTATACTTTGAATAACATGGTCTTGTTATCTTTTAACCTTTACTCGAGGATGAGCAAAGAGGTAAGTATGCGGGATCTTATTGACGGTAATTAAGAGTTATTTTGTCACCATCAAAATACCGTCAACATCCTCATATTTAAAGGAAAACAAACATAGCCTGAACATATTTGTGCTAAATAACTAGTTCCACATGTTCCATGACTATTTGATGCAGGTAATGACAAATGGGGACTTTTGGGAGCTAGTGGGCCCACTTAGGGGGTCGGTGTAACACCCCAAATTTTGCTTTCTGGAAAAATAGTAATAAAATGATTTAATTGTGATTTGGTGCTCATAAAAACATAGGAAAATAAAAAGTTTTCGTTAAATTAAAATTTGCCCTTTAATTAGCAACGTGATTGTGCACTCATGCCTTTGCATATGATTCAATGTTTGTGTGGTTTTGTTAAAACTCAAAGGAATTTCAAAAGCGGGTTTCAAAAAGGTTTATGAAAATACCTTGAAAAGAAATTTAAAAGGATTTAAAAACTCTTTTAAAAATTTAAATGGAAATTTGTTTTGAAAAGAGCTTTTAAAATAAAACATATTCCAATTTGGTTTTGAAAGTGTTTTGAAAAGAGATTTAGAAATAAAAAGGGTTTTGGAAAATGGATTTGAAAATGTTTTTGAAACAAAAGAAAAAGAAAAGAAAAAGAGAGAGAAAATAGAAAAAACCCTCCCAGCCCACTCTCCCTTCCCCTCCCTCTCTCCCAGCCGGCCCACCCGCGGCCCAGCTCCCCCTCCCACCCTGCCGGCCCAGTCCCCCCCTTTTCTCCCCATCCCCTCCTTCCCCCGCGTTAGGCCCCGAGGCCACCAGGCCGGCCCAACCTCCCAGCAGGCCGCCCCCCGCGTGGCCCAGCTCTCCTTTTTCCCCCACCCGCCAGCCACGCCAGCAGGCCCAGCGGCCACGCCGGCCCACCAGCCGCTCCCCCCCAGCCCAGCGCCCCTCCCCCCCAGGCCGGCCCAGCTTCCCAGTTCGCCCCCTGCGCGGCCCAGCCGCCAAGAACCCTAGCTGCCAGCCCTCCCCCCTATAAATACAGCCCCCTCAGCCCCTCCTTTCCCCACGCCGAGAGCAGCCGCCGCCACCAAGCCGGCACTGCTCCAACCGCAACCGGGCAGACCTTAAGCGCCTGCTGGCCTTGCGCTTTTTGCCTTGGAAAGCGTGTTTCCACGCGGTAATTGTTTTATTCAAAAAATAAATTTCAGTTCTACCATCAGTTTTCAACTGTTTATAAAATATTAGTTTTAACTCCATTTTCATCCATTCATGTTGCGTTAGATTCGTAGAGTTTTTATCTACATGTTAAAACCATAATCATTCTATTTTGCAAACTTTGAAAATAAATATTTATTTAATGCCTTTTTAATTCCAAGTTTAATCTCTAAATTTTGTTTAAATCGTATCTTCTCCGTTTTAGATCCGATTCGTTCCGTTCAAGTTGCGTTGGCTTCGTAGCGGCGTAACCTTTTTATTAGTGATCTTTAATACCATGTTAATATCTCTGTAATTTTATGGTTAACTCCTAAACTTGATTAATAACTATGCAACTTGTTTGATATATAAAATATGATTAGTTCTACTTTTATTTCGAGATCCAAATATAACTTTGACTTAATCTAAATTGGGTGTTTCTTTGAAATACCTTATCCATTCTTTTATATAGTAAAACTAATAAATCCTATAGTTCTCTCTTATAAAAGCAAATCTTCCGTTAGTTGTATCTTTCTAATCGTAGCTCCGATTAGTGTGTTCTTCGCGACTATGTGATCGTAGCAATGCGTAGTTTTCTTTTAAAATCCTTTTTATTGATTGGTGTATTGTTCTAATTTAGCCATGTTTGTATGCTTTGTATGATCAGAATGCTTGAGTGGTGTGTTATGAACCTGTCCAATCGGTGAGTTTTACGTTGGAGATCAAGAAGTTGTCTTTCTAGAAGATCTTTTGAAGACTAGAACTAGAAGAAGGATCTAAGCTTTTAGGGCAAGTATTATATGGGATCTTCCTTGATGTCCTAATCATGATGTTTTAAATCAAATCATAGGCAAGTGTCTAATCTTGTTACCATAGGGCTTACCTAGATTTGATTACCTTGAACCTTGAAATCCTTTGGGTTACCATTGCATATGGGTAGTTATTGCTAGTGCTCCATTTAAATAAGCATGATCTTTAATCATGTTTTATGACTACATGAGATGATAAAGTAAAACTTGACTTTTTAGTAACATGGATTTAGGACCCTATCTGTCAGCAAAAGCTGGGACATACAGTACAACCATGAGGGCTATAATGGCTCTGGCTTTAGTTCAGTATGAGGGTAACTCACTTGCATGTGGCAGTTCACGAAAGTTGCCATTGCTGAGCGATTGCGGGTTGCGGCTGGAGTGGCGACCGCTGCGTATGTGTACCATCGAAGGGCTCCCGTATACCCCTTGCCCGTGGATCCGTAGTGTCTGTTGTTTGTCAGCGAGCCCCTTTGAAAGACTTCATAGTGAACCCTGCCGGCCTTCCTTGGAAGTGGGTAAGAGGTTCGCTACCTCGGGCGAAAGGGCAAATCATGACTTGTGGGTAAAGTGTACAACCTCTGCAGAGTGTTAAAAACTGATATATCAGCCGTGCTCACGGACACGAGCGGCCCAGTAATGGAAAACTCATAGAAACAATGTTTACATGTTGGTTATTACTTGTGAATCACTTTATCATGCTATTTGTGTTATTCATTCAAATGCTATATGATCATGCGGTTTAATTTGGGGGCTTAAGCATAACTTATGACACATCCATTGTAAGGTTTTGAATCAATTAAAAATGCCTACCGCAGTAAACCAGTGTCAACTTTTTGAGCCTCATGAACCCCATATATACTTGTTGAGTACAAGATGTACTTACGCTTGTTTACTTTTCAATATTTGGATAAAAATCCCGGATGGGTACCAGTTTGCAAGAGTCTCGAGCAGTTAGGCCTGTGATCAACCAGTCAGTTGGTCCCTGTGGAGTGGAGTCTTCGCCTGAAGATCGGAGTGTCTTACCGTTGTTTGTTCTCTTAAGGTTATTTCTTTGACCTTATATGTTATGTATTTAAGTATTGTCTTTTGATATTACCTTGTTCTATGGCTATATGTGAGAATTGACTTCCTGGTCTCACATATGGTGTATATCTGGTTTTGTTCTTAAAACCGGGTGTGACAGTCGGTCGACCAACCTGTGGACCCACTTGGCCTCCCTAGCCCCCATGATCCTAGAAACACCTTCCAAGACACTTCCTAGCCCTTGGATCCAAGTATGTTTACCTCCCAACGGTTCAGATTCATGTCATGAGGATCCATGGGCCCACAACATGGATATCAGCGAGATAAACACCTCAGAACAAACAATCACTGAAGATGACAAGTGGGACCAGCATACAGGAGGCAAAGGTGGGCCAGGAGCCCCATAGGTGGATCGGCCGATCCACCCCTGGGTCCCACCAGGCTACCCACATGCCCCTGTGCTATGGGACACCTCCTGAGGAAAGGTGGTAGGGCCCACCTGCCATAGGTGGATCGGCCGACCCTGGCCACGTGCCCAAAGGGTGCACTGACCTCCCCACCGACTCCCTGCATGCCTCCATGCAACCACTTGATCTCCCCCGTTGATCTAAGACGGTTCTAATGACGGTTTGATCCTACGGTGGATGACGGGTGACGGAAGTGACGCGGATCGCTGACGTGGCACTAGGCTCTCCCTTTAGCTATAAATAGACCCCTAGAGCTCCCTATTCATGGTGTGCCTCATTGGAGAAACTACTCTCTAGTCTCTTAGCGGAGCTCTTCAGTAGTGTTATGCTAGTTGGAGGAGAGTGAGGAGATCCTTCTGGAGAAAGCCCGGGTCCGTCGGGAATCTTCTCTGGAGTTCTTCCTCAGCGGATGCGAGTCTCTTGTAAGTTTACGCTTGTAAGTGACCTCTTATGAGTTCTTTATAGTATTCAGTGCTCTAAATCTGGTTTAGCTATTATACAACTTTTCCTGCTTGATCATCGCTTTGCTCTGAGTAAAGTGCTTTAATCTTAGGCCCAGGTTAAAGTAGTAAGATTAGTGTAGACGTGGTGTCTAAGCTTAATCTTGCCTTTGTAAACTGCTTATCGCGCAGATTGAACTCTATCTACTCTTTGTATTCCACCACGTGTGTAAGATAAGTTCTTAAAAGGTAAGGCTTCAATACAACGTGACGGCAAGGTCCGGTTAGAGTTTTGCCCTCTTTCTGATCTATCCCGTCGCCTCCTGCAAGAGAAGGGCCGATAAGGCCAGTATAACCAGCTATCCCTTGTTAGACATCTGTGATATATTGAACCTCTCAACCCAGTTATCATAATCTCCCTTGATCCATCATAGGACATATCTTTAATCCTAGTTAGATCACTATCGTTCCCTGAGAAAAATAGGATACCTGGAATACTCCCAGTGAAGTGCTACATCGATATAATCTGTGCTCTTGCGGATTTATCCAATAGTCATAAGAAATACCAACAAACACTCGTTTGTATCGACATAATTTGAGGTTGAAGAAACAGGTGGAGTGCCAAGATATGTTCCACAATCAAGGATGGGAAGGAGAGTTCACTTCCAAGAAGCCTACACTCAAGGTTCCTACTGATACTCAGACGTGGTACACCTATGAGGATACAACTACAACTACAAGGAAGGACAACATCAACAATAGAAGAGGAAGAATAAATCTCAACAACCAAGAGAAGACTTCGTGTGGATGGTCAACACTATCGATTTAGGGTTTGATCACCTCCTACTATCACCTCTCTAAGCTAGATGATCTAGGAGTACCTACCATTGATTGCAAGATCAAGGAAAGTGCATTCTACAAGATATTCTGCGATATTGGATCAAGCATCAACATAATGTCTGAGAGGGAATCGCAAAGGATGTCATGGTCAACATGATAGATCACTATGTTCTCACCAACTTCATGGTTCAAGATATGGGAGATGAAGATGAAGTCCACCTCATTTAAGGAAGATCTTTCCTCAACACCACTAGTGCAATCATCTCCATGAAATCATGAGAGATCCATTTCCAATTACCTGAAGAGAAGAAACAAGCCACCAAGGATGGATGGACAGACTATCTGGGAGAATTAACAATATATGAAGATCAATTCAATAATAAGGATAAGAGTTCTCCTGAGAAAGAAGTCGTACCACCAACAGAGGATGTATCACCTGCTACAGAGGAAGGAGAAAGCAGAACCTAAGACTGAGGAATTATGGAATAGGAAAGATACTTCATCGAAACACCAACACAAGAAGAGCAAACATCCAAGAATTCATCAGGAGTGGACCACAAGACATTTGAACCAGAAGAGAGGTCCGGTTCGACGGACCTAAATCTCCGAACCTTAGCCGGAAGGTAAACTCGGTAAGTTATCTGCATATTTATTTTCCTCTGCATTACATTGTTGTACTCTAGCATATTTACTTTCCATAAATATTTTTAGTACTATTTATATATATCATCCTTAGTATAATCCATTGCATAATCATCTTAATCATAGCATATCTATATTATTGCAGTGCATTGCATCATAAAAAGAAAAACCTTTAAGCCCCATGTGAATAAGTCTTCCAACTATTTATTGTGGAGGCATAAAAAAATATTGCATTAGTCATTTGCATATAAAATTGAAAATCTAAAAATATAATTGAATATTTGAATTCTGCAAAGCTCTAGGCAATCAAGGCATAAATAGTTTACCGCTAACGCTTAATCTGTTCCACGAGCTTTGATGTCTATTTGAGAAGTACCACTACATCAACTATCATCTTTGAAGTCTCAGAGAAGTGAAGTAAGTCTACACTGTCTAAATGAATGACTATGTCAACATCCAGCTTGGGGGAGAGCACCCCCATGTATCCAGGTAAGTATCCTTGCCCACTTAGGTTTACTTTTACTTAGATATTAGTTACATAAATTTAAATTCAAATAAAAAAATGTGAGCACATGAAGGTTCACACCTAATTAAATAATTACAAATCACAAAACTATCAACTTAGACATTGTATATCTATGGGATTTTCATTGTCTACTTTATCCTTAATAGAGTTGCCTATTTAGTAATAATTATAGGTGTGTTTAGAAGTTGCTAATAATAAAATGAAGAAATTTGAAGATAACTCTATGGAAATGATGAATAGTTGCTCTACCGTAATTCTTTTCAAGTACCTAGTTTTCAGCCTTGAATTCTCTCGAGTTTTAGACATAACTGTTTTGACATAAGATTTACTCTGAACCTGAAACTTGTGGGTTGCGAATGCTTGAGCTAAGTCTAGGTAGTTGATAGGTATGATATGATAAAGTTGAGCTGCTATTTATCTTGTTCCTAGCAATACTAGAGTTCTGGAGAATTTATTTTTTTAAAATTGAAAATATTACATGATGAGTCTCTATATGATGAGAGCTTGAATTCCTACCACAGCCATATATGCATGCCTGGTAGATTAGGAAAACATTCACTATCATATTTACTGCTTGTATTTGCATTGAGTTTTGTCAATCTTTGTTGACCCTTAGAGACTTGTCATTCTTTTAAAATCAAGATCACGTACACTCCACTCATATATGCTACTTCTATCCTGGAGGTACGCATCCACATATATGTCATTAAGATCCACCAGAAAAATGCTCTACTCCTACCTTGGGAGTAAGTAACCAAAAATATCCCAGTTCTCCACCTATCCATATATTTCCTTGTTATCATCTCTCAAAAGTGTTATTATAGAAAGAGACTTGGGGTTGTCAAAAAAATAAAAAAAATAAAAAAATAAAGAGAGTAAAATATGGACAAGTGTCCTATCAAAACAATGGGTACTTAGATGCTCGCCTCTCTAAAAAACCAAGCAAGCCCAAGTTCTCTAAAAATTCCAAGTTTCAAAACAGAGATGTATGTATATATGTATTCAAGGAGCAGAGTAAAATTAGGTTTCCATCATACACCCTCATATATCTGCCATAAACCATTATCCACCACATATCCACCCTCATACATCCACCATATATCCCATACACATGCACATCTTGATTTGATTGTATGCCCGGTTTCTCTGGATCCATTGTTTGACTTTACAATATATGCTTTGCAAGTATGTTTGCGTTGTTTCTCCCCCACCTATGAACTCCATATATTGCCTATTAGTTATAGGGTGAGAGAGAGAGAAAGCACATTGTTACTTTGCCTGTTCCAAATAATATTCTGAGAGAAGGCATAACACCATTGTTGCCTTGGTAAGGATCCACAAATTCCACATATAGAGTGAGACTTGAGAGGGTCATACAAAAGATACTTTGAGTTTTATTTTGAAAACTTTGCAAAACTCCGGGATGAAGGTAAAGTCAAGAGCTTGAGACATAGTACTTGGCTTGATCATTCTACTTTTCAATTACTCAAGACCCAAGTGATGGCTATAAGCCCCATGGTTAAAGGTAATATGGGTAAGTTTGAACGTCAGAATAGTTTACTCTAATCCAGAGGAGAATTCTTGCTTGAATGCCTGTGTACCTTTAAGGCGTGAAAGCATTGTAGCAACTCCTGATCCATCATTGAGTTCATCTTTGCTCAGGGACGACAAAAAGGTAAGCTTGGGGGAGTTGTTGATGGTCCTTAAGTACCAAGTTGAACCATCAACTAAATAAGGAAAAGGATCATAATGAAACCACTATCTAGAATTAGGGTTTATACTGACATAATTCCACGAGTTTTAGTGAATGTCTGTTTTTGTGGGGGTTTATCAGGAAATACCAAGGAAATGCCCACATGCCATGTTTACATAGAGATAATTATCAAAGGCACAATTTTCTATACTCTAGAAGGTTCTAGGAGACACCAGAATGAACGGGAGGCGAAACGGGCCCGGAGCCAGGGCGCCCGCCCTAGCCCCTAGGGCGTCCGCCCTGCCCCTGCAGCCAATCAGGCTCTGCTTCGCGGATCGTCCTCCACCGCCTTTGAGTATGAATCTAAACCCTTCATATAGGTTGGTTTGATCTAACAACCCACGTTCATTTGAGGAGGCTATATAAGCAAGGCCCCTAACCCCCTGAGGATCCATCTCATCTTATTATTCTTCTCCAGAGCAAAAGCTAGAGTTTCAATTAGATGTAGAGAAGGAGAGAGGTCCCTCTTGTTGTCTAGATCTAGTTCTTCTAGTTCTAGTTCATCTAGTTGTAATTAGAGGTGAGAGAGAGCAGGAGAGAGCTAGGAGGAGCCGGATCTGTCAGATCTTCCTCAACATTGTACTTTTGCAGCATCTGGTTCGGAGCAATCTCCAGGTTCTTCATTTATTTCTAAGTATCTTATTTCAGTTCTTACTTTATTTTATTTACAGGATCTCCGCTCGTATCGAGTGCTCTAGATTACAATTGGAATTAGAGTAGTAAGCGATAGTGTAGACGTGGTGTCTAAACTAGAGTTTACATGAGTTTGCGCCCAATCCTACGGACAGTTGTGGTATTCCCAGGGGTGACAGCTCTGTAAGGCCTTTGTAGTCCACCATGTTTGGGTTGGTGATTTCGTAGAGCTTTTGGCAGCTTCCCCCCGACTACCTTTTCCCTAGTCTTATTCGAGAGTCAGGAAGGTACTGTTGCTCCAAAGTAGAGTATAGTGGGCCTTTGATTAGATAGAACCCCTTAGAAAGCTCTAAAATCTCTCTACCCATTTATCTTATCTATCCTTGGACGCTCTTAGTTCTTATCTAGTACACTTCACATTCCCCATGGAAATCGATACCCTTGGAATACTCACGGGTGAAAGCTACAACGGTATCCGTGCGCTTGCGGTTTTATCTGTTTGCGTTAAGAAATACCAACACTAGTATAGAGGGGTAACGTATAATTTGATAGGAAGGTAATGAATGAACAAGCCAAGGTAAAAGATAACTAAGCATAACTAGTAACTATATCTAGGTGGGAGGACAACAAGAGAGACAAGGACTCCTATGATCTTTACTCTACTTCAATGTACTTAGCAGATTAATTAGTCTAAACACAATAGATTGCCTCCTCAAAACAAGTATGTTAGGCGATAGGATAGATCAGTAGGAGATGAAACTCCTATCTGACCGTGATATCTATTTATGGGGGTCTTACCTTTTAAGAACTTGCCTCAGAACATGTGGTAGGATACAAAGACTAGACAATACTGTCACTCTCTTGCTAGCTTCCACAAATAATCCGTGCCACAAGAGGTAACCAAGGGTAAGATCATGTATAAGAACCACGCTTACATACAACTCACTACTTTAATTGTGATCTACAACCAAAGCACCCTATGACAGACAATGATCGCATACAAGAAGTGCCACAAAGGATCACAATCTCTTTATATAAAGGCTAGTAATAAGCAAAAGCACATAACAATACTATAACAAGTATAGTAATGCTCAAAGTAAATACTAAGTAAAGTATAGGAAAATTAATATATTGAATAAAGTAAAGTCTTACAGAAAAGGAAAGGTACAAGAGCTATACCAGACTCTCCAGTAGACAATTCTGGAAATCCCGAGCACAGCTCAACTCTATTCTAACTCCCACACTAGACTACACTACTAAGATAATTCTAAGTAAATGAGCTTGTAGGCTTGTCCACCATGTGTGAAGAGGGGGGGTATGAGCCTCTATTTATAGTGAGAGGTGGAGTAAGGGCTACTCCACTGCCACGTCATCCATCCAGGAGAGTTCCATCTTGGTCCCTTGGATCCACCGCCTTCAAACCACCTCAGAATGGATGGATTTGATCTCCATCACATGGTAAATGTGACAGGGAGTAACCTGAGCCTTCGGAGGGGACTTAGGGGTGTCGGCTGACCCCCTCCCTATGACATGTGGGCCCTTCCACTACTTCTAGAAGGAGTCCCCCACAGCTTAGGGAGGAGCTGGGAGGTTGTAGCCCTCCTAGGGGGATCAGCCGACCCTCCCTAGGGGTCTTGGGTCCACCACCACCTTCTATAAGGTGGCCTCATCTGTCATGGAGCTTCGTTGACTCTTTTGAGGTCTTTGGAACGTTTTTTCTCTTGTTGTGAGACCATGGATCCTTGTCCACTTGATCTGGAGCGTTGAATGAAAGCACAAGATGCATCTAAGGGTTGTAATCATCTTGGGATGGATCATGGTGACTTGGCAAGCTAGAAGCCTCCAAACCCAGGTCGGCCGACCTGTGTTTGGGGTCTTTAGACCTGGCTTCCGGTGTGAGATCTCCTGGACATGTCAAGAGTCTAATGGTGCAGAGGGACTGGACCCCTGTTTGGGCCCAATCACAGGTCGGCTAACCTGCAAAAGGAGCCTACAACACCCCTGTTTCTCCTGAAATATCATCTCCTGCAAGAATAAGCTTTCCAAGTACATGTGGAACTAATTATTGATAAATATGTTCATGAAGTGTTAGTCTTCCCTTAGAACCGAGGCTGTTGGCGGTGAGTATGTAAAAATATGTCATTATTACCATCAACAACTACATATTTTTAGTAGGAACTAGAATATAAGCATATAACCTTTGTTCTTCATTAGATATGTAGTGAAACATCACTTTTATATATTTTATTTAATCTAGGTGCAAGTTCTCAAACTCTAAATTAGTCATAACAATATAAGTGGGAACACTCCTAAACCCTAACCATTCACACAACCGGTGTCTCCTTGTTGCACAAGCCCATGTTGTTTCCCCTTATATCCATATCCCTGGCCATGTGTGGCCGATTTCATCATAGTGCTCATGCCTATTTGCACATGGACCATCTTCCTTCCTTGTTGATAATCATAGGACATCCCTCCTCTTTATCATAAATCCCTTCGTCAACTATGTGCATGGTCCCTCTGTCTCCTTGTTGATCCCTTTCCACAACCATGTACACACCATTGTCCATTTCCCATGTCCCTGACCCAACCACGAACATCGCCAACCCTTGTCCTTATTTTTGACCCTCTTTACTAACTCAATATCATTGTCGCTATCGTCTTAAACTTGATCAAAGCACATGCTACCATTCCTCATATTTGTCATCTCCTTCCCCAGCTCAATTCGATAACCCTTGATCCATATCATGAATCCACCTTCCTGACCAAGAATTCTCCCCATAGGGATGAAGTTTCCTACTTCATCCTCCCAAATGAATGGATGAATGCTTAAATAGATTAGGGTTTAGATAATGCATGGACGAATGAAATGTACTTAGAAATTTGTAGATTTTTAGATATGTTTTTCTTGATGTAAAGTACCAATGTGTTTGAGGATATTATTTTGCTTATATTGATATTTTAGAACTCTGTCAGTTGTAATAACATCCAAGTGTAATACCCAAAAATTTGGATAAATCTCATTAGCTTTGTTTGGGTATTCTCAAATGGTTAGGAAAAATATTTTTTTCATTAGATTAAATATGGTATGGATCACAATACAAGAATACAAACATGTTTGTTGCATTCATGCTAGCGCATTAGTGTTTTGTTTAACTTCGAGAATTGGTTTAAAATCACTTGAATTGAATTAGTTTACAAGCTGAAAGGATCAAGATGCCCAAGAGGGGGGGTGAATTGGGCTTATTTAAATTTCTAATGCGAAAATTAAATCCTAAGAAATTACCAATTCCCCCTTAGTGCCTACAAGGTGTGTCCTACCTAGAAAGCGAGTAGTAATTCAAGGAATGGAAGAACACCCTATGCAATTCAAGTCAAGCAATAAGAAACAAGTGCGGAAAGTAATGCTTGAAAGTAATTGTGGTAAGTAAAGAGAGAGGGGGAAGAAGAATGTTGACATGTCGACGTTTTGCTGAGGTATCGAGGATTCGACACTACCCCTAGTCCTTGTTGGAGCACCCGCGCAAGGGTATCACTCCCCCTTGATCCTTGCAAGGACCAAGTGCTCTCTATGGGCTGATTCTTCGCTGCTCTGGCTCGGTGAATCGCCCACAACCGATCACAACTTGTGGAGGAGGGTCATCTACATGCTCTGGATGATCACCATGCCTCCGATCGCCACCAAACCGTCTAGGTGTTGTCGATCACCCATAGTAACAAGCTAGAACTCTCACTTGACTCACACAAGCCTCATGAGATGGATGGATGCGCACTTGAACTCTTGGAACTCACTAATAAGGGCTCTAAGCAATGGATTAGCAAATCTCACTCCTCACTAGGGCTCTTGATCTCTCTCACACTCCCAAGGTGTCTCTCAGCTGATCAAATGAGTAAAGGCCAGAGGAGAGAGCATGTGTTGGGATATAAATACCCCCAACACAAAACTGCCCGTTGGGCAGATAGACTGCACATTTTAAAGGGGCACCGAACGCTCCAGTGCCTGGACCAATGACTAATTCCTGCTCAAATCCAAGAGGGATCAGACGCACCGATGCCCCTGTACCGGATGCGTTCGGTGCTTCACTGCACTCTCAGATTCCTCTTTGTCTTCACACCGGACCCCTGAGTCCGGTGGCTTGCCACCGGACATGTCCGATGGCTCAAGGAGCTCTCTGAAATCTCTCTGGACTGTCATCGGATGCACCCACCAGACTCGAGGGCACTGAGTCTGGTGCCAGCACCCGGTGTGCTTTCTGCTCTGATGTGTTCACCAAACGCACTAGTGACTCTTCTGAGGTAAGTCCGGTGCCGACCTGGGCCCGAGGGGCGCCAACTCGTGGGTATAGCGGGCTGGGCTGAATTCTCCTGCGCACTCTAACAAGTGGTATCAAAGCCATGGTCGGAAAACCTAGACAATCTCAGGAGTCACATGTGATGGGGGAGGCCGTTAACGCTTGGAGTTCACACGGGTTGTGTAATGAGCATTGGACTCGGGGCTTGAAAACGTCTTCAGAGATCACATGGTGTAGTGTGATGTGTGACGGGGGAGATTGTTGGGTTTAGTCCCACATTGGTAATTGATGGCGGGGGAGCACAACATATAAGGCGGGGGCAGACCTCACCTATCAGGCTAGTCTTTTGGGTTGAGTAGGCCCAAGGCCTGATATGTTGTGGGCTCCGGTGGACCTGGGCCCGAGGTGCGCTAGCTCGTGGGTATAGCGAGTTGGGCCGAATTCTGCTGCGCACTCTAACATTCGATGCTAGGTGCACATGCGTCCGGTGCTACTTAAACACCTCAATCTTCTCCAAATCGAATTTCATCGAATATGGAAGTTGTTCTAGGCTATCTTAGGGTCAACCTAGGATCACTTAGGGATATGAATGTCAAGTGTGCACCACACCTACACCATGAGACTCACCTAAGTCAAGCTACTCATTCTAACCCCCCTAATAGTATGGACAAAGGTAAAATAAAGACCTAATCTACTCTAAGTGTCTTTCATCTCTTTTTGACACTTAGACCTAGACTAACACAGTCTTTGTCTCCATCCTATGAAATCTGAAACGATATCCATCTTGGGGGCATTAGAAAACCATTTGTTGCCCATTCATTCATTGTGATGATGGCCTAAGACTCTAATTGCCTCTGTAAAAAATATGTTAGCCATAATAACCTTGTGTTATCGTTAATCACCGAAACCATGGATAAAAATGCAAAAATAGTTTCTTCCCTTTTCCTCTCTTTTTGGCAAATTTTCTATTTTGAACCACATCAGCACACATGCCCATGCATACAGTACGGTCCATGAGCTGACAAGAGTATAAGAATGTATGATCATAAGTCATAGCATAGGGCTAAAACGGCTGTGGATAAAAACAGAATATCCTGACAAAAAATGGAACAAGTGAAAATGGCCCAAAAAACAGTCATATGGTATTTGTCCTCTGCTTTCCAGATTTACCAAAAATAGAAAAATAAAAACAGATAGTCAGAACGACAATCAATTTGAATTTGAGCAGGTTAAATGTAAAAATCAGGACAAAATTGAACGAGATTCGTCCTGACTTTTTTCACCCTTCTACATGCATACCACCCTTCATTGCCACCAACCCCACCCCCAGGTCCGTTCGACTGTGGAATGCCAAGATAGAGGGGACGGTATTCTCTTGTAGATAAAACTAGGTGTACACTCTTTCAAAGACTTTGAAACTTAGCTTGAAACCTATTTAAACCGGCATTATTAGGGCCATAGGTTTGATTTCACTCAACTGCACACCCAATCCATGTGCATCGCAATTAAATATTGTGGCCAGCCGATGAACAATAAAATGAAATTATGCATTCGGGATTGTTTTTTCCTTGATGGATCAACTCAAAGCACTCTAGATGACCTGAGACGTACTGGAAAGGACAAAATGGAACCTTCAATTGGGTTGGTCTAAGAGTTGCTGAACATTAGTGGAGATGCCAAATAATACTAATCTAAATAATGGTGGGCATATAGATCGATTACAAAGATAACAATTTTTTTTCTTCAAAGAGAATATTAGTGGTGATATATAACAAGCTAGCTAGCCGCCTATAAATAGATAATTCTCCATTTTATTAAGATGGCGGTCCTTTGTTAAACATTGGCACGGAAATGTGCTTTAATTCACTTTGTCAACGAATTATGTATACCCTGTTTGTGTGCATTCATGTGCAGAGTTTATTCTCTGAAATAGTTAAAAAACTATATGAGAAGTCAGAGCTAAAGATGACACCTCATTGGACCAACGCACTAGTAGTAGTAGTAGTAGTAGAGATCATGTGTGCATATAACTAATTGCTTGTTAGTCCAAGAGTCTAGTACTATGTGCATATTAATATCGCAGTCAATGTTTTGATTTGTACGGTCGACAGGATGTGCGCTCCAAGAATTGGTAGAGTAAAAATATCCCGTACCTGCTGCCGTGCATGAATGGCATCTACATTCGTTCCTTCCTGACACTGCTACAGAAAACATCTTTCCTGATTTCCCAAATCGACTTTAGTCTCGACTAAAATTGGATCCGGGACTAAAGATACCTTTAGTCCCGATTGGTAAACCTTTAGTCCCGGTTTGTGGAACCAACCGAGACTAAAGGTAGACCTTTAGTCACGGCTGGTTATATGGACTGGGACTAAAGTTCCCCGAACTCTTCTTACTCCCCCAGTCCGAGACCGAGAGTTCATTTCTTCACTCTGTTCTTACTCTGTTCTTCACTGTTCTTCATCTCCTCTTCGGCCATTGCTCTTGTTCTTGGTGTTCTTCATTGTTCTTCATCTCCTTTTCGGTCATTGCTTCATTTGATCACTTCTACGCCTCTATCGACTCGTTGAAAGGTTACTATCTTCAACCTCTCATATTTTAGCGGCAACATATATTGTTTCTTGGTTTATATGTGATTTTTCTTTATGATTTTCTCTTTTTTGTCATTTTAAGCTTCATTCACTTGACATTATTTGAATATTTTGAAGAAGACAACTAAAACTAGTATTCTAAGTATACACCTTTCATTTCAACTATGTCTACCACATTTTATGGTTTAATTAGTTGAAAATAGAGATTTTAGTGTATTATTTAATTTAATTAGTTGAAAAAATAGAAATAGATTTATTTTTTCTAATAGAGATTTTAGGGTATTATATGTTCCACATTTGAAGATTAATTTAGCTTAGTTTGAGAATTATAGATTTTTTTGGATATTATTAAATGAGGAATTTATGGTAGATTGTTCTTGATTTATATATATGCCACTTGAGTTCAAAATAATTATTTATTTAGATGAAAAAGATAGATACCTAGAATACTTTAGTTGTATACATAGCATATTTGATGATTTTAGAGAAATGTAAATTTTAGTTGTTTTATTTTATTTGTTTAGAATATGAGGAATTTATAATATCTTGTTTGAAAAATGAGTATAGAGAGTAGATGACAACTGCTTCGGGGTACTCGGCCTCTAATCGGGTTCCAAAGCGACTAAGACCAGACCTCCCTCTCATTACATGTGGCAAGTGTATGCAAAAGACTGTGAAAGAGTACCGAGTGGGGAAGGCGGGTCCCAACAACGGTCGAATCTTCTATAAGTGTCCAGATCGCAATGTGAGTTATATATTTTGTCTCATTTGATGGTTATGGTTAATTTGTACCTATTATACCTGATGATTTTGATTTAAGTGTTGATTTTTTATTTCTATTTTTAGCGGGATGGCACTGGATGCCATGGCTGGTACTGGGAGGAAGATTATGTTAAACATGTGGCGGAGGCTACGAAGGCTGATGAGGCAGCGAGCCAGCTCAAGGATTTGTCTGCTTTAGTTGGGATTGGTCGGGAGATCATTATGCTACTGAAGTGCATATTAGGTTCTCTGTATATAGTGCTAGTTGTCTTAGCATGTGTTATGTTGAGGCTTTCATAGAGGATACATTAGGCTTTGTGTGACTCGGAAATGACACATGATGGTATTCCATCTAATGTTATTTTAATGCAGACCTTTCGGTATTTTTATAATTTCATTTTTTGATCAAAATAAGAAATTTAATTATGTTTTGGGTCATATAATGCAGATGATGACACGCCATTGGATGTACAATGTAGATCGCCGCACCAAAGAGTTCATTAATGGCGTGCATTATTTCTTAAGAGCGGCTGAGGCAAACAAGCGAGATGGTAATTTCATGTGTTGTCCATACACCTTGTGCAAGAATTTAAAGGAATATTGTAGCTCAAGGACTCTTCACTCACACTTGTTGAAGTCGGGTTTCATGTCAAACTATATTGGACCAAGCATGGAGAAACCGGAATTATGATGGAAGAAAACGAAGAAGAGCAATTGGACCCTGACAACATTATTGCTCAATATGGTGACTTAAATGATACTGCAATGGTGAAAGCAGAAGAAGAGGCAGGGGCAGAGGACACACTCTCTGAATATGATGGTCTTGGTGAAGTCATTCGTGATGCACAAAGAAATTGTGAAAGTGAAAAAGAGAAAGCTAAGTTTGACCGCATGCTAGAGGATCACAATAAACTACTATACCCGAGCGCCGAAGATGGGCAAAATAAGTTGGGTACAACACTGGAGTTGCTACAATGGAAGGCAAAAAATGGCATATCTGACAAGGCATTTGGGCAATTACTCAAGATCCAAAAAAAGATACTTCCGAAGCCTAACGAATTGTCTGCCACTATGTACGAAGCAAAACAGGTCGTGTGCCCTCTAGGATTAGAAATCCTGAAGATACATGCATGTCCTAATGACTGCATCCTGTACCGTGGCAAGGACTACGAGAATTTAGATGAATGCCCTGTATGTAAAGTGCCGCGGTATAAGATCAGGAGAGATGACCCTGGCGATGTTGAGGGCGAAGAGCGTCCTAGGAAGAAAATCCCTGCCAAAGTTATGTGGTATACTCCTATAATACCACACTTGAAACATCTTTTCAGAAACAAGGACTATGCGAAGTTGTTGCGATGGCACAAAGAAGACCGTAAGACAGACAACATGTTGAGAGACCCAATTATTGAGCAGGGTTTGGGCTTGGTTCGTTGGAAAACACCGTCTGGATCTGGAAGTGGCACTCGTGATCCTGTCCTGCTAAGTGTAAGTTCTACTAGCTCTCATAATCTGTTACCTTAGCATGCTTTAACATATGCGTATGATGATGATAATAATCGTTTTATATCTTACAGTGGGTTCTAAAGCAGCCCCCAGACAACAATATGTGTGGATACTACGTTTGCGAGTTCCTCACGGTGTATTCAAGAAGTCTTAATGAGACACTAAAAGTATGTGATATGTATATATAATACATCTATTTTTATTTATTTGTTGCTATTAACTAAATCTTATGTATATTAACACTTGTTACTTTATAATGCAAATTGAAGACTCAATGGTTGAGGAACCAAGTGTTGCAAGCCGTCCGCCTCAATGGAATTCAAGAGAGCATTGTTGGATTTCTTCTTGAAAAAGTGCTCAAACCTAAAGGCGAGTACTATTTGGACCCGGTCGAACCACTGAAGCCAAATCAAGACGAACATCTGTATGACATTTAAGTGGCGAGAGCGGTTGTGTCCTAAGTCAAATATGAATGAATAAGGATGTAAATTTTATGTGCATATATATATATATATATTATCCTTATGTATATATAGCTCCATAATATATTTATATAGAGTTTCATAGTTTATTTGTGTGTTTAATGCTTGAAACTAACTTATAAGTGCGTGAATACATGTATTAGCAGTGAATACATGTATTAGAAGCGAAGAATACACACATTTAAATACCTAATCTTCAAAGTCCACATATGATATCACTTGTTAGATCATATGTGGACATATAGGTTTGTGAGCAACGTACCTGACGACGTGCTTGAAACTTTTTCAAATTTTTACCACAACATACGCACATGAGATCATGACACGTGCACAAGTTTCGTGATTTTCGTAATATAATTAGAAAACTACTACCACCGAAGTTGGCCACGTTGTCCTGTGAGCACATTGATCGAACTTTCGAGACACGTCATGGATTTAGCCATCATTTACACCAACAAACAAGGATAACATTTTTTGAACGAATAAAATCTATTATTTCATGCACCTGCAGTTCAAATGAACATTAAGCGGAAAAAATTGAAGAAAACAAAATAAACTAAGGAAATATACTAAAAAGCAATGAAAACCTTCCAAATTTAAACATGTTGTTTTCCATAGTTCAATAAGCACACACAAAAAATTGGGACCAAAAAAACAAAAAATAAATAAATAAGTTGCCGAGGGTCTAGGTTGGCACTCGGCAACTTAATTCGAACCAGGGCAAACCAAGTAGCCTAGAGGCCGATTCGACCCAGCCCAAGCTGCATGCAACTAGGGTTTCGGCCCAGCCCAGCCTCACGGAGTATATATACGTGGACTTAGGGTTTCAGCTGTTTCACCCTCTCCCTCTCGTCTCTCTCTCCCTCAGCCGTCGCACCCTCTCCCTCCCGAGCGGCTCCCGAACGGCACGTGGCCGCACACAGTAGCCCAGCGGCGCGGCTCCCCCTCGGCCTCGCCCCTCCCCCTCTCTCTCTCACAATCGGCGCGGCGCTCCCCATCAGGCCGGCGGTGCGGGCGCGGTGCCCGGCAGCGTGGGCGCGGCGGCCGCCCTCCCTCCCGGGTCTCGACGCTCTGCCCCTTCCCCATCCCGCCGCGGAGGCGTCCTCCTGGCCCCCTCTTTGGCGCCCCCTCTCCTGCCTCTACTCCGACGCAAGCGGGAGACGACCGACGGCGCCCAAGCCCCTAGCCCGCTCCCCTCCCCTCCCAACCGACGGCGCCCAAGCCCTTAGCCCGCTCCCAGATCTGGGGACGCGAGCGGGTCGCTCTACTTCGGCGAAGCGGCGACGCACATAGCTGCGAACAGGTGCGCACGGGTGTGAGGCAGCGGCAGCCGAGGAGCGGGCTCGCGAGGTTTGGATCTGGGTGGCGGCGCGGCCGGCCCAGATCCAGGCTCGTGTGGCTTTTTTTTTATTCAATTAACAGAGGCTCCTACAATTTCGGCACAATAAATAAAAAAAATGGCTGCTAGAGTGCGCAAATAATATATATATTTTTTTAAAAAATAGTTGCCGAGTGCCAGCCACGTCGGCACTCGGCAAAAAATCCGTCAATGTTGATGGCCCGATTGTTTTTGCCGGGTGCTTGATCTAGCATTCGGCAAAAAAAATAATACTCGGCAAATTAGTTGCCAAGCACTACTATAGAAATGGCAAACAATGTCAGTTCAAAACTCCCCTTCAGTGGCGGGTTTTGAACCGGCACTGGTAATTCGGCAGTGATGAGGTCAAGCCATCGCTGCCGATTATGCCAAACCGGCAGTGATGGCTCAAGGATCACTGCCGGTTCGTATTACAAACCGGCAATGATGCTTGAGCCATCACTGCCGGTTCATTTAACCAACCGACAGTGAATGTAGGATATCACTGGCGGTTCTAAGTGATCCGGCAATGATTTAATTTTTATAATTTACATTTATTACAGAAACCATCAACATTATATTACAGAAACCATCAACATTTATATTACAAAAATTCATAGATGTGTCTTAAACATATTGTACATGCATTACAATAGTTCAATGATTTAGTACTACCAGTTCGGAGAAGTGTAAGTCACCTATCTTGTAACCAATAATCTCATCGATAAACAACAACGTATTAAATAGTACACTCTCTGTTGCTTCACACTTACGAGTACATGGTGTACTAACTACGTTTAACGGTGGTCGAGTAGTTGGTGGGTTTCCCTTCTTAGTCGCAACCAACTTTGCTTGAAACCCTGCAGTAGTTAGTGTTGACTCTTCATCAGCATATTGTCAGTCATAACCCAATGCATCCATTACTTGGTTCAGAATTGCTTCAAAACTACACCCTACGTAGGTCATGTCATACTCCTCTACCTATAAGTATTGGCACAAGGTAGTGTTAATTATAAAAAACAATATTGACAACATACAAGAACAAATCTAGGTATAAGCTACGAGTCTTTGACTTACCATTGGTGAGTTCTGAGCCATTTGTTCATTGAACCCTCGAAGATCATGATACATGTTGTGATTAATACCTTGAATCTTTACTGATGACAGAGTAGGAAGTGTGATACCATTTCTTGAGAGCATAGTTGCACAAGCATAGACGACATACTTAATAGCAACACCCCGCTGGCTTGTTTGTATTCCCACCTCTGAGATTTGTAACACATTGCGCCCACCAACACCACCACGACCACGACCACTACCACGACCACGACCACGACCATGACCATGATCCATCCTAACAGCAATTGAAAATGAAATACAACATTAGAGTTTTGGACCATTGTTTACATGATTAATCTGAGCATCCACATTGTCAACCCCAAAATAGGCGAGTGTTGATTTAAGCCAAACAACTGGATCAATCATCTACATTACATATAAGATATGTTAATTAATAACTTGGATGCTCTAGTCGTGCATATGAAACATATTTTGACTAACTTACTATATTTGGAAAATTCCGTGGAGCTACCGGAAATACCGGATCGAAACTCATCCATGTACAATAACCATTCCAACCAATTTCCTCCGGTGGTGGGAGATTACGACGTCCAGCCATCTATATATTAAATCACATATACTCAGATTATATTTCATCTCTATCTATCTATCTATCTATCTATCTCTACCTATCTATCTATATCTATATTAAATTTCATATCACATATCAAATAGCATATACTAAGATTATCTATCCCTCTTATCTATCTCTCTATCTATCTTTCTCTACCTATCTATCTATCAAATCTATATATTATCCATAATAAATTTCATATAACATATCAAATAACATCTCAAATAGGCATTTCGTCGAACACAATGGTACCGTGGAGGGAGGTGGACGGGCGTCGTGGAGGAAGGTCCGTCCTCCTGCGGCCTTCACCGTGGCGAGGACGGTGGCGTGGAGCGCCGTCCTCCTGCGGCCTTCACGCGGCGGCGGCAGCGGCGTGGAGCGGAGGCGGCGTGCTACGGCGGCGGCGGCGTGCTGCGGCGGCGTGGAGGAAGAGGCGCGGCGGCGGTGGCGTGTTGCGGTGTGGAGGGCGAGGCGCGGCGGCGGCGTGCTGCGGCGGCGTGGAGCGACGACTGAGTAGGCACTGGCGCGCGTCTGAACATTTCGGAGCGCGTCAGTGCCTGCTTAAATAAAAACCTAGCCGTATCACTGCCGGTTCAAGCCACGAACCGGCAGTGAATCTCCTTATCACTGTCGGTTCGTGGCTTGAACCGGCAATGATACGGCAGAGAGACATCACTGCCGGTTTAAGCCACGAACCGGCAGTGATAAGAGATTCACTGCCGGTTCTGCTCCAGCCCCCGATAATTGGGGGTCTGTCAGAGACTGAACCGACAGTGAAGAGGCATCACTGCCGGCCCAAATACAACCGGCAGTGATGGGCCGGTAGTGATTGCCGATTCTGTAGTAGTGGAGTGCCCGAAATCTGACACTCGGCAACTAAATTAGTTGCCGACTAGCTGTTTGCTGAATGCTAGTTGTCGAGTGCGGCACTCAGGCAACTAATTTGCCGAGTGCAAAAGGCTAGTTGCCGAATGCCCCTAGCACTCGGCAACTCGCCGATTTCCTATAGTGTCGTCTCTGAAAATAAGAGTTGCATATTAAAATTTGAGTTTTCCAAACTATCTAGGACCAAGAAATGATCAAAAATAAAGTTATAGATCTCGAAAGAGTTATACAATTTTGTAGTTAATAACTTTTCATTTAAAAATAATCTATGTAAGGAAAAAAAATTACGTTGGAATTTCTCACATTTTAAATTTAAAGTTTTCAAACCATCTTAGACAAAGAAACAACCCAAACCAAAGTTGTAGATCTTGAAAAGTTGTACAATTTTTTGTACTTGATAAATTTTTTATTTGAATTCATTTAGGATCCCGAATACTCATTTCAATATCAAATGAAGATAAAATGAGGAGGACAAATATCTCTAAGGTCGCGTATTGGAGCCCCAGCGGCCACGGAGAGCCTGTTTTCACACGAAAAATCATGTGACTTGACTTCTGGAATGTCACATTAAAAATCGCCTTCCTTGTGACTTGTTACTTCTTGACCATCTGGTCTCCCTGAATTAAAAAACTGTTATTTTTAGATCCAAATTTGTAATTTCTAGACAAAGATATATGTAGTTACAGCACGAAATATAGTCGCTGCTAGAAAATGATTCCTAGAGGCTGCTCTTGTTCTGAGCCGCCTCTACAAATCTGATTTGCAGAGGTAGCTGAAAAACCACAAGCGAAAAACTAGAGCTAGCTCCATAGAGGTATCCTAACCACCTTTATATATATCCTTGGATCCATCCAATTCATTTTCAAGCAGAGGCGGGTCTAGCACTGGGTCGACCAGGGCTCGAGCCCTCACTAGTCACTACTGCCGCCTCATGTATGGAGCTCCTCCTGAATTAAACCCCTGCTACAAGCTTGTGTAATCACTAATGTAAAAAGAAGCTAAACATAGAAAATAAGTAAGAAAATCTCTCCTAGCATATGTTTGTAGATCCACCACTGTTTTCAAGATATCACATACAGTACCTGAAGGTTGAAATATCAACTACACATTCAAGGCAATCACTGTCGGCCCATGACTACCGGTTTTGTTTGGACCGGCAGTGATGCCCCTTCACTACCGGTTCTTCCTCTGACAGGCCCCCAATTATTGGGGGCAGAGGCTGAACCGGCAGTGAAACACCATATCACTGTCAGTTCGTGGCTTGAACCGGCAGTGATGCCTCTCGGTCCTATCACTGCCGGTTCAAGCCACCAACCGGCAGTGATGTGGTGTTTCACTGCCGGTTCGTGGCTGGAACCGGCAGTGAAACATTGTACAATATAAGGCACGCGAGCTCCTCTCCCTCCTCTACCCCAACAGTGCAGTGAAGTTGTGTACACTATAAAGCTTCGATCTCCTCTCCCTCCTCTGCTCCAACGGTGCAGAACAGTGCGTGAGGAGCTCCATCTCTCCATTGTTGCGGCTGGTGGATTTCTTGATCTCCATTGTTGGCTCCTCTTCACTCTTGGATCCTCATATCTTCTTGCTCTTGGTTAGTAACAAGCATAATTCTTTAGAATTGTTGGTTTACATTGTGTCAATTTGTGTTAGAGCTATGCTAGTTTTCATGATCAAGAACAGAGATGTTGCAATTTGTGTCAATTTTTTGTAGCTTTTAGATCGAAAACTATTTAGAAAAATTGTAGCACTTTGTTTTTATTGGGTAATTATTGTATAATCATTGAGTAGCTAGGTTCGAAAGATTCGTCTCGAAAATTATGGATAAAAATTGTAATTAGTTATATTTATTATTTACATTTAATACTCAATACATGCATGAAAGATATGATGAGATGTGGAATAGATTCGGTATTTATTACCAAATTCAAATTATATCGAAGAATATTGTTCAAAAATGCTTCTATTAATATGTTCCTATGTTTCCTCTGCTCTGCCCATCTTATTTTATCAGTGCAAACATGGATCGAGGGTGGATGCACGATCTGTCACATACAGACCCACGGTACTTGACGGGCATCGACGATTTCATCAAGCGAGCTAGAGTCAATGATGGGAACTCACATCTTGTATTCTGTCCATGCAAAGACTGCAAGAATACGAGAAAATGGGGCGACGTGGAGCATATAGGTTTGCACTTGATCACAAGGGGGTTCATGAGAAACTACACGATTTGGACTTTGCATGGGGAGGTTGGTCAAAATGTTAATGATGATGTGCTCATACCTAGTGTAGCATTATTGCCTGTTCATGATTACACAGAAGATGTGCCTACCAATGATGATGTGTTTGTGAATATATTAGCTGACGACACTAAGGAAAATGATGGTATTTCACAGCTTCTACATGATGTGCATGGGGGATTCCTTAGTGCTTCACAGTTGAAAAAACTGGAGATGATGAGAAAGGATGCGAAAACACCATTGTTTCCGGGCTGCCCAATAAGCAAACTGGAAGCCAACATCATGCTATTGGAGTTCAAATCAACGAATCGGTTGAGTGATAAAGTCTTCGATAACTTGTTAGTTATACTACATAAACTGTTCTTGGAGGCCGAGTTAGCAGAAAAGACTTACCTTGCGAAGCAAATGATTTGCCCAATTGGCCTCGAGGTTGAGAAAATCCACGCGTGTTCCAATGACTGCATATTGTACCGTGGAGAGAAATACAAAGACTTGGATGCGTGTCCCAAGTGTAAAACTCCCTGATACAAGCAAGGGCCATCAAATGCTGGAAACAAGACCAGAGGAGGGCCAGTAAAGTCTATGTGGTATTTTCCTATAGCTCCACGAGTGCATAGGTTGTTTGCAAATGAGAAGTCAGTCAAGCTGTTGCGTTGGCACGGCGAAGAGCGAAAGAAAGATTCAATGATGAGACACCCAGCCGATGGGTCGGACTGGAGGACTATCAACACTATGTTCTATAAGAACATTGGTGGAGAGGTAAGACATCTGTGGTTTTCTTTGAGCACGGATGGGATGAACCCGTTTGACCAGGTGAGAACCAATCATAGCACTTGGCCAGTGACGCTATGTATATACAACCTTCCACCCTGGCTTTGTATGAAACGGTCATACGTCTAGATGCCATTACTAATCCAAGGACCAAAACAACCTGGTAATGATATTGATGTGCTTCTAGAACCAGTGATCGATGAACTACTACAGATGTGGGAGACGGGTCTGAAGGATGTTTGGGATGAGTACAAGAAAGAACATGTCACGGTAAAGGCTGTACTTATCGCTACAATCACCGACCTACCAGGGTGAGGTTCCTTGTCTGGAGAGAAGACAAAAGGATACACTTGGTGTGTCAAGTGCTTGGACAAGACTGATGCTACACATCTACCAGAAAATAGGAAGATGGTCTACATGGGACACCGTAGGTTCCTACGTCGTGATCATCCTTACCGTAGGAATAGAAAAGATTTTAATAGGACTACTGAGAAACGTCGACCTCCAAAGTATCGAGACGGGAAACAGATGCTTCAACAATTAAGCAAACTCACAAATGTTGTCCTTGGGAAGGGGGACAGGGCAGTAGCAGCGCCAACCGATAGTATCTGGAAGAAAAAAAATCAATCTTCTGGAAACTACCTTATTGGCCACTTTTGAGTGTACGTCACTGTCTTGATCTAATGCACATAACTAAAAACGTGTGCGGTAACACACTTAAGACATTGATGAACACCGGGGGAACAAGCAAGGATTCTCTCACGACACACTTGGACATGCAACACCTGGGCCTCAGGAAGGAGTTACACCCAGTAACTCTTGAGAATGGCCACTTGAAACTTCCAGTGGCATCATGGACACTGAAAAAGGAGGAAAAAGAAATGCTTATTTCTTTCTTCAATGATCTCAAAGTATCGAGTGGCTACTGTGGGAACCCGAAGAGGCTAGTTAACATGAGAGAACTTAAGTTTAACTATGGTTCTATGAAGGCCCATGACTGTCATGTCATAATGACTCAGCTGCTCCCAGTTGCCCTGCGAGGTATCCTCCCTGACAAGGTCCGCGCTCCAATCATAAAGTTGTGTTCGTTTTTCAACGCAATCTCTGAAAAGGTCATTGAAGTGGACAGGTTAACCACCTGAAGCAGGAGATAGCCGAGATTATATGCAGGCTTGAGATGCATTTCCCACCGACTTACTTCGACATTTCAGTGCATCTACTTGTTCATCTTGTGGATCAAATAAAATCCCTTGGCCCAATGTACCTACACCAGATGTTTCCTTTCGAGAGGCTGATGAAAGTTTTCAGGCGGTATGTTAGGAATAAATTCAGACCAGAAGGAAGCATGGTAGAAGGATGGTCAACAGAGGAGGCTATTGAGTTCTCCACATATTATCTGGACATCAAGCGGGTTGGAGTTCCAGTATCTCATCACGATGGAAGACTAGGGGCAAAGGAACAATAGGTGAGAAAGATGTCAAAATGGACGGAGTCGTCTCCTTCAAACAAGCACACTTCGCTGTTCTCCAGCAGGCCGACGGTGTGATGGCATACATTGATGAGCACAAGCAGTTTCTGCAAATTAAGCACATAGGGAGGTCACACGCTTGGCTTGAGAAAAAACATAAGGAGGAATTCGGTGACTGGTTTCGACGCCAAAGGCTAGGAAAGGTGACGGGATGTCAGCTAGATCTCTTAGCCCCCGGACCTTCGACTACGCTAATGAGGTACCAAGGATATCAAATAAATGGTTTTACATTTAACACAAAAAACAGGACGGAAAGAGCACGAACCAAAACAGTGGTGTTCGTTTCGATGCCCACGATGAGTACGGCACGGTGGTGGCAACATACTATGGTTTCATAGATGAGATATGGGAGCTAGACTATGGACATCAGTTGAAAGTTGCTCTTTTCCATTGTCTGTGGGTCCGGCTGAATGAAATCAACACCGACAAGGATGGGTTCACTACCGTTGATCTATCCAAGACCGCATACAGAACTGACCCCTTCATCCTTGCAAAGGATGTTTTGCAAATCTTCTATGCAAGGGATAACAATACAAATGGAAGACGACATGTAGTATTGCAAAGCAAAAGGAAGATTGTAGGTGTCAACGGAGTGACAGACGAAGAAGAGTACAAAGGTTATGAAGAAATGGCTCCTTTTGGGGTGGACATTACCCTACATATCCTTGAAGAGGGTGATGAACCTGCTTACCTCCGGAGTGATCATGATGAGGCCATCATCATGCCTGCACCGTGAATTGTTAGAGTATCATAAACCATGTAATCCTTAATGAAATGTTGTTTTAGTCATTTGAGATCATATGGAGTTCTAGAGCTTGTTGAGTTGTACCACGTTGTTGATTCATGTATGCCATGTCAAAAGGGATTCCAAAACTATAAAGAATTAGACCTTGAGTGTATAAGCAATAATGTAGAGCTCCTCAAAACTAGTAAAAGCTATGTTGGAAGATTTTCAACTTCTATTCAAATTTTTGGAGTAATTACAAAGGGGGTATTTGAATTTTAAACCCTTATTCAAATTCAAAAGGGAATTCAAAAACTATAAAGAATTTGAATTACTACTTCAGCACAAGTTGTAGAGAATTAAAAATTATGCAACTTCTATGTTTAGAGTTTTTCAAGTTTTAGTAAAAAATTAGGAGTAATTTGAATTCTAAAGCAAAGGGAAATTTTTTTAAAAAATAAAACTCACTGTCGGTTTGTAAGGAACCGGTAGTGATGTCCCCTATCACTGCCGGTTCTTGTTACAAACCGGCACTGATGTGCCCTCATCACTGCCGGTTCCTGTTACAAACCGGAAGTGATAGGGGACATCACTGCCGGTTTGTAACAAGAACCGGCAGTGATCTGACCGAGTATATAGGGAAAGGGCGCGGTCTGAAATTTTCAGACTCGCGCCCTTCCACACTTAGCCATTTCAGACTCCAGCCCGAGGAGTACTTGCCGCCGCCGCAGGAGTACACGCCGCCGTAGGAGCACTTGCTGCCGGCAG
Organism: Microstegium vimineum; assembly: GCA_022036555.1. NCBI lineage: Eukaryota > Viridiplantae > Streptophyta > Magnoliopsida > Poales > Poaceae > Microstegium > Microstegium vimineum. The sequence goes on from CM039120.1 coordinate 45,977,048, forward strand.
GAGCACACGTCGTCGCTCCAACCTCACGCCACCGCTCCAGCCTCACCGCCGCTCCAGCCCGGCATTGGACGCCGCCGGTGCACGCAGGAGCCAGTGTTCGCCGCCGCCGGTGCACGCCGCCGCCAAGAAGGACACCCGAGCACGCCGACGCTCGAAGCCAGTGCAGGAGCTCGGAATCCCCGCCCTGCAGGAGCTCGGAAACCGGCCCAAACCTCCACACGGTGAGCTCCATGTCCACGAACCGAAAGTGTTTGATGAAATGTCTACATGGGATTCAGAGTGCTTTTGCTTGCTTTCATGGAGATAGGGAGGAAGGAGGGAGATAGAGAGCTTGGAGTCTTGCTGGTCATGGAGATAGGGAGGAAGGAGGGGGATAGAGATAGAGATAGAGAAAGATAGAGAGAGAGAACCACAGAGAAGGAGAAGGAGAGGATGATTAGAGATGTAGATAGAGATTAGAGATATAGATAGAGATACATGGCTTTAGATAGATGACTAATCTATATACTTATCTAGATTTTGTGGAGGCACATTTTGTAGAGAGATAGACATGTAGAGAGATAGAGATATAGAGAGATAGATGTATGCCTTATAGATAGATGTATGCACATTTTGTATAGCATGACTTATAGATAGATGGCAAAATTTTATATCATATATACATGGCTTTATATTGTGACTGGTACCTATGGCTTTATAGATAGAGAGATAGAGAGATAGCATGACTTAGAGATATAGATTAGTGGAATATTTTGGAAGATTTTGGCTATGGCTTTATATTGTGACTAATCTCTATATACTTGTCTATGGCTTTATATTGTGACTAATCTCTATATACTTGTCTATTTTGGAAGATTTTCAACTTCTATTCAAATTTTTAGATAGATATAGAGAGATAGAGAGATATAGAGAGATAGAGAGATATAGAGATATAGAGAGATATAGAGAGATAGAGAGAGATAGAGAGATATAGAGAGATAGAGATAGAGAGATATAGAGTCTATCTATCTACCTATGAGCTAATACCAATAATTGAAATTCATGTCCAGAAACATGACAATTAAGCGCTGATTCACCACCGTCGCCCTGCGACCGAAGCCGATGACCAAGGAACTAGTGGTGGCGGTGTTGAACGTGACCAAGGAGCCGATGACAACCAGTAAGGGGATCAAAGACCTTGGAGCCCTAGCCATATGCTAAACCTAGAAGAGGGCCAAGGAGACGAGGTAATAACTTAGGTCATACCTAAAACACGGTAGATATAGCCATAAAAGTTTGATGGGGACTTATTTATAAATTTTGAAGCAAGTTCTGCCGGAAGGTCCAAGTACTGGTGAGAGTTCCAGAAGGACTAAGCGTGGTGCAACAAAGCTCCCTCAGACAACTATACACTGGCACATCTCTCAGTTCGATCAACTAGGGGAGCCGGTGGAGCCAGTTAAAGTATTGGGCCCATACAAGAGTACCATCGGGGCACTTGTAAGGGACTTCATCCCGATCAAATACAGGAAGTGGAATGGAAGTGAGCAAGACCCGTGGAGGGTTCCAGAAGTTGAGAAGGAACTAGTTTGGAACAAGCTCAGAGGGTATTTCACTTTCCCTAATGATTGTGATGAAGCGACAGTCAAGAAGAGGGCCAAGGAAATCATGGGTCACTCCTTCAAGAATTTCAAGGGAAAGTTGCACAAGCTCATCAAGGAGGAAAAAGAACCGAATTTTGCGGGAGGTGAATTCAGCAAGCAGAGGGACTTCTGGGAGGAGTTCAAGGCTTACAAGCTATCCGATGAGGCCAAGGCATCAAGCGAAAGAAACAAAGCAAACTCAATTAGGTCAAATAATCCTCACCGCCTAGGATCCCGTGGGTACGTAAGGAAGATTTCGGATTGGGATGCCCGAGTCGAAGCACTAGAGCAGAGCGGCGTTACGCCTCAGACAAGCGATTGGCAGCCCAGATCAGTGAACTACCTACTCGCAAGGGGGGCACAAAAATATCCTGACAGGAGCCTTTCCACCAGGACTGAACCCGTCAACGATCTCCTCCAGAAGATTTCCACGATCACTGAGGAAGTGCATAGAGGGGCCCGCAGGTCGGATAGAGAAAATGACGTGCTCACGCAAGCACATGGAAACAAGGAGCACCCCGGTTGCACTAGAGGAGCCGGGGTAATTCCTTGGGAGAAAGCATTTGAAAGTGAATCCGCTTCCTATAGAAGCCGGGCAAGGGCTAGAACGCAAAGAGAAGAGGAGTTCCAAAGGATGCGACAGGAGCTAGAACAGAGCATTGAAGCACGGATAGCTGCTCAGGTGGCGAGCGCTATGCAATCCATGTGTTCGAGTCAAGGGTCGCATGCAGTCCCGGTTTTGAATAGCCCAGTGTCTGGCAAGGGCCGCAGTAGCTATGGCTCAACCCCTATGCCTGACGAAGAAGAGGTCAATGCTCCTCATCCGGTGGACAACATCACAGAACCTGTGAATGTCAGGTTGTACATCCGCCAGCAGTGGACCAAAGACAAGGTGGCGGTCGGACAAGCATTTCCTACAGGAGAGAACGTCATTCATGGCAAGCCAGTGCCACTCGGGTATGCCAGGGTCAGCACTGATAAGATATTGGACAAGAAGTACAATAAGATACATATTGATTTCCCAGTGGAGGAAGATAGGCCGGTCTAGTTCACAACTTGGGCACTCATGTCGCCTGGCGCAAACGCTTCATCAAGCTAAACGACCAGCCATCTTCGGATGACGATGATGATAGTGAATCATCCCGGTCGCCTCCGCCAAGAGGTTTCTCTCCTCGTCAAGATCCACCGACACCTCCTCCACCGCCAAAGGAGAAGACTCCTTCTCCACCGCCAAAGGAGAAGACTCCTCCTCCTCCACCAGCTTCAAAGTCCTCAAGACAGGGATCTCGACGGCCTATGTCCAGATCAGGTTCGACTTCGCAACAGAGGAGGTCATCAGCTTCAGTTGGTAAAGATCCCAAGATGACTAGTAAAAGGCCTCCGCCAGTGCCGACTAAGGACGATATTCTACGAGCTCAGATTGCAGAAAAGGCCGCCAAACTTGCCTTGTATAAACGATTGGCTTATATACCTGAGAAACAGAGCCAATTTGAAAGGCAAAGTAAAAATCCGAGTAACCAAGAAAGAACTAGAGAAATACACACCTTTCAGCAGCTAGAGATACAAAACTTGGCCGCAGACCTGGATATAAGCATGGAGGATGTCGAGAATCTCTATTTTGGAAAAACCGAATTTGAAAAGGCCGAAGTTGCATACAAGTTTGAACTAGGCATGCCTATGGTCGCCAGCGAAGAAGAGTATAGAAAATTGCCAACAAACATGCGACAGTTGCATGATTATTACATCATAGACAGTGATAGAAGCAAAGACAAGAATGCAAACTTTGAAGTATGCATCCCTCCATGTTTTATTTTTAATCATCCTGAAGAAGTTGTGCATACTATTTATTATGAAGACCTCTTTCAACTCTTTCAACGACGCTCGCTGGATACGCAGATTATGATGTTATGGACTCTGTAAGTACCATACCCTAACAACGTTATAATAAACTACGTGATCTGCATTTGAATATATCCATGCATGTTTATTTTGCAGGTCTGTAGCAAAATTTTGCCTTCAAAAACGAATAAGCAATTTTGACTTCTTGGACCCCATCTATGTAAATGAGAAAACATGCAAAGCCGGTCTCCAAGATCTGTATGTCTCAGCGAGTTTGAAGATAGAGTTTGAAAGAATGTTCTCAGTCGGCAAAACAAACGCACTGCTAACCTACAATTGCGAGTATGTGTTCTCGACCATTACTTAAGTGTTTTTTTCTTGATATATCATTCAATAACATGAAACTTGTGATTGCAGCTACCATTACGTCCTCGTAGATATAAGTCTTAAAATTTCAACTATCGAGGTGTGGGACTCAAAAAAGAAGCCACTTAAACTTATCGAACCACTAGTCAAAGTGCTAAATATGTAAGTGAACCCAATATCACCACACTTTTCAATCACATATGATATTGTAATTAATAATGTCCTCAGCCTTCACACTTCATTTATATTGTCACATAAAATGAAGGCGTTACCTGATTGGAGAAATGTGGAGCCTAAGATGCAAAAGAAATGGAGAGAACCATTCAGAGCGGAGTATATGAAGAAGGTCAAGACCCTAGATTAACCAATGGGGAACAACGAGTGCGGGTTCTATGTGATGTGGGCAATGCTTGCCTACTTTGGCGCAAAACTAGGAATGGGAGATGACATGGTACGTACGCGTCGCATTTTAATTCTATTGTTTTGTCTTACGTATGTGCATCTCAATATCATCTTGTATCAATTTACAGCGCAAAGAACAGGGCCACAATAGGTTGCTGGATTTTGAGATAAAAGGATTTCAAGAGGAGATAGCAGCTCTTATTCTGAACGATAGTGTATAGAAAAGGATGTCTATCCATTGTGAAGAGTAAGGACTTTAAGAAGATCTATGGAAAAGACCGCCTCCAAAGGCTATTGTAATGCGACAATTAATTCGATACTTTAAGTTTTGTTTGGATGTTTTGTAATAATTATTATAAATGTGTGATGGGTTTGTATTGTCGCTAATCCACAACCACCTTCAATTCACATCGATATCAAATGGTTCGATAGCAAACACCTCCACGATCTCCCACCCCACCACCTCTACCATAAACCCTAAACCAGAAACCCCAAATGAAAATAAAACAATTAAAAAAATGCAATTTTGAAAAATAATATCACTGTCGGTTGGGGTGTCAAACCGGCAGTGATGGCTAAAGCATCACTGCCGGTTGGTGAAACAAACCGACAGTGATGGCTCAAGCATCACTGCCGGTTGGTAACACGAACCGGCAGTGATGAACCGGCAGTGATGCTTGAGCCATCACTGCCGGTTTGGCATAACCGGCAGTGATGGCTTGGGCTCATCACTGCCGATTCGCCAGTGCCGGTTCAAAATCCGCTACTGTAGGGGGGTTTTGAACCAGCACTAATTACCGTTTCTGTAGTAGTGATATATAGTAGCCATAACACATGTAACATTATCTTTATCTATATATGGACTGGAACTGATACAAACAACCAGCTAGCTTGCGACAACAAGATAGGCGCCTAAAAACAAAATTCGCCAATAATTGAATAATATAATATCATTTTGTTAGTGGTACAAGTTGAAAATAGATCAATTTAGAGATATACGGTAGAGCACTGAATTTTTATCTATATATATTATCGATCTACTACACATGTGCAAACTAATTAAATTAAAGCAACTAGTACTTTGTTTCGGTTCTTCGCCAGTTTATATATACCCCGGACCCACATGTATGTATGTGGCTATGTGCATAAATTTTCTCTCTCAAATATTTAAAGTTAATTAATCCATAAGGTCAGAGTACAATGGCGACAGCAGCTCATTCCATCTACATTAGGTTATTCTTGCATCCAGCATATATATATAATTTCTACTAGTTCTTAGAGTTCATGAGTACGTTATTATTAATTCTGTCTATGATTACATCATTCTGTATATTATCTTCGCTCACATTGTTTTTCATATGTAAACCGAACAGGATGTGACCTGAAAGAATCTGTACACTACTATAATGGCCAGTTGCTGCACGACTGCACTCACATCTTCTTCTCGATCTCGGATTATCCTACTGTGCAAATTATGCTTTACTATGTGTAGCATATCTCATCAATGCATGTTTGCAGATTAGTAGAAAAAAAAGCTATGCAGAAGTCAATGTTGATGACCCAATCGAAGGCACAGCCGGCCACGTCTCTTTGGATAAACTAAGGTGGACAACATATATATGCTCAGCTAAAAGTGGAGATGTTAAATGACACTATTTTTAACAATTGTGGATATTAGGTCAAAATGATAACAAACCTTTTTTCAAAGAAAATGATAGCAAAAGAATAACAATTCGCGAAATGTTAAAACATTCTAGCATATGGAAATTTGGTTGTTGGTCCTTTCTTAATAGTAGTAGTATATAGAGAGAGAGATGCTTACAAGCCCAACAGATGTACTCCCTTCGTATCGGAAATAGAAAACGTTTAGGACAGTGACACGGTCTCCAAAACAACAACATTGACCCTTTATTTTTATAAAAATATTTATGAAAAAGTGATATATGTACACTTTTATGAAAATATTTTTCAAGATAAATCTATTCATATATTTTTTGCATTTGCAAACTCAACAATTTAAAAGTTATAGATGATTTATATTCACAATGTTTGACTCAAACCTTGTCTAAAACGTCTTTTATTTTCGATACGGAGGGAGAGTATGTGTTTTGGTTCTCAAGGAAACATGTTTTCCCAGTGTCAGTGACTCGCCGTGCATATTTAATTTATTCAGTCAAAAAGTATTGAAGTTATTTGATATGATGTGAGAAAGTCAGATTTAATGATGACACCTTATTGGAGCTACGACATATTACGCTATATTAATTGGTGCATATATAATTGCTAGCTCTCCAAGTGTCCATACTCCATAGGAATGTGTGTATGTATTATCTCTGTCACTTTTATGCATATTTATACACGACAGGATGTGACCTGCAACAGTTGGTAGCATCTTCCCCCTGATTAGAAGAAGTACTATCTTTATCTTATTGTGCAAACTGATCATGAGTCGTCATCTGCAGCTTATCGCATGGATTTACTACCATTTTGTATGTAGTTCAGTTATGCAAAAGTCAATGCTGATCCAGCAGCATCTTGTCTTGTGGAGGCCACGGGTAGCCACGTGCTCTGAGCATGAACTAAATACACTGTGGACATCGCATGCACTAGTACAGATCAGACCTTTCGGCGATTTCCAAAATCGGCGTTAGCCCCAGTGAAAATTGCGCCCGGGCTAAAGGGACCTTTAGCCCCGGTTGGTAACACCAACCGGGACTAAAAGTCCCCTCCCAACGGCTCGTTGGTCAGACATTATCAGGGGAGACTTTTAGTCTCGGTTGGTGTTACCAACCGGGGCTAAAGGACCTTTAGCCGCGGTTGGTAACACCAACCGGGGTAAGACCTTTAGCCCCGGTTTAAGGCACAAACCGAGGCTAATTCTTGGCCTTTAGTCCCGGCTGGTTCTATGGACCGGGACTAAAGGTCCCCCCCTATTTGCACTCTCTTCCTCCCCTGGCCGAGCCCGAGAGCTCATTTCTTCTCCTCTCTGTTCTTGCTCTTGTTCTTGGTGTTCTTCATTATTCTTCATCTCCTCTTCGGTCATTGCTTCATTTGATCACTTCTACGCCTCCATCGACTCGTTGAAAGGTTACTATCTTCAACCTCTCATGTTTTAGCCGCAACATATATTGTTTCTTGTTCTATATGTGATTTTTCTTCATGATTATTACTCTTTTTTGCCATTTTAAGCTACATTCATTTGACATTGTTTGAATAGTTTGAACAAGGCAACTAAAACTAGTATTCTAACTATACACCTTTCATTTCTAGGGTATTATATGTTCCACATTTCAAGATTAGTTTAGCTTAGTTTGAGAAATATAGATTCTTAGGATTTTATTAAATGATGAATTTATGGTGGATTGTTCTTGATTTATATATATGCCACTTGAGCTCAAAATAATTATATATTTAGATGAATAAGGTAGCTACATAGAATACTTTAGTTGTCTAAATGGCACATTTGATGATTTTAGAGAAATGTAAATTTTAGTTGTTTTATTTTCTTTGTTTAGAATATAAGGATTTTATAATATCTAGTTTGGAAAATGAGTATAGACAGTAGATGACAACTGCTTCGGGACACTCAGCCTCTGATCGGGTTCCAAAGCGACTAAGGTCAGACCTCCCTCTCATTACCTGTGGCAAGTGTATGCAAAAGACTGTGAAAGAGTACCGAGTGGGGAAGCCGAGTCCCAACAACGGTCGGATCTTCTATAAGTGTCCAGATCGCAATGTGAGTTATATATTTGGTCACATTTGATGGTTATGGTTAATTTGTATCTATATTTCCTAATGATTTTGATTAAAGTGTTGATTTTTTATTTCTATTTTCAGTGGGACGGCACTAGATGCCGCGGCTGGTACTGGGAGGAAGAGTACGTTACACACGTCACGAAGGCTACGAAGGCTGATGAGGTAGTCAGCCATCTCAAGAAGTCTGTCGATGCTGAGGAGACGAATGATGATTTGTCTGCTTTAGTTGTGATTGGTCGGGAGATCATTATGCTACTGAAGTGCATTTTAGGTTTTCTGTTTATAGTGCTAGTGGTCTTAGCATACGCTATGTCGAGGGTTTCATAGAGCATACATTAGTATTTGTATGACGCGGAAATGACACATGATAGTGTTCCATCTCCATCATGTTATTTTAATGCAGAGGACCTTTCGTTCGGTATTTATAATTTCATTTTTTTACCAAAATTAGAAATTTAATTATGTTTTGGGTCATATAATGCAGACGATGACACGCGATTGGATGTACAATGTAGATCGCCGCTCCAAACAGTTCTTTGATGGCATGCATGATTTCTTAAGAGCGGCTGAGGAAAACAAGCGGGATGCTAATTTCATGTGTTGTCCATGCACCTTGTGCAAGAATTTGAAGGAATATTCTAGTTCAAGGACTGTTCACTCATACTTATTGAAGTCGGGTTTCATGTCAAACTATATTTGTTGGACCAAGCATGGAGAAACCGGAATTATGACGGAAGAAGACGAAGAAGAGCAATTGGACCCTGAAGACATTATTGCTCAATATGGTGACTTCAATGATACTGCAATGGTGGAAACAGAAGAAGAAGAGGCAGGGGCAGGGGCAGAGGACACACTCTCTGAAGATGATTGTCTTGGTGAAGTCATTCGTGATGCACAAAGAGATTGTGAAAGTGAAAAAGAGAAAGCTAAGTTAGACCGCATGCTAGAGGATCACAAGAAACTACTATACCCGAGCGCCGAAGATTGGCAAAATAAGTTGGGTACAACACTAGAGTTGCTACAATGGAAGGCAAAAAATGGCATATCCGACAAGGCATTTGGGCAATTACTCAAGACTAATAAAAAGATGCTTCCGAAGCCTAACGAATTGTCTGCCACTACGTACGAAGCAAAACAGGTTGTGTGCCCTCTGGGATTAGAAATTCTGACGATACATGATGTCCTAATGACTGCATCCTGTACCGTGGCAAGGACTACGAGAATTTGGATGAATGCCCTGTATGTAAAGCGTCACGGTATAAGATCAGACGAGATGACCCTGGCGATGTTGAGGGCGAAGAGCGTCCTAGGAAGAAAATCCCTGCCAAAGTTATGTGGTATGCTCCTATAATACCACACTTGAAACGTCTTTTCAGAAACAAGGACTATGCGAAGTTGTTGCGATGGCACAAGAAGACCGTAAGACAGACAACATGTTGAGACACCCAATTATTGAGCAGGGTTTGGGCTTGGTTCGTTGGAAAACACCGTCCGGATCTGAAAGTGGCACTTCGTGATCCTGTCCTGCTAAGTGTAAGTTCTACTAGCTCTCATAATCTGTTACCTTAGCATGCTTTAACATATGCGTATGATGACGATAGTAATCGTTTTATATCTTATAGTGGGTTCTAAAGCAGCCCCCAAACAACAATATGTGTGGATACTACGTTTGCGAGTTCCTCATGGTGTATTCAAGAAGAAGTCTTAATGAGACACTAAAAGTATGTGATATGTATATATAATACATCCATTTTTATTTATTTGTTGCTATTAACTAAATCTTTTGTATATTAACACTTGTTACTTTATAATGCAAATTGAAGACTCAATGGTTGAGGAACCAAGTGTTGCAAACCGTCCGCCTCAATGGAATTCAAGAGAGCATTGTTGGATTTCTTCTTGAAAAAGTGCTCAAACCTAAAGGCGAGTACTATTTCGACCGGTCGAACCACTGAAGCCAAATCAAGACGAACATCTGTATGACATTTAAGTGGCGAGAGCGGTTGTGTCCTAAGTCAACTATGAATGAATAAGGATGTAAATTTTATGTGCATATATATATATATATATATTATACTTATGTATATATAGCTCCATAATATATTTATATAGAGTTTCATAGTTTATTTGTGTGTTTAATGCTTGAAACTAACTTATAAGTGCGTGAATACATGTATTAGCAGTGAATACATGTATTAGAAGCGAAGAATACACACATTTGAATATCTAATCTTCAAAGTCCACATATGATATCACTTGTTAGATCATTTGTGGACTTATAGGTTTGTGAGAAACGTACGTGACGACGTGCTCGAAACTTTTTCAAACTTTTACCACAACATACGCACATGAGATCATGACACGTGCACAAGTTTCGTGATTTTCGTAATATAATTAAAAAACTACTACCACCGAAGTTGGCCACGTTGTCCCGTGAGCACATTGATCGAACTTTCGAGATAGGTCATGGATTTAGCCATCATTTACACCAACAAACAAGGATAACATTTTTCAAACAAGGATAACATTTTTTGAACGAATGAAGTCTATTATTTCATGCACCTGCAGTTCAAATGAACATTAAGCAGGAAAATTGAAGAAAACAAAATAAACTAAGGAAATATACTAAAAAGCAATGAAAACCTTCCAAATTTAAACATGTTGTTTTCCATAGTTCAATAAGCACACACAAAAAATTGGGACCAAAAAAACAAAAAATAAATAAATAAGTTGCCGAGTGCCTAGGTTGGCACTCGGCAACTTAATTCGAACCAGGGCAAACCAAGTAGCCTAGAGGCCGATTCGGCCCAGCCCAAGCTGCATGCAACTAGGGTTTCGGCCCAGCCCAGCCGCACGGAGTATATATACGTGGACTTAGGGTTTCAGTTGTTTCATCCTCTCCCTCTCCTCTCTCTCTCTCTCTCTCCCTCAACCGCCGCACCCTCTCCCTCCTGAGCGGCTCCCGAATGGCGCGCGGCCGCACACAGCAGCCCAGCGGCGCGGCTCCCCCTCGGCCTCGCCCGTCCCCCTCTCTCTCTCTCACAATCGGCGCGGCGCTCCCCATCAGGCCGGCGGCGCGGGCGCGGAAGCCGGCAGCGCGGGCGCGGCGGCCGCCCTCCCTCCCGAGTCCCGACGCGCCGCCCCTTCCCCATCCCATCGCGGAGGCGCCCTCCTCGCCCCCTCTTCGGCGCCCCCTCTCCTGCCTCTACTCCGACGCGAGCGGGAGACGACCGACGGCGCCCAAGCCCCTAGCCCGCTCCCCTCCCCTCCCGACCGACGGCGCCCAAGCCCTTAGCCCGCTCCCAGATCTGGGTACGCGAGCGTGTCCCTCTACTTCGGCGAAGCGGCGGCGCGCACAACTGCGAACAGGTGCGCTCGGGTGCGAGGCAGCGGCAGCCGAGGAGCTGGCTCGCGAGGTTTGGATCTGGGTGGCGGCGCGGCCGGCCCAGATCCAGGCCTGTGCGTCTTTTTCTTTTTTTTGTTTTTTTTCAATTAACAGAGGCTCCTACAATTTGGGCACAATAAATAAAAAAATGGATGCTAGAGTGCGCAAATAATATATATTTTTTTAAAAAAATAGTTGTCGAGTGCCAGCCACGTCAGCACTTGGCAAAAAATCCGTCAATGTTGACGGCCCAATTTTTTTTGCCGAGTGCTTTATCTGGCACTCGATAAAAAAAATAACACTCGGCAAATTAGTTGCCGAGCACTACTATAGAAATGACAAACAGTGTCCGTTCAAAACCCCCCTTCAGTGACGGTTTTTGAACCGGCACTGGCAATTCGGCAGTGATGAGGCCAAGCCATCACTGCCGATTATGCCAAACCGGCAGTGATGGCTCAAGGATCACTGTCGGTTCGTATTACAAACCGGCAGTGACGCTTGAGCCATCACTGCCAGTTCATTTAACCAACCGACAGTGAATATAGGATATCACTGCCGGTTCTAAGTGATCTGGCAATGATTTAATTTTTATAATTTACATTTATTATAGAAATCATCAACATTATATTACAGAAACCATCAACATTATATTACAAAAATTCATAGATGTGTCTTAAACTTATTGTACATGCATTACAATAGTTCAACGATTTAGTACTACCAATTCGGAGAAGTGTAAGTCACCTATCTTGTAACCAATAATCTCATCGATGAACAACAACATATTAAATAGTACACTCTCTGTTGCTTTACACTTACGAGCACATGGTGTACTAACTACGTTTAACGGTAGTCGATTAGTTGGTGGGTCTCCCTTCTTAGTCGCAACCAACTTTGCTTGAAAGCCTGCAGCAGTTAGTGTTGGCTCTTCATCAGCATATTGCCAGTCATAACCCAATGCATCCATTACTTGGTTCAGAATGGCTTCAAAACTACACCCTGCGTAGGTCATGTCATACTCCTTTACCTATAAGTATTGGCACAAGGTAGTGTTAATTATTAAAAACAATATTGACAACATACAAGAACAAATCTAGGTATAAGCTACGAGTCTTTGACTTACCATTGGTGAGTTCTGAGCCATTCGTTCATTGAACCCTTGAAGATCATGATACATGTTGTGATTAATACCTTGAATCTTCACTGATGACAGAGTAGGAAGTGTGATCCCATTTCTCGAGAGCATAGTTGCACAAGCATAGACGACATACTTAATAGCAACACCCCGCTGGCTTGTTTGTATTCCCACCTCTGAGATTTGTAACACATTGCGCCCGCCAACACCACCGCGACCACGACCACTACCACGACCACGACCACGACCATGACCATGACCCATCCTAACGGCTATTGAAAATGAAATACAACATTGGAGTTCTGGACCATTGTTTACATGATTAATCTGAACATCCACATTGTCAACCCCAAAATAGGCGAGTGTTGATTTAAGCCAAACAACTGGATCAATCATCTACATTACATATAAGACATGTTAATTAATAACTTGGATGATCTAGTCGTGCATATGAAACATATTTTGACTAACTTACTATGTTTGGAAAATTCTGTGGGGCTACCAGGAATACCGGATCGAAACACATCCAAGTACAATAACCATTCCAACCAATTTCCTCCGGTGGTGGGAGATTACGACGTCCAGCCATCTATATATTAAATCACATATACTCAGATTATATTTCATCTCTGTCTATCTATCTATCTATCTATCTATCTCTACCTATCTATCTATATCTATATTAAATTTCATATCACATATCAAATAGCATATACTAAGATTATCTATCCCTCTCTATCTATCTCTCTATCTAACTTTCTCTACCTATCTATCTATCAAATCTATATATTATCCATAATAAATTTTATATAACATATCAAATAACATCTCAAATAGGCATTTCATCGAACACAATGGTACCGTGGAGGGAGGTGGACGGGCGTCGTGGAGGAAGGTCCGTCCTCCTGCGACCTTCACCGTGGCGAGGACGGTGGCGTGGAGCGCCATCCTCCTGCGGCCTTCACGCGGCGGCGGCGGCGGCGTGCTACGGCGGCGGCGGCGTGCTGCAGCGGCGTGGAGGAAGAGGCGCGGCGGCGGCGGCGTGCTGCGGTGTGGAGGGCGAGGCGCGGCGGCGGCATGCTTCGGCAGCGTGGAGGGCGTGGAGCGGCGGCTGAGTAGGCACTGGCGCGCGTCTGAACATTTCGGAGCGCGTCAGTGCCTGCTTCAATAAAAACCTAGTCGTATCACTGCCGGTTCAAGCCACTGCCGGTTCGTGGCTTGAACCGGCAATGATACGGCAGAGAGACATCACTGCCGGTTCTGCTCCAGCCCTCGATAATTGGGGGTCTGTCAGAGACTGAACCGGCAGTGAAGAGGCATCACTGCCGGCCCAAATACAACCGGCAGTGATGGGCCGGTAGTGATTGCCGATTCTGTAGTAGTGGAGTGCCCGAAATCTAACACTCGGCAACTAAATTAGTTGCCGACTAGCTGTTTGCTGAATGCTAGTTGTCGAGTACGGCACTCGGCAACTAATTTGCCGAGTGCAAAAGGCTAGTTGCCGAATGCCCCTAGCACTCGGCAACTCGCCGATTTCCTGTAGTGTCGTCTCTGAAAATAAGAATTGCATATTAAAATTTGAGTTTTCCAAACTATCTAGGACCAAGAAATGATCAAAAATAAAGTTATAGATCTCGAAAGAGTTATACAATTTTGTAGTTAATAACTTTTCATTTAAAAATAATCTATGTAAGGAAAAAAAATTACGTTGGAATTTCTCACATTTTAAATTTAAAGTTTTCAAACCATCTTAGACAAAGAAACAACCCAAACCAAAGTTGTAGATCTTGAAAAGTTATACAATTTTTTGTACTTGATAAATTTTTTATTTGAATTCATTTAGAATCCCGAATACTCATTTCAATATCAAATGAAGATAAAATGAGGAGGACAAATATCTCTAAGGTCGCGTATTGGAGCCCCAGCGGCCACGGAGAGCCTGTTTTCACACGAAAAATCATGTGACTTGTGACTTCTGGAATGTCACATTAAAAATCGCATGCCTTGTGACTTGTTACTTCTTGACCATCTGGTCTCCCTGAATTAAAAAACTGTTATTTTTAGATCCAAATTTGTAATTTCTAGACAAAGATATATGTAGTTACAGCACGAAATATAGTCGCTGCTAGAAAATGATTCCTAGAGGCTGCTCTTGTTCTGAGCCGCCTCTACAAATCTGATTTGCAGAGGTAGCTGAAAAACCACAAGCGAAAAACTAGAGCTAGCTCCATAGAGGTATCCTAACCACCTTTATATATATCCTTGGATCCATCCAATTCATTTTCAAGCAGAGGCGGGTCTAGCACTGGGTCGACCAGGGCTCGAGCCCTCACTAGTCACTACTGCCGCCTCATGTATGGAGCTCCTCCTGAATTAAACCCCTGCTACAAGCTTGTGTAATCACTAATGTAAAAAGAAGCTAAACATAGAAAATAAGTAAGAAAATCTCTCCTAGCATGTTTGCAGATTAGTAGAAAAAAAGCTATGCAGAAGTCAATGTTGATGACCCAATCGAAGGCACAGCCGGCCACGTCTCTTTCGATAAACTAAGGTGGACAACATATATATGCTCAGCTAAAAGTGGAGATGTTAAATGACACTATTTTTAACAATTGTGGATATTAGGTCAAAATGATAACAAACCTTTTTTCAAAGAAAATGATAGCAAAAGAATAACAATTCGCGAAATGTTAAAACATTCTAGCATATGGAAATTTGGTTGTTGGTCCTTTCTTAATAGTAGTAGTATATAGAGAGAGAGATGCTTACAAGCGCAACAGATGTACTCCCTTCGTATCGGAAATAGAAGACGTTTATGACAGTGACACGGTCTCCAAAACACAACATTGATCCTTTATTTTTATAAAAATATTTATGAAAAAGTAATATATGTACACTTTTATGAAAATATTTTTCAAGATAAATCTATTCATATATTTTTTGCATTTGCAAACTCAACAATTTAAAAGTTATAGATGATTTATATTCACAATGTTTGAGTCAAACCTTGTCTAAAACGTCTTCTATTTTCGATACGGAGGGAGAGTATGTGTTTTGGTTCTCAAGGAAACATGTTTTCCCAGTGTCAGTGACTCGCCGTGCATATTTAATTTATTCAGTCAAAAAGTATTGAAGTTATTTGATATGATGTGAGAAAGTCAGATTTAATGATGACACCTTATTGGAGCTACGACATATTACGCTATATTAATTGGTGCATATATAATTGCTAGCTCTCCAAGTGTCCATACTCCATAGGAATGTGTGTATGTATTATCTCTGTCATTTTTATGCATATTTATACACGACAGGATGTGACCTGCAACAGTTGGTAGCATCTTCCCCTGATTAGAAGAAGTACTATCTTTATCTTATTGTGCAAACTGATCATGAGTCGTCATCTGCAGCTTATCGCATGGATTTACTACCATTTTGTATGTAGTTCAGTTATGCAAAAGTCAATGCTGATCCAGCAGCATCTTGTCTTGTGGAGGCCACGGGTAGCCACGTGCTCTGAGCATGAACTAAATACACTGTGGACATCGCATGCACTAGTACAGATCAGACCTTTCGGCGATTTCCAAAATCGGCGTTAGCCCCAGTGAAAATTGCGCCCGGGCTAAAGGGACCTTTAGCCCCGGTTGGTAACACCAACCGGGACTAAAAGTCCCCTCCCAACGGCTCGTTGGTCAGACATTATCAGGGGAGACTTTTAGTCTCGGTTGGTGTTACCAACCGGGGCTAAAGGACCTTTAGCCGCGGTTGGTAACACCAACCGGGGTAAGACCTTTAGCCCGGTTTAAGGCACAAACCGAGGCTAATTCTTGGCCTTTAGTCCCGGCTGGTTCTATGGACCGGGACTAAAGGTCCCCCCCTATTTGCACTCTCTTCCTCCCCTGGCCGAGCCCGAGAGCTCATTTCTTCTCCTCTCTGTTCTTGCTCTTGTTCTTGGTGTTCTTCATTATTCTTCATCTCCTCTTCGGTCATTGCTTCATTTGATCACTTCTACGCCTCCATCGACTCGTTGAAAGGTTACTATCTTCAACCTCTCATGTTTTAGCCGCAACATATATTGTTTCTTGTTCTATATGTGATTTTTCTTCATGATTATTACTCTTTTTTGCCATTTTAAGCTACATTCATTTGACATTGTTTGAATAGTTTGAACAAGGCAACTAAAACTAGTATTCTAACTATACACCTTTCATTTCTAGGGTATTATATGTTCCACATTTCAAGATTAGTTTAGCTTAGTTTGAGAAATATAGATTCTTAGGATTTTATTAAATGATGAATTTATGGTGGATTGTTCTTGATTTATATATATGCCACTTGAGCTCAAAATAATTATATATTTAGATGAATAAGGTAGCTACATAGAATACTTTAGTTGTCTAAATGGCACATTTGATGATTTTAGAGAAATGTAAATTTTAGTTGTTTTATTTTCTTTGTTTAGAATATAAGGATTTTATAATATCTAGTTTGGAAAATGAGTATAGACAGTAGATGACAACTGCTTCGGGACACTCAGCCTCTGATCGGGTTCCAAAGCGACTAAGGTCAGACCTCCCTCTCATTACCTGTGGCAAGTGTATGCAAAAGACTGTGAAAGAGTACCGAGTGGGGAAGCCGAGTCCCAACAACGGTCGGATCTTCTATAAGTGTCCAGATCGCAATGTGAGTTATATATTTGGTCACATTTGATGGTTATGGTTAATTTGTATCTATATTTCCTAATGATTTTGATTAAAGTGTTGATTTTTTATTTCTATTTTCAGTGGGACGGCACTAGATGCCGCGGCTGGTACTGGGAGGAAGAGTACGTTACACACGTCACGAAGGCTACGAAGGCTGATGAGGTAGTCAGCCATCTCAAGAAGTCTGTCGATGCTGAGGAGACGAATGATGATTTGTCTGCTTTAGTTGTGATTGGTCGGGAGATCATTATGCTACTGAAGTGCATTTTAGGTTTTCTGTTTATAGTGCTAGTGGTCTTAGCATACGCTATGTCGAGGGTTTCATAGAGCATACATTAGTATTTGTATGACGCGGAAATGACACATGATAGTGTTCCATCTCCATCATGTTATTTTAATGCAGAGGACCTTTCGTTCGGTATTTATAATTTCATTTTTTTACCAAAATTAGAAATTTAATTATGTTTTGGGTCATATAATGCAGACGATGACACGCGATTGGATGTACAATGTAGATCGCCGCTCCAAACAGTTCTTTGATGGCATGCATGATTTCTTAAGAGCGGCTGAGGAAAACAAGCGGGATGCTAATTTCATGTGTTGTCCATGCACCTTGTGCAAGAATTTGAAGGAATATTCTAGTTCAAGGACTGTTCACTCATACTTATTGAAGTCGGGTTTCATGTCAAACTATATTTGTTGGACCAAGCATGGAGAAACCGGAATTATGACGGAAGAAGACGAAGAAGAGCAATTGGACCCTGAAGACATTATTGCTCAATATGGTGACTTCAATGATACTGCAATGGTGGAAACAGAAGAAGAAGAGGCAGGGGCAGGGGCAGAGGACACACTCTCTGAAGATGATTGTCTTGGTGAAGTCATTCGTGATGCACAAAGAGATTGTGAAAGTGAAAAAGAGAAAGCTAAGTTAGACCGCATGCTAGAGGATCACAAGAAACTACTATACCCGAGCGCCGAAGATTGGCAAAATAAGTTGGGTACAACACTGGAGTTGCTACAATGGAAGGCAAAAAATGGCATATCCGACAAGGCATTTGGGCAATTACTCAAGACTAATAAAAAGATGCTTCCGAAGCCTAACGAATTGTCTGCCACTACGTACGAAGCAAAACAGGTTGTGTGTCCTCTGGGATTAGAAATTCTGACGATACATGCATGTCCTAATGACTGCATCTTGTACCGTGGCAAGGACTACGAGAATTTGGATGAATGCCCTGTATGTAAAGCGTCACGGTATAAGATCAGACGAGATGACCCTGGCGATGTTGAGGGCGAAGAGCGTCCTAGGAAGAAAATCCCTGCCAAAGTTATGTGGTATGCTCCTATAATACCACACTTGAAACGTCTTTTCAGAAACAAGGACTATACGAAGTTGTTGCGATGGCACAAAGAAGACCGTAAGGCAGACAACATGTTGAGACACCTTGCTGATGGGTCCCAGTGGAGAGTAATTGACAGAGAATTCCCAGAGTTTGCAGAAGACGCAAGAAACTTAAAGTTCGGTTTGAGCACGGATGGTATGAATCCTTTTGGGAAGCAGAGCAGTAGTCATAGCACTTGGCCTGTTACTCTATGTATCTACAACCTCCCTCCATGGTTATGCATGAAGCGGAAGTTCATTATGATGCTTGTGCTGATCCAAGGCCCGAAGCAACCTGGCAACGACATTGATGTCTTCCTGGGACCCTTAGTTGAGGAACTCCTGCTTTTGTGGAGCAAACCAGGTACATGTGTGGGATGAGTACAAACAGGAACACTTCGACCTGCGAGCATTGCTGTACGTAACAATCAATGATTGGCCTGCCCTAAGTAATCTTTCAGGATAGACAAACAAGGGATATAATGCATGCACACACTGTTTTGATGACCTTGTCTGTGTATATCTAAAAAATGTCGAATGGTCGTGTACCTTGGCCATCGTCGTTTTCTTCCTAAGAATGACCAAGCCAGAAAAAAAGGAAAGCATTGCCAAGGGCTACGGGACAGAGGAGGTCATTGAGTTCTGTGTTGACTATATTCCCGACCTTGACCCGATTGGTGTTCCTGAATCAAGACACAAGGGGAGACTTAGTGGGAAAGGAACCCTAGGGAAGAAAACATATATCGGTACGGGGGATGATTATTTCAACAAAGCACACTACACAGTTCTTCAAAACTCCTCCATGGTGGAGCCGTATGTCGAGGTACACAAGAAGTTCCTACAATCCCAGTTTTCAGGGAAGAATGAAGCTTGGATTATTCGTGAACACATGAAAACTTTCGGTGATTGGTTGCGAATAAAATTTAATGGTGATGACAGTATTGATGACCAACTGTATTTGTTGGCTAGAAAACCATCATGGCACATCCTCACGTACAAAGCCTACGAGATAAATGGAAATATAGTTTACACTATAGACCAAGATAAAAGGAGCACCAACCAGAACAGTGGTGTCACACCCGGTTTTAAGAACAAAACCAGATATACCCTATATGTGAGCCTAGGAAGTCAAATCTCACATATAGCCACAGAACAAGGTAATATCAAAAGACAATACTTAAGTATATAACATATATGGTCAAAGGAATAACCTTAAGACAGCAAACAACGGTAAGACACTCCAAACTTCAGGTGAAGACTCCACTCCACAGGGACCAACTGACTGGTTGATCACAAGCCTATCTCTTCCAACTCTTACAAACTGGTACCCATCCGGGATTTTTATCCACATATTGAAAAGAAAAGCAAGCGTAAGTACTTTCGTACTCAACAAGCATATATGGGGTTCATGAGGCTCAAAAAGTTGATACTGGTTTACTGCGATAAGCATTTTTAGTTGATTCAAAACTTTACAATTGAGGTGTCATAAATTATGCTTAAGCCCCCAAATTAAACCACATGATCATCTAGAAATGGAGTGAGTAACACAAATAACATGATAAAGTGATTCACAAGTAATAACCAACATGTAAACATTGTTTCTGTGAGTTTTCCGTTATTAGTCTATGAGTTTTCTGGGCCGCTCGTGTCCGTGAGCACGGCTGATATATCAGTTTTACACTCTGTAGAGGTGTACATCTTTACCCACAAGTCGTGATCCCCATATGCCATCACCTCTACCAAGGAAGTGGAGCAGGGTACACTACGAGACCGTTCACAGGTTCCACTGGTAGGTAACAACCCGCTATTTGTTTCCTCAATGGTTAGTACCACCCCTCTTATGAGGGAACTAAGGTGAGCCCTTCTTGCGCCCTTTCGGGTAAGTTGTCACAAACCAGTAGAATTCTAATACTGAGTCAAGCCAGAGCCATATAGCTTGTGGTTGTACTGTATGTCCCAGCTTTTGCTGACAGATAGGATCCTAAATCCATGTTGCTAAAAAGTCAGGTAGTCATTAATCAAGATCAAAGATCATGCTTATTAACGGAGCGCTAGCAATAACTACCCAAATGCAAATAACCCATAGGATTCCAAGGTTCAAGGTAACAAGTCTAGGTAAGCCGTATGGTAACAAGATTAGACACATGCATATGATTTTATTCAAAAACATCATGATTAGGACATCAAGGAAGATCCCATATAATACTTGCCTTAAAACAGATCCTTTCTTCAAAGATCAACGTCTTCAAAGATTAACTTCTTCAAAAGATCTTCTGAAACACCAACTTCTTGATCTCCAACGTAACACTCACCGATTTGACAAAATCACAAACACCACTCAAACACCTGACCAAACATAGCATACATACATATCTATTTAGAACAATACACCAATCAATGAAAAAGATTTTAAAGAGAAAACTACGCATCTCTACGATCACACAGGCGCAAAGAACACGCTAATCGAAGCTACAAAGATCAAGATACATCTACCGAAAGATTTACTTTTATAAAAGAGAACTAAAGGCTTTTACCCAATTTTAATAACTATATAAAAGAATGGATAAGGTATTTCAGAGAAACACCCAAGTTAGATTAATTCAAAGTTATATTTGGATCTTGAAAACAAAAGTAGAAAGCATCGATATTTTATGTGTAAAATACGTTGCATAGTTATTAATCAAGTTAGGGTTTTACATCATGAAAATACAGAGCTATTAACATGGTATTAAAGATCACTAATAAAAAGGGTTACGCCGATACGAAGCCAACGCAACTTGAACGGAACGAAACGGATTTGA
Source organism: Microstegium vimineum (assembly GCA_022036555.1). Classification (NCBI taxonomy): domain Eukaryota; kingdom Viridiplantae; phylum Streptophyta; class Magnoliopsida; order Poales; family Poaceae; genus Microstegium; species Microstegium vimineum. Next base: position 45,998,438 of record CM039120.1, read on the forward strand.
AACGGGGAGGATATGAAATTAACATGATTTTCTATACAAGATTAATTCATTAAAAAGGATTAATCTAAACTTTATTTTCAAAAGCCTTTAACATAGATGAAACTGTACCATTAGATAGATCATGAAATTACAAACCTAACGCAACTTGTTTGGGTCAAATCGGAGTTAAAACGAAGAAATTATAAGCGTTTGAATTCGGAGGGCAGATCTCTAATTAGAGATTTTTCAAATAAAACAAAACCGACTGAAATACGCTTTTCAGAGAAGAGAGCGTAAACACGGGAATACGCCAAGGGCTGCGGTTTCTGTGGTGCGGGGCCGAGCGGGGAGCCACGTATCACGCGGCTATAGGGCGGTGCATGGCGAGGTCGTGGACCAGATGCGGGGCTCGGTGCGGTGGACCCTGTCCACACTGTGCTGTGGACCGAACCGGTATCCACTAAAGGGATCTAATCCTGGCCGCACGGATTTGATCGAACGGTGGAGATCAAAGGGGGAGATTCCCCTCGCTGCGGCATAGAGTGCCCACGGCGGCGGCATGGACTCCGGCGACCGGGGCTCGCCGGCGAACACTGGTACAGCGCTCCTGACCGCCTCGGGTTCAACCAAGCACACAGGGAGGACCTGCGTGACTGTGCGAGTGCAGGGGAGAGCTTGGGTGAGGCTTTGGCCAACCGAAGCGGGGTGTCCGCGGCGGCGCCATTGCCGGCATGTTCTGTGCGTGCGGGACTCGGCGGTGCAGGGTGCTAGAAGCAAAATTGAGGGCACGGGGAGGTGTAGCGTGCTCGTGCGAGTGCTGTGAAGTGCTCGATTGAGGCGGTAACACGCCGATGTGGGACGGCCACGGTGGTGCCATGGCCGGTGCGCTTGGTGTGCGACTAAATCGTCGTTCCGGTTGCTAATCGAGCGAACAAAGGGTACGGGGAGAGAGAGGAGTATACCGCGAAGTCGTTGATGGGGTTCACGGGGTCCGTGGAGAATCCGCGAGCTCCGAAGGCCACCGATGGCGACTGGAAAGAGGAAACGGCACGGGTGAGCACGTGTACAATGTTACACGGGGTGATAGCGTTTGGCGAGGAGCGTTACGGACGCACGACGTCGATGCGAAGCTCCGAGGGTCCCTGACGATGGCGTTGGTGCACTGGAACGGTGAGAACGCGGCGGTGGTGTTCTACGGCGGCGGCGGCGTTCTGGGGCTAAGAAAAGGCGAGGAGGCGGCTTTGGTGGCTCAGGTGGAGGCGGTAGGAGCTAGGACTCGGCTACTTATAGCCCGGAGACGGTGCCAAGGATGGAAGGGAGAAATCGGGGGCGGATTTCGCGCTCGACAGAAGGACGTCGCCGGCGCGGGGAAGGAAAGGAGGGAGGAGGAAGGAAAGGAAGGTGATGGGTGGTTGACGTGTGGGTCTACTCTGTCAGCGAGGTAAAGGAGCGGGGACGGACTGTCAGTGAGCCAGAGAGGGGAAACGGTGCGTCCGCGCAGTGGGAGCAGTGGGCCAGCCTGCTGGGCGAAGCCCAGGCGGGAAGGGGTGGGGAGAGAGAGGACTCTGGGCCTGCGGGAGGGAAAGGGCAAAAGAGGCCAAGCAGGCCTCTGGGCCAGAAGAAGAGAGAGGGGAGGAGAGTGGTTTGTCTTTTTCTTTTTATTTCAAGGCCAAATTCCAAACACAATTTGAATTTTGAAACTGAGCGACTCAAACAAAAATCTAAAATGCATGGCATGTATGCACAATCATGTAGCTAATTTAAGATGATTTTTATTTCAATGAAAAGTTTTTATTTTCCTATATTCTCATGAGCACCAAAATTCAAAATTAGATCAATTTAATCCTATTTCCAAGAAATGAAATTTTGGGGTGTTACAAGTGGTGTCCGCATAGATGCCATTGACCCAAATGGAAAAAGGAAAACATATTATGGCCGCATAGTTGAGATTTGGGAACTATACTATGCACCTAATTTTAAAGTCCCTTTGTTTAAGTGCCAATGGGTGAAGATTACCGGAGTCGGGGTAACAATTGACAAGGATTATGGGATGACAACAGTGGACCTCGACACTATTGGGTACAAAGACGAACCATTTGTCCTGGCTGCTAATGTGAATCAGGTGTTCTATGTAAAAGACATGTCTACAAAACCAAAGAAAGGAAAAAACGATGACAAATCAAGCATCAATGAGCCCAAGCGTCACATAGTTCTTTCAGGGAAAAGAAACATTTTGGGAATTGAGAACAACTCAGACATGTCTGAACTTTACGAAAGGGATGACTGAATTGCGTCATTCAGTGTGACCAAAGACCCAAGCATCCTTCTAAATGCCGAGGACACTCCATGGTTACGACATGATCATGACCAAGGGACATATGTCAAGAAGAAGATCACTAATGTGCCCGCTTGATGTAGCTAGCTTAGCAGTGTGATGTCGATCAAGTGACGTGTATTAGGCATTTTGGTCAAATAAATAAAGATTGTCATTGAAAACGTTTAGTTCTAAAATGAATGATCTTCATGAGTTATAAAACCTTTGTATTCAAAAGTTTTTCATATAGGGTCATTTAGTGTCTCATTAACAATTTTCTATTTAAGGGTACACTTAAAGGTCGCATAATTGGACAATGAATGGTGAAACACAAATAGTTTAACGTTAAAATAATGAATAAACTAATTTCCTATTGGTAACCAAGCATTTTATTTTTGTTAATTGAACAATATACTTTTGCATTAACCAAATTCTAATGGTTAGTTACATTTATATTTGATATTATAAAAAAGGTTAAAGATTTTATGTTATACATTTTTCTAGTGTATAATAAAGCAAAAGGAAATTTAATGGTTATTTTTTAAAAAATTTGTGGCATGTATTTAATTTATTCTGCAATTTACAAGACCTAGAGCAATTTATATAGATATTAAACTATATACAATACCAAAAAATCTAAAACCTGCCCACTAAAATTTCGTTTGGCGCCTAAACAGGCCTTTAGCCTCAGTTGGTAACACCAACCGCGGCTAAAGGTTGCCTACCTATATAAGCCGCGGCTGCCTGCTTCTCTCCTTCTTCATCTGTCTTCTCCTCAACCGACGTCGATCGAGATCGAGCTCCGCCGCCGCCACCTGCGCCACCACCGTTCGCCACTTGCGCCACCGCCGGGCGCCACCTCCGCCTCCGCACCGGCCCCGCACGGCCCCTCCTCGCCTCGCCTCGGCTTGCGCCCTTCCCGGTCGCCGCCGCGCCCGAGCCCTGCATCGCGCCCGAGCCGGCCGCCGCCGCCTCTCTCCTTCCTCTGCACGCTGCGCCACCATCGGCCTCACTGCACAGCCGGCCGGCGGCTCTGCGCCACCACCGTCGTCGTTGGCCGCCTCCCGTACGCCGCCGGCTTTGAAGGAGAAAAAGAAGAAAGAAGAAAGAAATTAAAGGAAAAAGAAAGAAAAATTACAAGGAAGAAAGGAAGAGGAGGAAAGAAGGAGAAGAGGAGAGAAGGAAGAAGGAAGAAGGTAGGGAGAAGAAAGAAAGAAATGAAAAAGAAAAAAAATTACTAAATGATTTTATTAATTTGTATGTTATTAGTTTCTTGTTTTCACACACTAACATTTTATGTATGTTTTTCTAGGTGAAGAGGAGATCGAGAAGAAGAAGGAGATCAAAGAAGGAAGAAGAAGAAGATACAAGGTGAATTGTGTGTAAAAAATAGAAATAGATTTTAGTTTTAGAAATAGATTTTAGCACTTATTAGAGAGAAATATAGATTTGATATATATGTATCTTCATTATATTGCTAGTTTTAGAAATATAGACCTTCCATTAGTTTTAGAAATAGATTAAAGCACTTAGAGAAATATAGAGCTTTCATTTGTTATAGAATTAGATACCTTTCATTATATATATTACTAGATGGATTTTTTATAGAAATATTGACCTTATTAATTCCATTATTGCCAGAAAACATGTATATATATGATTTGATATATAGATGGATTTTTTAGAGAAATATTGACCTTCCATTATTATTGCTAGTAAACATTTATATATTTGTACCCTAAACCTAAACCCTAAACACTTTTATTACACACACACACTACTTAGTGTCTACCCTAAACCCCTAAGTTTCTAAACCCTATAGATATACATCATAAGTGTCTACCCTAAACCATAAACACTTTTATTACACACACACACACTACTTAGTGTCTACCCTAAACCCCTAAGTTTCTAAACCCTATAGATATACATCATAAGTGTCTACCCTAAACCATAAACACTTTTATTAGTCACACAAAGACATTGTGTCTACCCCAAGTGTGCCTAACTCTAAGTGTCTACCCTACCCTAAACCCTTTTATTAGTCACACTTTAGAATAAGTGTCTACCCCAAGTGCCTAAACCCCTAAGTGTCTACCCTAAACCCTTTTATTAGTCACACAAAGACATTGTGTCTACCCCAAGTGTGCCTAACTCTAAGTGTTTACCCGGCCTAAACCCTTTTATTAGTCACACAAAGACTAAATGTCTACCCCAAGTGTGGCTAAACCCCTAAGTGGTTACTCTAAGTACGTGTTACACACTTATTAGCTTTTATAGTTCCAGAAATGGATGACCCGAATGACATGGAGGAATTCTTGTTTTCAATGATCAACGATGACACTGATCAAGTAGACGACGACACGAATCAAGTAGATGACGGAAGTTAGTACTTTGTGCCAGATGTTGAGCAAGAAAATATCGCGCAAGACAATGTTGCCGAGGTATATATATGTCTACAAAATCAAAATAATTATAGTTGTATAATTATATTTATAAGTTTTATGTGTCTACATACATAGCCGTCTGCATCAACGACAACTACGGGGAAGAGGAAAAATGTACGAGGCCCGAAGAAGCCATTGGAGGGTCGGTACATTATCACATAATTTGATGAGGAAACAGGGGCTGTACTTGGACCACATGCACATAGATTTGCCACCAACTGTGGTTACCTTGTAAGGGATAGGATTCCAATCAGTGCTCGTGAATGGCGGCAAAGGAATGGACGTCCTGACATTAGTTTTGTCTCTGATCGTGACAAGGAACTAATTTGGCAAGAAGTCCTTCAACATTTCTCGCTCGATACAGAAGATGAAGCTCTGAAGGGGAGAGTTAGGGATTATGCTATGAAGAAGATGGCAACATATTTCCAGGCCAGGAAGCAGACATTGCATAATGATTTTATCAAGAAGAACCTTACTCCAGATTTCAACAAAAAAGCCTACGTCAAGTTGAGACTGTTTTGGGATGACTTTGTAGCTTTCAAGACATCTGAAGAGGGTGAATCACGAGCTCAACAGAACCAATAGAATGCCCGAGAAAAGCAATACCATCATCACATGGGATCAGGTGGCTACAAGACTGCCATTCCTAAGTGGGAAAAAGAAGAAGAGGACCTTCTAGCTAGGGGAATCCAACCAGAATCAGATGACTGGGCTGGCGCAGTAAGTGGTGGTTTTTTGGTCATGGGGGAAGCATTGACCCTCAGACCGGGAGATTAACGTATACCAAAGGACTCACAGAAGCAGCAAGGAAACTGGTTTACGCTCAATCTATGAGGGAATAAGGACTATGGTCACCAGATAGAGATAAAGATGAGCTGACATATGCTCTGGGGACTGCAGAACACAGTGGGCGAACGAGAGGTCATGGCGCGGTGTCGTGGAAGCATGCCTTCCCTCAAGACAAAGATACATATAGAAGCCGCCAGAGAAAGAAGAAAGAGGAGGAAGCTATGAAACTTAGCATGTCGCAAATGCTTAGTGAAGCACGCGAAGCAGCTATTCAAGCAAAAGAACGAGAAGAGAAATTTCAAGCGAGAATGAGCGAGGAAATCCAAAGGCAAGTGGAGTTAGAAATCAGCTGAATGCAAAGTATTGGATCAGTACCACTAGTCAACATCAGCCCATCAGCTCACTTGAAAAGCAGTTGTGCTTCCACAGAAGTGCCTCAACCTGTTGATGACGCAAAGCTACGCTTCCCCGTGGATGACATCACAGAACTGAATACACCATGTGAGCTGCACATTCCAGAGGGGGCTACCACAATCAATATGCCATGGGTCAAAAGTACCAGCTAGATATGCTCACGTCTCGGCCGATAGAGTTGAAAAAGGTCATCGCGATGCTAAGCTTGACATTGAAGGAGGTGATGGGGAGACGACTTTAGGACAAGCGGAGAAGACATTTATTTGTTGGTGCAAGCGCTATATCATTTTTCCTAGGGCATCACCTCCTATTGTACCATCGCCGCCTCCTCCTCCTCATCCCAGAGACCTAAGTCAACATTCATCACCTGTTGGTCATAGTGTTGTGAGGGATGCTGATGGTGAAATGCACGACACGGCTTCCTCCCCAGAACCTCCAAGGCGGTCTCCATCGCCGAAACCGGCCCTAGAACCTCCATGACGTTCTCCAACGCTGACACCGGCCCCATCGCCTCCACGACGGTCTCCAACGCCGACACCTGCCGCCCCATCACCAAAGAAGAGGACCGCCACAAAAGCAAAGGTGTCGACCGCCCAACCAAAAACAAAGAGGCAAGCTACAAGGAAAGTTATTGTTAAGATTCCTCAGAAACTTCCATCTGAGATGACTGAAGAGGAAATATCGGCTTCAATAAAGGCCGATGTTGCCGCACATTTCAAGAAATTTAAAGACGATGCTAAAGCAAAGAAAGAAGCTAAAAAGCCGTTCTACTTACATCAATCAGCTCTAATGCAAGAGTTGGAAGAAAAGAAGAGAAAGCTACGTGATGCTCAGAAGAAATCTCCAATATCGGACTATGACCGCATTCTCGAAAAGGCAATTACCGAGAGGAAAAGAGCAGGGAAAGGTGTCCCACAGCTCGGGGAACAATCGAAGCAATCAGTGCCCCCACTAGTTGTTGGGTATGAATATGGTTCAAACATGAGCGTGCTAGAAGACTACAGTGGCCCCAAGGTCAATTATGATGGATTGGAAGATTTCTTGAAAGGAGCTAATATATCCGCGGCTCAATTTTACGGAAATGCACTAGTCGCAAATGCCACTGTAGTCGATGAGTTCAAGAGAAGTTATTTACGTGGCAGAAGTCTGTACAACCCATCGGCCCTCGGGGATCTTGGTACGCAAATGCGCAAGTTAAACTCGTGGTACATGGAGGCATGTACCAAAAACTCAGATGACGACTGCATTTGCGTCAGAATTAGACAAGAACATTACTTCCGGGGCGATGACCTTATATTTGTTCCGTATAGTGAGCTCCACCAACTATGCCACATGGACGCTCTAGACAAATCTCTGATGAGCTGCTACTGTCTGTAAGTGATTATCATTTCTTTTAGTAATCTGACTATAACACATATGTATATGTATAGTGACTAACTATCCTCAAACATATATATGCAGATTCTTGATGTTAATGCTCAAACGTAAGGGAGACACGGAAATTGGTTTCATTGATCCATCAATCATATTCTCGGATCCAAACACTCCCCGCGAACAATGGATACCTCAAACGGAGAGGAATCTTCGGAGGTTCTTGGTCAACCAAAAGACCAGAGAATATATACTCTTTTCATACAACTTTGGGTGAGTGTTGTTATCGTTTGCATAATTTGTCTTACTTATTACTCAATTAGCATAGAGATATATATGTTGACTCTATAAATAAATGCAGTTTTCACTGGATACTCATAGTCATCGATATGAGAAGAAGTGCATATGTAATCTTTGACTCATTGAGAAAACCACCGGGAGATTACCAAGATATGATAGACATTATCATGGGGTAACTTTGATCTTTAAATATGGATTCCTGCTCTTTAACTACACTGGAAGAGTTAATTAACTAATGATCCAATTATTGAGCAGGGTTTGGGCTTGATTCGTCCCGAAACACCATCCGGAACTAGAAGAGACACTACAGGGTCCTCGTATGTTACCTGTAAGTTCTAATAGCTCTCGTAATATGTTACCTTAAATTGTTATGCTTTAACATATGCGTATGATGACGATGGTAATCTTTTCATATCTTACAGTGGATTCTAAGGCAGCCACAAGGCAACAATCTGTGTGGATACTACGTTTGCGAGTACCTCATGGTATATGCAAGAAGAACTCTTACAGAGAAACTAAAAGTATGTAATATGTATATATAATACATCCATTTTATTTATTTGTTGCTATTAACTAAATCTTATGTATATTAACACTTGTTTCTTTATAATGCAAATTGAAGACGCTATGGTTGCAGCAACAAGTGATGCAAGAAGACCGCCTCAAAGGAATTCAAGAGACATTTGCTGGATTTTTTCTTGAAAAAAGTGGTCAAACCTGGAGGCGACTTCTATTACGACCCGACCGTCCCACTCAAGCCAAATCAAGACGGACATCTGTATGATATTTAAGTGGCGAGAGCGTTTGTGTCTTAAGTCAAGTAACAATGGATAATGATGTAAATTTTATGTGCATATATATATTATACTTATAGAGTTTCATAGTTTATTTGTGTTTAATGCTTGAAACTAACTTATAAGTGCGTGAATATATGTATTGGAAGCGTAGAATACACACATTTGAATACCTAATCTAATTGGAAAACCAAAATAAGAAATACCAAAATAAAAAAAAATGTCTTTAGCCCCGGTTGGTTGGGCTAAAGGGTGCTGCCACGAGTGGCCTACCAACCGGGGCTAAAGGTCGGACTTTAGCCCCGGTTGTGCGAACCGGGGTTAAAGGAGAGACATTTAGTCCCAAATCCTTTGCCCCGGTTCAGGCACCGGAGCTAAAGGCCCTTACGCACCGGGGCTAAAAACACGTTCTGTACTAGTGATGGTTGGCGCTGATGCTAGCTAAATGCTAAGCAAATTAAAGACGCTAATAAACAACACACGACCTTAAAAAATGGCGTGGACAATCGATCTATGGGTATACTAGCAACTAACGATATGATCCAGGGCGGGCGGTTTCATCACTGATCGCGACTAGTCACGCCGTCAGTGATACATTCATTGGGGATTGGGCCACACAGGATATGAACAATGTGGGCATCATCAGTTGGAAATGGACAAGTGATAGCTAGCATTGCCAATGCAAAAAAGAAAGATGGCGTACGCTTGCTTGTATGGGCAACATGATAACGATGGCTCCGCGCTAGCAGCCTAGAACCGTACCAGCACTTGCAGGGTCCAAACCGATCAAGTCCGTAGAGCCTCAAGAGTGAACTAGCTGCTAAATTACACGCCTACTTGCAAGGTCCAACTTTCAGTCATCATTTGCACATAACTTGGCCCCTCAGACATATATGCTCTATCAGTGCATAAGCATCATGCTCATTAATATATATCTCTACAAAAATTAAATACATTATCAATTATAAGTATAATTTGATTAAAGCCTGAATAAATATATAAACTTTCCAATACGAGTACTTGACAGCAGGAATCATCCAAAGGCACTGATAGAGCAATATTTTTTTGAGAAATAAGAACGCACATAAAACACACACATCTATGAAATATATTTATATGTAATGTTCAATTATCAATTAATTATCTTGAAAACTGAGCTTAATATGGCAATAAAATAATTATTATTCAAAAAATATCAAAGTTCTGCTAGGCGGCGACTAGGCGGCGACCAGGCGCGACTAGGCGCGAGTCGAAGGGTGTCCGCCTCGCCTATGGGGATAGGCGGACCCTAGGCGACGGTGGCTCGTCGGCAGCGCCTGGCGGAGGTCGCCGGTGGGGGAGGAGGAGTTGCGTCGCCAACTCGCCGTGCGTCGCCGTGGGGGAGGAGGAGCTGCGTCGCCGACTCGCCGCTCGAGCGGTGGAGGTGGAGGTGCGTCGGAGGAGGAAGAGAAGGAGCTGGCTGCTGCGGGCGCGCGGAGGGAGGAGGCGGCGGTGGAGGAGGAAGAGACGGGCGGGGGAGGGAGGAGGCAGCCGGCGCGCGTGCGGCTGGCGGCGCGGGGAGGGATGGAGTGCGGCGGATAGGGTGGAGGAGGTGGCTGTTGGGTGGATAGATTGGTTGTTAGGCTTTTTTATGGGCCTTTCTATAACTTTAGGTCCATATATCTCCTGTTTTTTCTTTTATTTAAGAGATATGTGTGTCAATGTACAAAAATTAAAACGCCTAGGGGAAACGCCTAGGCGCGATTAATCCCGACTAGGCTCTAGGCAGAGGGTCGGCGCCTAGATCCTACCTGGCGCCTAGCTGAACCTTGAAAAATATAATGCAGAACATATGTTGAATTCATTGTGGTTATAAACATAAAAGCAATATGCCCTAACAACATCTATGTCACAATATTTTAGCAAAAGATATTTTTTTTAGATAAAGGAACGAAGGTTCCAGCCTCTATCATCCGAAGATGATACATGGCTCAGATACAGACACTAAAAAATGCCATAAGGCAACCAACACACACGCGTCCAAAAGGAGATCACAAGTCTAAAAGAGCTGGGTCAAAAAACCCAAACTCTAATGGAACTAGCTTAGGCTCCAATTCGATTCCGGGTGCTCCAGCAAAATCTCGCAAATGCCTCCATGACGACAGTTTTCTGAACACCTCTTTTTCTTCATCCTCATGCAGCAGGGACCACTGTCTAATCCAGTACGTCATCCTGAAAATCACCTGCATAAAAGTATTAGACTTAGCTTTGTTAAAAAACACATCAATTTCTATTCAGCCATAAGCTCCAGCAGATTGCTGCCACTCCTAGCAAGATTCGTCCCTTCAGTTTGGCGCCTACACCAAGCAGCCAAGGTCCGAACATACACAAAATACTAGAAGGAGGTCGAATTCCAAACATGGTATAAACCATATTCCACACGAACCTTGCAAACATGCAATCCAAAAAACGATGTTGGATGGTCTCTTTCTGATTGCAGAAACAACACCTAACATCTCATCCCCGATTCATTTTTGCTAAGTTGTCTTTTGTGAGAGTGACACCCTTTTTTTAGGAACCAAAGGAAGATCTTAATTTTTAGTGGGATCTTTATTTTTCACAAAGGACTTTTCTCCGGTATGATATCCCTACTAATCATCAGATTATACATTGACCCCACTGTAAACTTGCCCTTTTGACTAGCTTTCCATTGGAAACCATCCCTTCTGTTTGTCATATGGATCGGCACTACCTTAGAAACTAAATCGTACCATGACAGCAAATTATTGTTGGCCAACCCTCTTCTAGAGGATACATTTAGCAAAAGGTATAGGGTACGAAGGATGAAATTGTAATGTTTAAGTTCAAGATATGGGTCTTGGGTCTAAGGATGAAAATAAGGGAACCCAAGACCCATATCTCGAACTTAAACATTACAACCAAATAAGAGAATGCCACACCAAAATATGTACAATTGGAACTCTTGAATTGGTAATAATCTACATAATAAATGAAGTAGCACATTGTCTAAATGCCCAAGTCTTGGTTGATGAAAGCTAGCAAACAGGATATTCCCTCTGTTGTGTAATAATATAGGGTGCTCCCTAATCAGACATTATCATCAACGTGATTAATGGTGATTGGTTGATAAACGAAAAGTATTATAATGTATATACAAATTAAAACTTGTTGTCTTCTAGAAGACCTTATATTTGAGGATAAATTTTGAATGCTAAAATACACTGTATTACGAGACGGAGGAGTAATATAATTATAATTCTCTATATTGCGGCACCATCCCATTCCTTGTGGCTTCCCGCATTGGGCTCTTCCATCATGGTGAGCTTCATGTAGTAGTACATGGTCTAAATGGCAAGCTCTCTTGGCAAACTACATGGAAAACTACAAGTACAAAGCTAACAAACACTAGCCGTTTAGATACTCTAGCTCGGCTAGAGGCTAGAGTTAGTGTGTACCTTTGAACTAGCCCTGAACTAGCTCTAGCCGAAAATATGTTTAGATGTAAGAGTTAGAATGACAATAAAGGTACTTTTCTTGCTTGAGATTCTAGTGGACCCCACCAAAACTAGCCTAAAAGAAGAAATTTTAGTGGACCTAGCAGAACTAGCTCAAATAATCATCTCTTGGTGGGTATAGTTTTTTTTGTGTGTGCTAGTTGCAACCAGCCTAATCTAGCCCTCCTGTTTGGATACTTTTGGGTTAGTTAAGCTAAAACTAGCTCTAGTTCTTGGATCCAAACATGGTCATCCTTGTAATTAGTCACATTGAACAATTGGCATGCTTCTTAATTATAACGTATATGGAGCTAGTAATAAATTAAAATAAAGTAGTGGGGAATCTTAAGACACACCAAAAACGGATTGAAAGCACTGTGCAACATACAAACGGACAATGACTGGAAATATTCTTTCCGAAATGTAGATAGGATTCCAAGGAAGGAGACCTACCAACACATGCATGATTGATGGGTCTGAGCAGCATTCATACAATATCCACATGATGATGTTGCAACCTGATTGCTATGTTCAGATTTCAATCACGTACTCATCCAAAATCCTTGTGTTAATTTGTCAGTGTGCCATGTTTCTTGTTTGGACGTACGTAAATGTGCTGGAATATGCTAGGCTGGCCTATGCCAGAAATATCTTTCGTTTATTGGTACGTATTACGTACAAATCTTCCCATTATTAGTGGAACATATATTGATATATGTGTGCAAACTTTTTTGAAATCATTATTATGTTAGACTCAGCCATCCCGATCATGCATAAATAATAAAACATCAAAAGTAGGATCTCCAAAATTGCCATGCTAGGCGAGGTGTCAAGATGCCATCTTGGCCAAGAAATGGGATTTTGCATATATAGCTTCTGCGAGTTAACCATTATGGTAACATGATGATTCACCCCTAGGCCCTAACCTTATCCCTAATGTGTTACCTTTACCTGGGCTTGGTGTCTCCATCGTCCTACACTCGAAAATTGCAAAACTCAAAACAGGTACCTACCACCTAGAGTGTCTGTCATCGGCATGCAAGGCCGCCTCCACTTGCGATTGTCATTCCCAGGACCGGCATACCAGTGTCTTCAGGTGATTAAGTCAAGTTCTGCCAATTATTCCATCAGTAGTCTACTCTCAATGCGCTTACCATCCTGATGCCAAATCTTAATTTCTGCTGATTCAGGAACCAAATTGTTCTTTTGGTTTATTGTCACGATCATACTGTTCCCAGATGCTGAATTAGGTGAACATACCCTGCATTTTCCTCCTTGGAACACTGCTTGTCTGCATTTACCATTGCAAATGCGCAACGATGACCTCAGAGCTACCAATCACTTCTCTATGTTACATACTGATAAGTACTCCGTAGTTGATAGCAAAAGCCATTGTTAATCTGGCCATTCCACTGAGAAAAAGAGCAAAGGTTTCCACTAAACTAACTTTGTTTTTTTTTCCAGCACGGCACAGAACAACACACTCAGCTTTCATCTAGTGCTCAGGTCACTTGAATAGTGTCACCCATTCATCACTACAAATGACAGCAAAAGGCATTAAACCGAATGTTCCCAGCAGATGATTCTGAAATGGGGAGGAAAAAAAATGCAAGTGTAAGATAACATTCGTATCAGTTACACTGCACACTTTTTGGCTTATTCCATAAGCCACACATGAAAGGACGACCTCAAGAACATGATGTGTTCCTGTGTTCACCCATCAACTTTCTGAGCCTTGGGTCCAAATGAAGCTCCCGTGTTGGGCTGAACTTTCATGGGCTGTTGATGTACTGCAAAATATGGAATCTTCAAATCCATAAATTTTAGAACATTCCACTCCCTTGAGATTAATCAACAAAAAGCAAGGGGTTTAGGAACTAACTCATGAAATTAAGTAGATGTTGCAATACGGGCCTTCGGCGTGTTATAGAAAAAAAAATAAGTAGATGTTAACTTTGACACAATAATAGTTCAAATAGTAAAAAAAAAACCTCCACAGGAGAGATAACAAAAACTGAGAATAATACAGGGCTAGCTAGCATCATTCGGATCATGCATGTTGGTCAATGTTACAACCACATAACACCTACGGATCATCTAATTCCTACCTCCTGATATACACCATCCTCCCGATGGCAATCTAGAAGCTTAAATAGCTAATAGTTTTTTAATGCCCAATTATGTTCTTCAGTAAGGAAAGCTGCACAAATTTTGAAGCAAATGAGTATCTGATCTAGCTTTACTAGTTCAATACTGTGGATGCTCCAAAATGTGTTCAGTTTCTTTTTCAGCTTGTGCATATAAGCACCGATTAAATGCTTCTACAATAGAATACCCTACCCTTGAAAGAAATAAGATGATGAAAACATCACATAAGTCTTGATTCCCTACAACTATTGCCCCCTAACATGGCTAACACAGTATTGTCCTCTAGAAAGTCAGTGGTTTGAGACTAGATTCAGATAAGGAGCTGCCATCTCCAAGGAAGAGACCCCCACTGGCAGGAAGCAAGATTTGCTGTTTCTTGTCTTTTGTGACAATGTTTTGGTCTGGTGAAGCTTCTTTCAGTTTCTTGACAAACTCAAAAAAATTTGCAACCTGCAGAGCATACCTATATTAGCAGGAAAGACTATATTAGCACACTTGCTCCAAAATATTTGATATATGGGAATAAAAGGAAACAAACTGGGAAAATAACCCTGTCAGCAATATAAGCATTCAAAGTTAAAATGCAATTCACCAGTAGCCTATTATTAGACATCAAAGTTATGAGTTTTCCAATGGGCCAACAACCCAACATGGTAAGCAGTAACAATATTCAAAATTTCGAAACAAAAAAACATTCAGTCTTAAGACCATACATTCAAAAAAAAAAAGGTTTTTAAGACCAGACAGTATCTCAGATAACAAGATAACAGTACAACTGTAAAGCAAACAGAAAATAGAGTTTGTGAGTGGAATTGGATAACTGTCAAACTTACTTTCTTTTAGCTTCAACATCCCTGCTAAAATCGATATTTGGTTCACAATCCAGTACAAGAGCAGGAACCTAAGTTGCTTAAATAAGTCAGTTTCCAGGTTTGAATAACAACTTTTTAAAAACAAAGGAAATACATGATGCTTACTTTCTGGATACTAGAATGCATGTGACTCCCTTCTAGATAAAATACTTTGTCTTTAATGTCAGGATGCAATGGGCTGTCTATGCTACATGGCAACTGGCTTGCTGACAATAGACTGTGATTCCCATGCTCAGAAGGCAGTAACCAGCATTCATGTTTCTCATGTAAATCACGTAGATACTGCAATGTGACACTTCCTTCTTCAGCTCTACTTCGAAGCATCATTCTCTTGTGACAAGTATCAGGGGTAGCTCTAAGATAGATAAATCCATCAGGTATGAGGCCAGGAAGAGATGACAACACAGGGTCAAACCAAGAATCATAAATGCTGAGTTCCATTCCATTCAACCAATTAGCTTCATGAACAGCACGAACAAACACCTGCAGAAGGGGGCACACAAAAAAGTTGCTCCATTCGGACATGAGAAAAGTAAAAAAAACAATCAAAGATGCAAGATTTATAACACCACTAAGTACTAACTCTCAAGGATGACTGGATTTTGCGTCTCCATTTTGCTTGAAATTATTGGTTATATGGTAACAAAAATACACATCACTATTGACCTCAGTGCATAATCTGTACGACTGTTGGTTAAAAGTTTAGCAAAGGGTCAAGTAGAAGAATAATGCATACCATTCGATCACTGAAGATGCTCCGTTCCACCAATCTAAGCGGCTTTATTCCTCCAGAGGACTCCTTTTCTTGCATGAGCCTTGTTACAAACACATAATTTTGGAAGGTGTAGGCATATCTCTGTGGCTCCGCGTAAAAGGCACTTAAAATGTTGAAATGATCAGGACCAACATCCTGCCATTTCGACACTGGCTCAGGTACAATTTCAACAAGATCACGGAGTTCAACTGTCTCATTGGCAATTTTCTGTAGGAAGGTAGACTTGCCGACGCTGATGTTTCCCTCAACACAAAAGGTGATTCTCTTGTCCCTGGTTGATTGCATGACAGGTACCTCACTCTTGTCTCTCAGTTCCCCAACAACACTGTCTTTGATGAAAGATGTTATTCTCTCTGCATGGCTCTTATGAATGATTCCAACAGAACTTTGCAAAAACCGAACCATCCTCTCAGCAGACCCACCCACAGGCTGCAGCATTTTGAGACAAAACTGTTAGAGCTCCCAGGAGTCAGGAGACAAGCATAACAACAAAATTTGTAAAGAATCTATTCAGCCAAACACTTGCGCATTTAGAAACATTCCCTAAAAAGGCCGATACAATGATATCAAAGACAGGACATACTTAGAGTTTGATCATGTAACGGACTGGAACCAATCCTGAATATTCCAAGCTTCCATTAAAGCGAACCGATGAAGTGGCAGGAGTAAATTAATCCTTATGCCCCCACATGTTTGAGATTTAAATTTGCATCCGCAACAGAGAACAGGTAAGGAACTCTAATAACAAACAAGCCTTTTAAGTGGCAATGTGGCATGCTCCCCTTGTGACTTCCTCAATACAACTTTAGGAATCATAAGAAATTAAGGCGAAGTGAACTTTCCCAAGTGCCACATGTGTCCAGATAAGAGGCAAACAAAGAGAATCCCATCCCATGAATACAGATACAGATACCACCCCGACTCAACTATTATCACGGCATTGACTATTGAGCATGACGAACAGAACAGGAGATAAAATGTCAGGCTCTCTTCCCTGACAAGGCATGTGCACCTTCTCATTATTAGTCCATTGCCGAAACAACACATTCAGCTCATTGCGTGTTCTTTGCAATTCCAAAGGATCCGTTCCAAGCTCCTTCGCTATGCAAACCAAGAAAAAGCGACAGAGGTACCTTCTCAGTGTACAGCTGCTTCAGGTGCGCGAGATCCCGGAGTCCGCCGTCCACGAGCTTCCGCAGGTTCCGCGGCCCGACCCCGGGGATCCCGAGAAGCTCGACGCCCTCCGA
The DNA here is from genome assembly GCA_022036555.1 of Microstegium vimineum. Lineage (NCBI taxonomy): Eukaryota > Viridiplantae > Streptophyta > Magnoliopsida > Poales > Poaceae > Microstegium > Microstegium vimineum. Next base: position 46,015,382 of record CM039120.1, read on the forward strand.
CGCCGGAAACCCGGCCTCTTCCCCGCCGCCGGCCGCCGTCATCGCCGACGAGGACGAGAACCGCCGACGCCCGAATCGCAGGCGCCCCACCCCCGCGGCGGCGCGGGGGCACAAGAGCGGCGGAGACGGGGCGGCGCGGGAAGGTGGAGCCGGGCCCGGGCGGAGGACGGGCGGCATCGCGGCAAGGTCGGAGGTGCTACGCGAGCAAAAGGCGGCAAGGAAGGAGTCCCGGAGGAAGGAGAGGTGGCGGCGGCGCATGGCCGGCGGCGGGAGACGGGGGCATTTGGGGGTTTTTGGGCTGTGTGGGTTTTAGCGGGAAGGGGAAGCAAAAAGGGTGTGGAGGTCGAGGAGACAGAGCTGCGTGTTGCCCGCCTGTATGTATTGCTTGCTCCAGCAGAGAGACAGAGCAGGAAGTGCAGTGTTCTGCTCTGGTGTCAAGTGTGTGCTGCTGCAAGCCTGCAACAAGTTGGAGCCACATGCTCTGGTTTGTGAATGACTGGCTACTACAATGGTCCGTTCTCAAATAAATTAATTTTTATAAGAATATATAACAGACAATCTTTTTTAATTTTAAATAGTTTTATAGATAAAATAACAAACATCTATGATACAAAATATAAAATAAACATCAAATAAAAATATATTTCATAGTAAAATTAATGATACTAATCAATCTTAATATTTTTTTTTAAAAAAAAAGTTAGTTAAAGGTTAAAAAGCTTGTCTTAACACTAGAAATACTTGATGGATAATGGGTGAATAGAATACTATATGCAGAGTTATGTTTAGTAGCACACTGTATCTTAGAAAATATATTCAAGTTTAATTCTTCCACGCCTTTGTAACCTTTTTATGTGACATATGTGGTTCTAATATAAGCCTTTCTTTGTTGCAACATCAACTGATCTTAGGGGTTGTTAGGCAGCAGATTCTTCTAAAAATGTTTCAAGTGGTGAATCACAATCACTTTAGTAAACCGTTTGACCATAAGACTAGATTCTGTTTCTCAAATGGAAGTTTTTTTTTGAAAAAAATTAAATATAAAAAATATGCTTCATAAAAATATTGATCATTTTTTGGGCTAAAACGACTTAAATGCAAATCATTTAAATTTTTTGCACTAAAAAAGGATAAGACAAAAGTAACCGACTGCTAGTGCACGTGAGAGGAGAATTAGAAACCAGTGAAACCAGCCCCAAGCTGCTTCTCTCTCACAGGCTAAAATGTTGGAATCGGTAGGCTCACTAGCGCTCGGACTCTGGTGTCGGGACACGTTTGGACGCCTTAAAAATAGCACCCGAGTACAATATAGAAAACAATGTGTGTCTCAATCCATGGTCTATCTCCTCCACATCTACATCCCACCGATGTGCTACATCTCAGGCATGCTCCCTCTACAAGTCCCCACCAAGCCCCCTTCCACATGCTCCTGCCGCATTATGCAGTGCTACGACTGCAAGAAGGGCCCATGCCGCCCGAGTGACAAGAGGAGAATGTGACAGAACCTTTTAAGAAAAGCTCCACTTGCTAGAATTAATAGTCCATCAAACTTAATCTCAAACAAATGATTTAATCCTTAATTAGTCCGTCAGGTGTCACCACTTTACAGCGGGTCATTCACCTTTTTTCGAACAGAATCTCCTCATTACAAACATTGCAGAAGTAATACGATAATTTATATTACATCAAAGTAGCAAAAATTTGGAGTCATATTACAAACCATAAGTTTTGAAATATAGCTTAAGTGTCATATAATAATAAAGCATCAAGCTACTGATAGAGTATACACAAAACAACCGAGATACTCTTGCCCAAGAGTCAAGGAAAGACAACTACTCCTCCTCATCTTCCACAGAAACAACGGTCATGCAGCACGAAGCTACACAGACCAGATTGAGACCCTCATCTGCAACAGGGGTTAACAAACCCTGAGTACGGGGTACTCAACAAGACTTATCCGACAAAAGAAAATATTTAATGAACAAAAGATATGCAAGTCATAGGATTCAAGGTGTGGTTTGCAAGAATCAAGCATTTTGTATAAATGAGCATTTATAAAAGAATTGAAATTCATTTAATTCGTTCAAAAGATTACTCAAGTACCAATCTAAATTTATAATTGATATCAGGGTAATAACCATCCATGAAAGGAAGCAACAAGTATCCAATTTAAGTTTCATTAACTACGATGTAAAAGGTAGGGTTATGTTTCCATATCCGAGGAACACGACGATTCGACCGGTTTATCTCAGCTGGGGCTTCCCAATCACACGACATATGCAGCACTAAAGCACGCATATGACTACTTTTCACTAGATCCTCTATCCGAGAACGGGGGCCCGCCACCCGAGAGCATAGTACGCCTCCATCCAGTTCCTCGAACTTAGAGGGTACACACTACTCTCGCCATCTCTCCACTCCCAGTGCGAGTTAACTGTCCTTTAAACTAGATTAGCCAGAGTTCAGCTTCCCCGAGGTATGTGATAAGTACTCCAAAGTCACAACCCTTCTACGTTTTACAACGGCAAGGCCCTAACGACACAGGCGGAGAGAACCCGCTCACCAGACACCGCTGATGGCTCCCAAACACCGTGTCCGTCCGGTCCCAAATTATTACTTCCAACAACATAACCTTTCTCCATATTTGTGTAGTATATAAAGGTTACACAAATATTCCCAGAATTTTTGGAGCATTACACAGAGCATGAAAAATCAGGGAAAAGTCATTTTTCAATTACTTTGAGCATTTTTACAGGATTAAAAAAGTACTGAACATGAATATGTTATATTTTTATTAAATACTACACATCACAGAGAGCATACACAAATTTTTACAGAATTTAATTATGCACAGAAATAAACACACAAAAATAACAAAAGTCATTACTATTCAAACAGGAAAAAGGGAAAACCCTTTGCTTAACTCACTGACGGCTGGGTCCCGCCCGTCAGCAGCACAGAGGCAGAGCAGCGGCAACGACGACCAAAGAACACGGCGGTGCGTCGCCGACGGTGAACCAAACGGTGAACCGACGCTTGCGCTGGACTCCTGACTCCATCCCGATCACAACGAGATGCAACACGACCAAACCCATCCCTCAGAACACCCTCACCGGCGAAGACGGCGGCGACCCGAGCTCGACCACGCGTACACTGGCGAGTACAGACGTGCGCCGGAGCAACCAAGCATCGCAAACGACTCAGAAAGCAAACACGAGCACAACGCACAACCGAAACGAGGCTAAAGCCTCCAGCACTAACCTTACCAACGACAATGGTGGCACCCCGCGTGCGGCCGTACATGCGCTGGCGAACATGAGACATAACCGACTCTACCAACCAGCCCAGCAGACTCAGCGGCCCCCAAACAACGCGAAGCGCACGCAAAACGAACTAAGAGCTAAACGCAACACCCTCGCCGACGGCCATGGCGGACGGCGGAGATCTGCGCGACGTGTGCCGGCGAAACTGCGCACGCGCTCGAACAACCAACACCTCGACAAGACTCAGGATGGCTAGGCGAAGCTAGCGTAAGACTCAGGCTCGAAAAAGACTAACGAACGAGCTCTCACGGCGGTGAGCACCGACGCGGCGGCGCTGACACGTCGAAGTGAACGCGAACCACGGCTACGGTTCGGAATTAGCTACCACCAGCTACTCTACGAGCACTAGGAGCTTACCCCGAACACGAAACGCTCGCTAACTTGGCCGGATATGAAGGAGATGATGTTGACGACGGAGACCGTGCCGGCAGAAACGATGAACCAAGCGGCAACGTCGATGTTCCCGGAGCTACGGTCCACCATTTGCAAAACGGAGAAGAGCGGCAAAGTCAGCAAGGAACAAGGAGTAAGAAACACGAGAAGAACGAACAAAACAGCCCCTGAATAGCCCGGTGGATAGCTGACCAGAGTGGCGGCGCTCTCGCCGGAGCCAAGGAAGAAACGGTCGCGTCGGGCAAACGACGACTCGGCTGCTTCAACCAGCTCTTGCGGAAGGTGTGCAAGGTTGAGGCGAAGACTTTGCGATAGTATTGGAGACTTGGCAGTGGCTAACGAGCTCGGACGAGCTCATCGATGCGGAGTGCCCACGCGGCGGAGCAGAACAGAGCAACGACACGACGTGGAAAGGGAGCAAGGGTGGACGACGTCCCGTTTTGAAGACAGCAACAGAACCGTGGTGATGCCACGCACGCGATGGGACGCGCATTGCAGACATGAGGCGCTTGGAGAGCTCGGCAGCTGGCCAGGCCAGGTGTCGGCGCCATGAACACTGTACCGACATGCAAGTGCTCGATGAAATGCCTGAACTGCCCCTGGGAGTATTTTGCAAAACGCCTAAGCTTCCAAGGGTTTTCATGAAAAACTTTGAATACAAAAGTTGCTCAAAATTTCATGATCTACATTTTTGTCAATATACACTTTATCAAATTCGGCCTAGAAATGAAAATGCATTTTTAGAAATTTGAAACCCTTTTTAAAAGGATTTACCCCCTTTTTAATTACTTTAAAAACTTGAATAACACTTGCAAACCTGTAAACACAACAAATGCAATTCAATCTGAGCTCTACAACTTTGCTTAAACAACCACATGCAAATTCTCTTTAGATTTTGAAAATCATGTTTAGAGTTTAATCCACCCCCTTTGGTAATTAGGGTTTGGAGTTGAATTTGAAAGTTTGAATTTGAAAAGATGACCTGCATTCACACATATGATTCAAACACAACAAAGTAAACTCATTTTAGTTCAATGTATAACAAGGTTCTCAATCAATTGAATGATGCTTAATGCATATGATGACATGATCAATTTTTAATTAAATGATTAAACACTAGGGGTGTTACAACCCTTCCCCCTTAAAGAAATCTCGTCCCGAGATTTAGGAGTGAAACAAAGTAATGGAAAAGGAAACGTATCAAGAACTTTTCTTTTTCACATCATCCTTGTTACAACTATGACCAAGTCTTACAAAATAGCTCAAACTATAGAAGCATAAAACTCTGGGAAATTCTCTAAAAGATCATCTTCAGATTCCCAAGTAGCTTCTTCTTCGGAGTGCTGGTTCCACTGAACCTTATAGAACTTGATGGTTTTACGACGAGTAATTCGATCTTTTCGATCAAGAACCTTCACAGGATACTCAGAGTATGTCACATCAGGTTCCAGTTGCACTCCATCAACTTCAACGATTGCATCCTTAACTTGAAGACACTTCTTCAACTGTGATACGTGAAACACATCATGCACTGCTGAAAGATTTTCAGGCAACTTCAGACGATAAGCCACAATGCCAATGCGTTCCAAAACTGGAAATGGATCGACATAGCGAGGAGCTAACGTGCCTTTCACTCCAAACCGTGAGACTCCTTTCATGGGTGAGACCTTTAGATACACATGATCTCCTGGCTCAAACTGTAAAGGGCCTCTCCTTTTATCAGCATAACTCTTTTGCCTAGACTGGGCGATCTCAAGATTAATGCGAATTCTGCTTAACTTTATCTTCCGCTTCTTTAACTATGTCGACACCAAAGAACTCTCGTTCTCCAGGTTCCGAATAATTAAGAGGAGTTCTACAAGCCCAACCATACAAAGCTTCAAATGGCGACATCTTTATGCTCTGTTGGTAACTATTATTGTAAGAGAACTCTGCCCAAGATAAGCATTCATCCCACTTCTCAGCAAAGTTAAGCACACAACATCTCAACAGATCTTCAAGAACTTGATTCACCCGTTCTGTCTGGCCATCAGTTTGTGGATGGTAAGCTGTGCTATACAAGAGATTAGTACCCAGAGATTCATGGAGATGCCTCCAAAATGCTGAGACAAACTGAGTTCCACGATCTGATACTATGGTCTTGGGAATGCCATGAAGACTTACTATTCTTGAGAGGTAAAGCTAAGCATACGCAGAAACAAGCAAGGTAGTTCTCACAGGTAGAAAATGAGCAGATTTGGTCAAACGATCAAAAAATACCCAGATGGAATCATACCAACAAGAGGTTTTAGGCAAACCTACTATGAAATCCATACTGATGTCTTCCCATTTCCAAACCGGAATTGGTAAATGCGAACACATGGTGGATAAGTACCCATGTATCTTCAGCTTTGATGATGAGTGATTGACCAACACGTGAGTGTTTCATTTTGAGAGGTTTATTCTAACCCTTTGCGAAAGAAAATGTGTGCCTATCTATCAGCTTGTGGTGTGTAGGTGCTATGCCTAGTGACAGTGTTCGATGGCGTGGAGAAGGTCGAGTAGAGGCTTGCCGTGTCGATGGACTAAGAGCGGTGAAGGGCGGAAGCGGGGCTTGGACTAAGGGACCATGGCGCCGGTGGACTAGCTGTGCTGGCTAGTACTTGGCACCGGCAAGTGCGAGAAGACATGGAGGTAGACCGAGTCGGCCGAGTCAAGACGGTGGACGCGCGAGTCGAGCGGAGGCTTAGGGGACTCAGAGTTCTATCGAGCGAAGACAAGGTAGCTCGCGTTGAGTGGTTTGGTGGTTTGGGCCTCAAAACCATCCGCGTCGGTTTCCGAGGTTGGGCCGCAAAACTCAGGGTTCGGTAGTTGAGCCCAAAGCTACCAGTGGCGGTTTTCTTGGGTTTGGGCCTCAAAACCTAGGCGGAGCTTCCGAGAAAGCGGGGATGGCACGTGGCGGAATCCTGGAGGTTGCGTCGAGGCGACGACAACTCCCGGCAGGAAGCGGGGCCGTCCATTCAAAATGCGGGAGATATTTTCCGGAGCTTGGACTGCAATTCTTAGGCTAGGTAGTTCACTCAATGTATCTAAGGGAGTCTTTGGGAAATAGCTAAAGCCCGATAAGTAGGGGGTGAAGGGGTATCCCTCATCCCATCTCTTGAACCCTAATCATTTGCCCTAACTCTCTCTCTCTCTACCCTCTCTCTAGTTCATGAGATCCCTAGGTTGATTTCACCAACCTCTGTAAGAACTTGAGTTTGTTGCGAGGAATCGGAGTCCGTAACCTCCGTAAGCCATGGCGGCGTTCTTTACTTGATCATGTCTCGCGTTTTTGCTTGTGTTCTTCGTTTTTGCTTTTTCTCTCTCTTTTTCCCGAGATGAAATCTCTTTGTAGGGAGTAGCTCTTGCAAATCCGTTTGAACCAAGTTCTTGGTACTCATGAGGAGCAACTTTGCACCAAAGGAATTTTCCTAAAACCTCATGAGCACACAGATCGGGCGATTTCTTTGCGCCGTTCTTCGTTTTGCCTTTTCTCCCCTAAATCCGAGTGTTCCCGTTTATTCTCTCTAAATTGAGCGATGATTTCTTTGGGATAGCTCCCCAAATGCACAAGGATCATGCCTACAAAATTTGGTTGCAGTTGGAGTTCATTTGGTTGAGTTTTGGGAAGATTTGGAGGAGAAAACGATTTTCGGGTTCACTGTGTAGATTTTGGGAGCGTAGGACGCTCCAGACATTGGCGTCGGACGGTCCGTCGGAGGCGCCGGACGCTACGTAGTGCTGACGACAGCATCCGTTGCGATCGTCCATCGCTGGGGTTGTTTCGGGTTGTTTTTTTGAGCGTCGGACGCTCCTATCGGACCAGCGTCCGTCGTGCTCTGTCAGCGTCCGTCGCTCTTCCAGTAAGGTTTTCAGGATTTTCTTCGTTGCTGTTTTGGTCGTTTCTCCCTTGTCCAGACTCCGATTTGAGTTCTGTTTGTTGCGCTGGTTTCGTAATGACGCATGGAACTTGATGAAGCACTTGTGAGACCAGTTCTCATAAGTATTTTTGGGTTAGCTCTCTTCTCTTCTCTCTAGGGTTTGAGAGCCACACTATCGGTGTCTCGGTTTGAGTTTTTGGTTTCCGGAAGATCCTCTGTACCTCTTGGTCATCACCATAGGTATCCACCCTCTCTAGGTTCGTGATCTTGCTGGTGGAGTAAGCTTGCTTGTTGGGTTTGTTTTTGGGAAGAGTGGCCTGAATATTTCGAGAGAAATTTGAGGCTCCCATTCACCGCCCCCCCCCTCTGGTCTCCGTTTCCGGTCCTTCAATTGGTATCAGAGCCGGTTAAGGATCAATCCACGTTACACGGTTCTTGATCCACGAAGGCGACATGGAGCGAGGTGCTGGCAAACCTCCTTACTTTGATGGAACCAACTTTGCCTATTGGAAAGTGCGCATGTCTGCTTACCTCCAAGGGCTTGACACAAAGTTTTGGGAGATTTGTGAGAATGAGAACTACGTGGTTCTTGAGGCTCGAATCACCGATGCCCAGGTTACGTAGCATGCGTCAAACGCAAGAGCCCATAGTATTCTCTTCTCTTGTTTGTCTCTTCCGGAGTTTGAGCGGGTTTCGATTCTCACTACGGCACGGGAGATCTGGCAAACACTCTTGAGATATCATGAGGGCAACCCTCAGATCAAGTCCAGACTCTTCAACACGTACCATAGAGAGTACGAGAACTTTGCTTAGTTGGCCGGTGAATCTGTTGACGAGATGTTCACTCGCTTCCAATCTATCGTCAACAAGATGCGTGCTAATCGAGCCAACTTGCCTTATGATGATCATGAGATGGCTATCAAGCTCTTGCATGCTCTTGATCGGAAGGTATGGGAGATGAAGGTGGCTGCCATTCAGGAGTCACCGGGCTATGATGCCCTGACCATGGACAAGCTATTCAGCAAGCTCAAGTCCTCGGAGATTGACTACCAGACTCGGGCCAAGCTTGAAAACCCGTCGAAACCCTCTATGGCATTGGTTTCTGGCCCCGGCGGTACGTCTTCTTCCTCCTCTGACCCTTCACACTCTTTGTTCGCTTTGTCTTTGGTTTCTGTGATAGAGGATCAAGTGGAGGCTCTTGGAGATGATGAGCTGGCTTTGGTCATCACCAAGTTCTCACGGTTTCACAACAACCGTTTGAACCGTCGGCGTGGTGGCTCAGCCAAGGGGTGCTACCGTTGTGGTGATGAGGATCACTTCATCGCAAACTGCCCCAAGAAAGCTGCGGGTGACTTCACCAAGCGCAAGGACAAGCGCGAGCACCACTTCGAGGACAAGCACAAGCCCAAGGGTGGCTACCACCAAAGGTCCTCCAAGAAGGTGATCGACAAGGTGAAGGCCAAGCACCGAGCCTTCCTCGCCTCCCTCAGCGACATCGATGCCTCCTCCGACGGAGGTGCTTCTTCGAGCGATGATGAGTCCAAGGGAAAGGTTGAGGACAAGCTCAACGGCCTATGCTTCTACGCCAACACCAAGCATGGTGGCTTTTGCGCCATGGAGATTGAAGAAGGCAATGTCGGCAAGCGCAAGGAAGGCCCTGACTATGACTACGACTCCGACACACCCGAGGTACCACCCACCATCGAGTCCCTCTCTCTCGAGATTGAGTCTTTGAACGAAACCTTGATGAGTCAGGATGCTTTGCTCAAGCGTGTCGCATGTGAGAGGAACGATTTCAAAGCTAAGTATCTTAGCACGCTGCATGAGTTAGAGTTTGCTAAGGCGTCAGTGGTGATTACCGAGGAGGTAGAGTGTGATGCTTGTGCCATCCACAAGTATGGCACTCTACTTGAGGAGGTCAGTGAGCTGAAGGCTAGGCCTAGCTTACTTGGTGCGTGCAAGTCTTGCTTAGGCTTGCGTTCTGAGCTGGAACAGAGAGATGCTAGGATTGTTGTGGTAGAGAAGGTCAGCTCAGATAGCACTACAGAGTCGGATCGCTTTGAGGCTTTGGAGCTTGAGATCGCGTCGTGCAGACACGACAAGATGTGTACCGAGGAATAAAACACATACCTTCGGTCCATCTTGAGCTGAGTGTCTTGCCGAGAGCCATAGTTGGGGATGATGCTTAGCCAATGCAAAAGGGATGGCATCACGGGAGTAGGCTTTGCTATAGGTGGGATGGACGATAGCATGTTCGGTAAGATCGGTGAGTGCAGTGGTTTGAGCGAGAATGAGAAACCCACCACAACTCCCAAGCTTACCAAGATCACTCCATCTAAGCCTACCAACCCCTCTGAGTTTCCTGTGAGAGATGGTGTGTTTGAAGAGCCACCCAAAACCACTTCACAGAAGCAAGTGTGGATTGCAAAACTGAACCATCTTCGCAACCCACTTGACACACTACCAGACATCTCTAGTGATCCCCTTCCTAAGAAAGCTAGAGCCACCCAACCCAACAAGAGAGTGTCTACCAAGAGTGCGGTGAGGTACCATTGTGAGTATTGTGAGCGGGATGGGCATTTGGCTGAGTTTTGCTATAGGAGGAAGAGAGATGATCGGAGGCAGTTTGAGTTGAACAACCGGGACATGTACCACCCACCAGTTGGGGCACGTGGACCGGAAGTTTGGAGGCGCACTACTAGGCCTAGAGATACAATGCCTCAAGGTGCTAGGCCTCAGGAGGCGAGACCACGTGGTGGTCGTGCCCGGCGGGGTACCGGTCATGACCCATGCGACTACGGGCCTCGTGGCGGTGGCTTTACTCCACCCTTCTCTAGCGGACCACGTTTTCCCTATCATGGTGATCGCTATCCCTCCGTGGGGCAGGAGATGTTTGGTTTTTCTCATAACCCATTCTTTGGGCAAGTGGGACAACACTGGTATCCTTCACAGTTTACTAACCCCAGTGTTGGTCCGTTTGCTCACCCTATGTCTTTTTATTGATGTAGGAAGGAGGACTGGAGGAGACTTGGCTTGTGGATTCCGGATGTTCACGCCATATGACCGGAAGTGCCAAGTGGTTCTCCAGCCTCGACCCCGTGCACCACACCGAGTACATTACATTCGGGGACAAGAGTAAAGGTAAGGTTGTGTCCCGAGGGTCGATCCGAGTCAATTCGTCTTTTGTCCTCAAGGATGTTGCTTTCATTGCGAATTTGCATTTTAACCTCCTGTCAGTTTCGCAACTCCTTGAAGACGGTTTTGAAGTGTGCTTTAAGCCAAACTTGTCTCGGATTTTGGACTCTCATGGTGATCTTGTTTGCCGGATTTTGCCCTTCGGGGAGGTTTTTCGTGCAGATTTTTCTATCTCTTCTGGACCTTCTCGTTGTCTTCTTGCCGGTTCTTCTTCCGAGCTTTGGAAGTGGCATAGGAGATTGGGACATTTGAGTTTTGACTTGCTTGCAAGGCTTAGCTCAATGGACCTTATCCAAGGATTGCCAAAGCTAAAGTTCGAGAAGGATTTGGTTTGTCATCCTTGTAGGCATGGCAAGATGGTTGCCGCTTCCCATCCTCATGTGACTGATGTCATGACCACTCGAACCGGCGAGCTCTTACACATGGACACAGTTGGTCCAGCTCGGGTTAGGTCGGAGGGAGGGAAGTGGTATGTGGTTGTAGTCGTGGATGACTACTCGAGATACTCATGGGTGTTCTTTTTGGAGAGTAAGGATGAGGCTTTTCCTTTGGTTCAAGATCTGATTTTGAGATTGCAAAATGAGCTACCTAAGAATTCCATGAGAGCTATCCGCAGTGACAATGGCACAAAATTCAAAAATGCTCACTTTGCATCTCTTTGCTCTTCCTTGGGACTCGACCATCAGTTTTCCTCACCTCACACTCCTCAGCAGAACGGTGTTGTTGAGCGCAAGAATCGGACCCTTGTTGAGATGGCCAGGACGATGCTCGATGAGCATAGGACTCCTAGGCGGTATTAGGCCGAAGCACTCAGTTCTGCTTGCTATGTTTCCAATCGCATTTTTCTCCGAGCTTTCAAGAAGAAGACTTATTATGAGTTGCTATTTGGGAGACCACCCAAGGTAAGTCACCTACGAGTGTTTGGGTGCAAGTGCTTCATCCTCAAAAAGGGCGGTAAGTTGGATAAATTTGAATCACGGTCTTCTGACGGTATCTTTCTGGGTTATTCTACTCACTCTCGTGCTTATCGTGCACTTAACCTTGAGACTAACCGAGTGATGGAGACTTGTGAGATTACTTTCGATGAAACTATGCCCTGTGTTTCCACTGCTTTTGAGCTTGCAGGTGATGATGAGGTGAACACTATCATCTTTGTGGAGGAGGAGCAGGAAGATGCCGATTGGGGTGATCCCGAGCCAACTCCACTGGCTGCCCCCGTCGACCCTGTGACATCCACTTCAGCTCACGGTCCCGACCCGACTACTTCCTCTACATGGGGGCCGTTCGAGCAGCTTCCTCAGTCGGTGCCCGTTGCACCTGAGGGAGCTCCAGCTGCTGTCGAGGGGGAGGCCACTTCGTCCAGGCAGGCTCCCCGCCACATCTAGCGGAAGCACCCGCCGGAGAACATCATCGGCGACATTGACTGTCGAGTCACACGGTCCAGGTCTTATATCTCTCACTTTGCTCATTCGGCTTTTGTCACTTCTTTTGAGCCCCGGGATGTTGGACACGCTTTGATGGATCCGGATTGGGTTAATGCCATGCATGAGGAGTTAGAAAACTTTGAGCGAAACCGCGTTTGGGTCTTAGTTCCTCCACCACCTAGTTGCCACCCCATAGGTACCAAATGGGTTTTTAAAAATAAACAAAGTGAAGATGGGGTGGTAATGCGCAACAAGGCTAGGTTGGTAGCTCAAGGATTTTGTCAAAAGGAGGGAATAGACTATGAGGAAACCTTTGCTCCCGTAGCTCGTTTAGAAGCCATTAGAATCCTTCTAGCTTTTGCGGCTTCTAAGGGGTTTAAACTTTTTCAAATGGACGTTAAAAGTTCTTTCTTAAATGGCTACATAGAGGAGGAAGTTTATGTTAAACAACCTCCCGGTTTCGAAAATCCCCAGTTTCCAAACCATGTTTTTAAACTTCACAAAGCTTTGTATGGTTTGAAACAAGCACCTAGAGCATGGTATGATAGGCTAAAAACCTTTTTGCTTGCTAAGGGCTTTAAAATGGGATTGGTAGATAAGACGTTGTTTCTCCTCAAGCAAGGCAAAGACACTCTCCTTGTCCAAATATACATGGATGATATCATATTTGGTGGTTCTTCTCATGCTCTTGTTGCCAAGTTTGCAGATCTTATGAGCAGGGAATTTGAGATGAGCATGATGGGAGACTTGACTTTCTTTCTTGGGTTGCAAATCAAGCAAACCCGGGAAGGGACGTTCGTGCACCAAGGCAAGTACACGAAGAATATCTTGAAGAAGTTTGACATGGGTGAGGAAAAGCCTCTTTCGACGCCCATGTCGACTACGACTGCCTTGGATGCGGACAAGGAAGGAGAGGCGGTGGACCAGACAGAGTACCAAAGCATGATCGGGTCACTTCTGTACTTGACAGCGACTCGACCAGACATTCAGTTCGCCGTCTGCTTGTGTGCACGCTTTCAGGCGTCCCCACGGACTTCGCACAAGCAGGCGGTGAAACACAACATGAGGTACTTACGTTTCACTCCATAATTTGGTCTTTGGTTTTCCACTTCTTCGTCTCTTGAGCTTTGTGGTTATTCTGACGCCGACTTTGCCGGTTGCCGACTTGATCGGAAGTCCACTTCTAGGACTTGCCAGTTTCTCGGGTCCTCTTTGGTTTCTTGGTCTTCTCGCAAACAGTCTAGCGTGGCACAGTCGAGGTGCGAAGCTGAGTACATTGCCGCGGCTAGTTGTTGCTCGTAGTTGATTTGGATGATTGTCACTTTGAGAGATTTCGGTCTTGAGCTTACTAAGGTGCCTCTGCTTTGCGATAGCACGACTGCAATTAGTGTGGCCAAAAATCATGTGCTTCATTTCAAAGACCAAGCACATTGAGGTCCGCTTTCACTTCTTGCGTGATCATTATGAGAAGGGCGACATTGACCTCTGGCATGTTGAGACCCATAACCATCTTGCCTATATTCTCACGAAGCCTTTGGATCAAGCTACGTTTTCTCGCCTTGGGGGCGAGTTGGGTGTTTGCTTTCCTTTTTAGAGGAGGAAAGTTTTATGTTTCATAGTTCTTTTTGGTTCTTTTCGTCTTTTCTTTGTCCTTCTTCTAAATTGGTGTCTTGTTAGTGTTAGTTGGTGTCATTGCATTGTGCATCTCATTTGCATTTGTGACTTAGTTCATTTCAAGCTTCATAGTTATAGCCGATATAATGAATCTATGCTCTGTTTGAGGTGCTTTATGTGTCTATGGTGTTGCCTAACTTAGACTCTTTTTGATCTATATGATATGCAATAGAGCTAAGTTAGAAAAGCTTTAAAACTGAATTTAAAATTCCCCATGTCACCTTTGAAATGGCACTAGCATTGTAGGCTTTTGAATATCCTTCTTGGTTGTCTTGTATATAGCTTGTAACTATGAATCTTCATTGTTTCATTCACTACCTTTGAGCACCATGCTTAATATCTAAAATGAAATTGCTCTCTGTTTTGTGAATTGGAAAGATCGAGTTGGGTCTGCATTGTGAGCACTTCACCGTGTGTTCGAGACTGCTTCCCATATGGGTCGATACTTGAGCGGTGTCGTGTATGACCCAAACCGGTGTGTCAAGTCCTTTGACTTGGCCCGGTTGGTAAGCAGTGGCATCAATTTGCTTACAACCACTCGCATACAACTTAAATGTGCCTAAAACTGAAATTTTGGCTACGAAACTCTGAAACTTGAAAATTTTATTCAGTTGTGTCATTGGCTTGTTGTATGAACTTTGCTAAGGGGTAGTTTTACTTGCTATACATGAGATTGCTTTGAGATAGATCATATCTTGTTTTGCCATGTCTAGTTGTCTCTAGGAGGTGATACCCTTTCTCTGCTCTCACATGATATGCTCTCTAAAATAGCTTCTAAAGTGATCTTAAGCTCAACTTGAGTCTTTGTTGGGCACGTAGAGCTTTTCCTATTCTCACAGGATCACATCACTTAGAGCATCTATTCATTGTCTTAGCTCTAAGTATGAAGCTTTTGCACTCATTTTGCATTTCATGGCATGTGTAGTCGGATCTTGAGTTGTTGATGTTTGATGAGCTAAATGTGTCAACAAGGGGGAGAGATGTACCTTTTATTCCATTTTCAGCCATCTACTTCCAAGGGGGAGAGTGCATCTCTTTGGTCTCATTAGTTTAGAGCTTCTTTGGTCAAGGGGGAGTTTTGTGTGCTTCTTTTGCCCTAAGGAGCTCATTTGGTATCTTGAGTGTGCTTTTGCCCAGGGGGGAGATTTTGCTAGATGTGTTGAGCATTTGCCTCTTCTGGAGGGTCTAGCTTGCTTTGTTGGCTCCGATAGGTTTCAATTGCTTCTGGAGCATTAAGGGACGTAAGTGGTTTCAATTGGTATCTTTTGAGCTCCATTAGTGTTTTTATTGAAAGTCTGAGCTTTAAGAGCTGTGATTGGTATCTTGGATTTGCTAGCGGTGTTGAGCCCGTTTTCTGCCTCTTCTTGAGGGCTAGTTTTGTTTTGATGGGTTGCGTCGAGCCGTTGCCCATGTCTTTAGGAACCAAGTTTTGGATTCGCTTTGCTTCTCTCAAGTGACCCCGTTTTTGGCTTTCTTAGCTTTTTGGTCATTTGGAGAGCTTTACCTTGTGGCTCAAATCTGAAATGCACTTGTGTTGACAATGCACTCATCAAGGGGGAGATTGTGAACACATGGTGGATAAGTACCCATGTATGTTCAACTTTGATGATGAGTGATTGACCAACACGTGAGTGTTTCAGTTTGAGAGGTTTATTCTAACCCTTTGCGAAAGAAAATGTGTGCTTGTCTATCGGCTTGTGGTGTGCAGGTGCTATGCCTAGTGACAGTGTTCAATCGCGTGGAGAAGGTCGAGTAGAGGCTTGTCGTGTCGATGGACTGAGAGCGGTGAAGGGCGGAAGCGTGGCTCGGACTAAGGGACCATGGGCGCCGGCGGACTAGCTGTGGTGGCTAGTACTTGGCACCGGCAAGTGCGAGAAGACATGGAGGTAGACCGAGTTGGCCGAGTCAAGATGGTGGATGCGCGAGTCGAGCGGAGGCTCAGGGGATTCGGAGTCCGACCGGGCGAAGACAAGGTAGCTCGCATCGAGTGGTTTGGTGGTTTGGGCCTCAAAACCATCTGCGTCGGTTTCCAAGTTTGGGCCGCAAAACTCGGGGTTCAGTAGTTGAGCCCAAAGCTACCGGTGGCTGGTTTTCTGGGTTTGGGCCTCAAAACCTAGGCGAAGCTTCCAAGGAAGCGGGGATGGCACGTGGTGGAATCCTAGAGGTTGCGTCGAGGCGACGACAACTCCCAGCAGAAAGCAGGGCCGTCCATTCAAAATGCGGGAGATATTTTCCGGAGCTTGGACTGCAATGCTTAGGCTAGGTAGTTCACTCAATGTATCTAGGGGGTCTTTGGGAAATAGCCAGAGCCTAATAAGTAGGGGGTGAAGGGGTATCCCTCATCCCATCTCTTGAACCCTAATCATTTGCCCTAACTCTCTCTCTCTCTACCCTCTCTCTAGTTCATGAGATCCCTATGTTGATTTCACCAACCTCTGTAAGAACTTGAGTTTGTTGCGAGGAATCGGAGTCCGTAACCTCCGTAAGCCATGGCGGCGTTCTTTACTTGATCATGTCTCGCGTTTTTGCTTGTGTTCTTCGTTTTTGCTTTTGTTCTCTCTTTTTCCCGAGATGAAATCTCTTTGTAGGGAGTAGCTCTTGCAAATCCGTTTGAACCAAGTTCTTGGTACTCATGAGGAGCAACTTTGCACCAAAGGAATTTTCCTAAAACCTCATGAGCACACAGATCGGGCGATTTCTTTGCGCCGTTCTTCGTTTTGCCTTTTCTCCCCTAAATCCGAGTGTTCCCGTTTATTCTCTCTAAATTGAGCGATGATTTCTTTGGGATAGCTCCCCAAATGCACAAGGATCATGCCTACAAAATTTGGTTGCAGTTGGAGTTCATTTGGTTGAGTTTTGGGAAGATTTGGAGGAGAGAAAACGATTTTCGGGTTCACTGTGCAGATTTCAGGAGCGTAGGACGCTCTAGACTTTGGCGTCGGACGGTCCGTCGAAGGCGTCGGACGCTACGTAGTGCTGACGATAGCGTCCGTTGCGATCGTCCGTCGCTGGGGCTGTTTCGGGCTGTTTTTTTGAGCATCGGACGCTCCTGTCGGACCAGCGTCCGTCGCCCGTCAGACTCAGTCCGGCGCCCTCTGTCAGCGTCCGTCGCCAGCGTCCGTCGCCCTTCCAGCACGGTTTTCGGGATTTTCTTCGTCGCTGTTTTGGTCGTTTCTCCCTCGTCCGGACCCCGATTTGAGTTCTGTTTGTTGCGCTGGTTTCGTGATCACGCAGGGAACTGGATGAAGCACTTGTGAGACCAGTTCTCATAAGTATTTTTGGGTTAGCTCTCTTCTCTTCTCTCTAGGGTTTGAGAGCCACACTATCGGTGTCTCGGTTTGAGTTTTTGGTTTCCGGAAGATCCTCTGTACCTCTTGGTCATCACCATAGGTATCCACCCTCTCTAGGTTCGTGATCTTGCTGGTGGAGTAAGCTTGCTTGTTGGGTTTGTTTTTGGGAAGAGTGGCCTGAATATTTCGAGAGAAATTTGAGGCTCCCATTCACCGCCCCCCCCCCTCTGGTCTCCGTTTCCGGTCCTTCAGTAAAGGTTGAAGTTGACCCCCAGGTTTCAAACGTACCACTTTCACTTTCTGACACGTGTTGCACTTAGCCACATAACCGGCTATCTCAATCTTCATCTTTGTCCACCAAAACTTTCTTTTCAAATCCTGGTACATTTTGTTGCTTCCAGGATGAATGGACAATCGAGAAGTATGAGCTTCATCAAGAATAGCTTGTCGCAACTCTAGAACTTTGGGGACCACAAGACGATCCTTGAACCACAGGACATCCGCTTCATCTAACTTAAAACAAGTAGGCACCCCAGATTTAACCTTTTCTTTTAGATGAGCGATGTCGGCATTGGTTTTCTGAGCTTCGATAATTTGATCACGAATGCTGTGTTCAACTGAGATATTGGCTAGACTGCCATGTTGCACCATAGATATGCCTAGCTTTTCTAACTCATAACAGAGTGTGGAATTTATCATCTTTAGGCTCAGACAGTTGCAACTACCCTTACGACTTAAGGAATCAGCTACAACATTTGCCTTTCCTGGATGGTAATGCACTTCCAGATCATAATCTTTAATAAGCTCTAACCATCGCCTTTGCCTCATATTCAACTCCGACTGGGTGAATATATACTTCAAACTCTTATGATCTGTATAGATATGACAAAGGTTGCCCAGAAGATAATGCCGCCAAATCTTCAAAGAATGGACAAATGCCGCTAATTCAAGATCATGAGTTGGATAGTTCTCTTCGTGCTTCTTCAACTGACGGACTTGGTCTGGTTCTTCAGTAGAGCGGTAATGGTCTGAACTTAGCATAAAGCTGATGCTCCTGCAATCGAGTTAAGATGATTCGGAGATGACGGACATGTTCCTTTTCATTCTTGGAATAGATAAGAATATCATCAATGAAGACCACAGTGAACTTGCGCATTGGTCAAACCAAACGACATTACCAGATATTCATAAAGCCCACATCTAGTGGTAAACGTCGTCTTGGGGATATCTTCGGGTCGAATCTTGATGTGATGGTACCCTGATCGCAAGTCGATCTTAGAGAACACTATAGCTCTGGCTAGTTGATCAAAGAGGAGATCAATCCGCGGCAAGGGATACGTGTTCTTGATGGTCACCTCGTTCAAGGGGCGATAGTCAACACACATATGAAGAGTATGATCCTTCTTCTTCACGAAAATAGCAGGACAACCCCATGGCGATGAACTAGGCCGAATGAAACTTTATTGAGCAACTCATTTAACTGAGTCTTCAACTCTGCTAGCTCTTTAGGAGGCATTCGATAGGCCCTTCTAGAGACAGGTGTTGTGCCAGGCTTTAACTCTATAGAAAACTCAACATCTCTTTCGGGAGGTAAGCTAGGTAAGTCATCAGGAAAGACATCCGAAAATTCACAAACTACGGGAATATCATGTACTCCTAGGGCAGTTGTAACACAGACCTTTCCTACTTCCCTTTTTGGCACAGAAAGCTGAATCAAGAGTTGAGATTTACAGTCGGGCACATTTACCTTGATAGTTCTGTTTTGCACATCGATTACAGCTTTGTGCTGCTGCAACCAATTCATCCCCAGGATCACATCTAAACCCTGGTTAGGAAGCACTACCATGGTCATGGGAAAGATATGCCCCCCAGACTCAAAGATACTCGATAAACCACTTCTCTAGTTGCGATACGACCACCCGGGGTTTGCACATAAAAGTCTAGTTTTAACTCAGTCAAAGGAATGCTATGTTTGAGCACAAATGACTTATCAATGAAGGAATGTGATGCACCAGAATCAAAGAGAATAACTGTAGGTTGATTGTTGATAGGAAACATACCCTGCAAGACGGGTTTTCCCTCTGGCATTCCTTCACCTTGGGCATGAAACACCCGCCCAGTCTTCTGCTCAGTCTTGTTCTTTTGAACTCTAGCATTACCACCATGCTTCTGATGCTGTTGATTCCCAGCAAACTTCTGATTGTACTACTTCGGAAGAGGACACACATTGGAATAATGCCCCACCTTCCCATAGTTGAAGCAGACATTACTGGTTTGCTTAGCAACCACTTGATTATTTGGTCCAGCATTCTGCTTAGGGTACTGAAAACCCCCAGAGAACTACTGCCCAGACTACTGCTGAGGAGGATGATACTAAAAGAGATTATGGTTCTGAGGGTGGTAGATAATCTTCTCCCTCTTCTGATTACTACTAGAAGACCCAACCACTGCTTTCTTCTTCTTTGCCCCCTATGGATGAGCAGAGAACTCTCAGCAGAGATAGCCATGCTCACCACCTCATGATAGGTAGCATTAGGATTATGATTGAGCATGGTGTGCAACTTAGTTGAAAGCCCCCTGATAAACCACCTCTTCTTCTTAGCATCAGTACTGACATGTTCAACAGCATACTAAGAGAGATGGTTGAACTTGCCCACGTACTGCATAACCGTGGAATCTCCTTGCTTGAGAGTCAGAAACTCTTCTAACTTGGACTCCATCACACCAGCAAGAATATAATGAGCACGAAAGGCCTCACGAAATTCTGTCCAAGTGGCACGATGACCCGCAGGCTGCATAGATGTAAAGGTCGACCACCACGATCCTGCTGCACCACGAAGCTGCTGAGCTGCAAAGACTGGCTTCTGCACCTCTGTGCAATTAATCAGCTCGAACTTCTGCTCCATGGTGCGGAGCCAATCATCAGCTTCTAAGGGCTCATCTACCTTAGTGAACACCGGGGGACGCGTGTTTGTGAAATCGACATAAGTCATCTCTTGATTATTATTATTGCGACCCCAGTTCCCATGACCACCTTGCTGGTGATGCTGAGCAAGCTCATGCAAGAGGCGAGCATTATCCGCCGAAACATTGATCAATGCCGCCAATATTTGTGCCAAAGTGAGAGGTACTGGTGGTGGATCAGGAAGTGCCCCATCATGAGCCCCAACATTGTTAGGATTAGACATCTGTTTGCACAAACATACTTTTATTGAAACACAAGCATAAAAGTACCAAGGTGCTCACACTTATATCACATGACCATCATAACAAGTGCTGGAAACTAAAGAGTTCTGAAGGAGATAAAGGTAGATTATATTACACAAGATCCACTACTCACATCCGAACTAGACAACTAGGGAACCATGATCTACTCGTCATCACTAAGGACCACAACCTCCACCTCTGGCTCGTCCTCGACAATCACCTCTGGCTCTGGCTCAACTCCACCCTGAGCCTCAGGAGCAGGTGCAAAGAACTGGTCTGCAAAGGCCAGGTCTGCCTGAACAAGCTCTCCAAGGTGCTCTACCATGGCATGTTGCTGATACTCGGGGTTCAGCATGTTGGTGAGGTGATGCACTTCCTCATGAAGCACATTGTTGTACACCTCAAGGTTGCCTGCATAGTGCCCCAAGTTGAGGTACATCTCAGACAAAAGGTACTCTCGGTCCCAGGGTTCATTCCTCTCACCCATCGCCTTGTACATGAAACCCTCAGCGAGAGTCACCTTCGTCGCCTTGTTGGCCAGTTGTGTCGCCTTCGCTGCCAGTTGTGCATCCTTCTCTGCCAGCTGCTCCTAACACTACTGCAACTCAGCCTCCATCTCCTTCACCTTGCCCTCCAGGTCGTCCGTACTGCTAGCAAACTCGTCCCTGTTTGCCGTCATCTAGCCCAACTCGATCTTCAAGTGCTCGATCTTCGTCTTCTGACGAGCACAACAACTAGCACCCTGCTGGCTGCTCTCGCCACCGTCTTCACATGACGCCAGCCTGTGACGAGGGACTCCCAGCGGTCCGGAAGACTTGCGATTTGTGGGCTTAGTCCTGGCCATCCTATAGACAAGATTTTTAAAGGAGACAAGTAAGTAACATGATAGATTTTAATTTATTAAGAACAAAATTTTAAAACCCATCCCAAGTTGTATGATATGATGCATGATACGTTCCTACGAATACAAACACGAGCCATAACCGACTCTACCAACCAGCCCAGCAGACTCAGCGGCCCCCAAACAACGCGAAGCGCACGCAAAACGAACCAAGAGCTAAACGCAACACCCTCGCCGACGGCCATGACGGACGGCGGAGATCTGCGCGACGTGTGCCGGAGAAACTGCGCACGCGCTCGAACAACCAACACCTCGACAAGACTCGGGACGGCTAGGTGAAGCTAGCGCAAGACTCAAACTCGAAAAGACCAACGAATGAGCTCTCACGGCGGTGAGCACCGACGCGGTGGCGCTGACACGCCGCAGTGAACGCGAACCATGGCTACGGTTCGGAATTAGCTACCACCAGCTACTCTACGAGCAGAAGGAGCTTACCCCGAACACAAAGCGCTCGCTAACTCGGCCCGAGATGAAGGAGATGATGCTGACGACGGAGACCGTGCCGGCGGAAACGATGAACCGAGCGGCAACGTTGATGTTCCCGGAGCTACGGTCCACCATTTGCAAAACGGAGAAGAGCGGCGGAGTCAGCGAGGAACAAGGAGTAAAAAACACGAGAAGAACGAACAAAACGGCCCCTGAGTAGCCCGGCGGATAGCTGACCAGAGCGGCGACACTCTCGCCGGAGCCAAGGAAGAAACGGTCGCGCCGGGCAAACGACAACTCAGCTGCTTCAACCAGCTCTTGCTGAAGGTGTGCAATGGTCAGGGCCAATCCTGAGATTTTAAAGGCCTGGAGTGAAATTAGAATAAGAGGGCCCTTAATATAGTGATAATATATTCAAAAGAAATATCCTTAAAATGGTTTCAAGATTATTGGACCCTAGCCGGTAAAAATAAACTGTAGAGTATTTTTTGTCAATGATAGACGCAAAATCCTTGATTTTAAATAGCAATGAAAAACTACCATCATTTTAAAATAGCGAGATGGATCATCATTTCAGCTAAAAACTTGTGTGTGTATAATTATATATTGTCTGATTTTAATTCATGCACTACCTTGATTATTTTTAGATATAATCAGTTCATGCTCTAGTTTGCATAAATAACAATTGAAAAGTTTCGGCAAAAAAAATAATAATTGAAAAAGGTCTCTAAATAGTAGTTGGAAACTATAAGGGTCTGATCGGATTAGTACACTATTTGGTTGTAGACCCTAAAATTTGCATTTTTTCAAAATAGATTAAAAGTAATTGAAATGCATTTTTGGTGGGCATTAAAACCTAGGAAAATAATTACAATTTCATAAAATAAAACTATCGCAAGTAGAAACTCTTTTGTTGCATACATGCTGGTGCATAGAATTTTGTATTGCTTTTTTCAAAATTCAAACTTGATTTCATTTGGTGTTTGAAAATGGTTTGAATTCTTGAAAATTGAAAAAGGAAAATCAATTTCCCCTTCTCTCTCTCTTCCTTCCCAATCTGGCCCGAGGTCTGTCTTCCTCAGCCCAGCAGGCCTCCTTCTTCTCTCCCTCTCTCCTTTGCCGAGTGGGTTTTTCCCGGCCCAATCACGCCGGCCCAACTCTCCCTCCCGCACTGCACCTCTCCCACCCCGCTGACAAGCCGGTCCCGCATGTCAGTTCCATCTCCCTCCCTTTCCTTTCTTCTTCCTTCCCCTTCCTTTCTCCCACGCTGGTGGATCCCTCTGCCAAACCCGTTTTGGAGCAGGGATCTTCCCTTTCCCTACGTCGACGTCGCCCGTGGCTAGCTAACCCGAGCGCCGCACACCTTCCTTTCTTCCTCCCCCTCCCTTTCCTTCCCCGCGCGAGAGCGCTTTCCGTTCTGCCGAGCGCAAAATCGCCGCCCAAATCATCCCCTTCCTTCCCTATGGCGCACCCCTGAGCTATTTAAGCAGCGCCCGATGCCACACCGCCCTCACCCCGCCCTCTCGAAGCATCGCAGAACCACCCAGCCGCCGCCGCGACCGAGCACAGAGCCGCTGCCACCTCTGCGTTGTCGAGCACCTCCGCTCCATCCGTTTGCTTCCCGAGCCTCGCATCGTGGTAAGCAGAGTCTCCCGAACCCGCCAACCCCCTCCATCCCCTCTGTCTCGCCCGCAGGGCCCCTGTGCGCGACCGCCGGCGGTACAGAGCCGCCATACCACGTGTGCACCTCGCCCTCGTGCTTAATCGGGCAACCAACCCCACCATCGTCTTCGCCATCTCCCTCTCTCTCTCTCCCCATCCTTTTTGCGCAGAGAATCGCGCACACGAATCCTCGGATTGAACTGCGCTGCTGCCGTCCGGCCATGGCGCCGCCGTCTGCTCGCCTCCGGCCACCGCGCACCGTCCCTCTCTCTCACTGATCTAATCGTGTCTGTCCATTGTGGATCAGACGGCTCACAGAGCCTCATACCGGTTCGGCCAACGGTTTTGCAAAGAGAACCCCGCCTCTTTCTAAGTCTGGACCCACAGTCCTAAGCGCATTTCCTCCTTTACGTTTCCAGTTCTGCAAAGCGTATTTCTTTTCTGTTTTGTTTTAATTCGAAAATAAAAAGAAAATCCTATTTATAGAATTGCCACTCATTTTCCAATGCTTCTAAAATGCTCATTTTAACTCCGTTTTCATCCATTCAAATTGCGTTAGACTCGTATCGTCGTAATCTACGCGTTAGTTAGTTCATAGTTCATGTTAGACAACTTTTAAAAACATATAAACACTTAATCTCTTTTAATCTCTAGTTTAATTTATGAAACTTGATTAGTTCATGTCTCCTTCGTTATAGCTCCGTTTTTCATGATTCGAATGTCTATGTGATCGTAGTGAGATGTAGATCAATTTTATAAACTTTTCCTCTTGTTTTATTATGGTTGGTGTACTGTTCTAATCTATAGCCTTTGTTGTTTACATGTTATGCCTCTGTATGATTGCTTGTGATGTGGTGACCGGGTATAGACGGTGAGCAGTACGTGGGTGACCAGGAGGTTTTCTT
Source organism: Microstegium vimineum (assembly GCA_022036555.1). Lineage (NCBI taxonomy): Eukaryota > Viridiplantae > Streptophyta > Magnoliopsida > Poales > Poaceae > Microstegium > Microstegium vimineum. The sequence continues at coordinate 46,039,684 of CM039120.1, forward strand.
TGAGCAGGAGCATCAGGAACCTTTTGAGCAAGGTAAGTATTCATGGGATCATCCTTGTTGTCCTAATCACTTAAATCATTAATTCATGATTGCATGTGTTTCGTTGACACCCTATTTAGTTTCACCATAGCTTTGTACCTTATACCTTGTTACCCTGGGAATTTATGCATTTGGGTAGATCAAGCTAGTGCTCTTGACAAATAACTATGGTCATGTAACCTTGACTAATGAATTATGCAACAACGGTAAAATATGCTTTTTAGCAACATGGATTAGGGTAACCTAGAGCACAGTTTTTGAGATGCTCTAGAACCTCTGTAAGCGATCACCCGGATTTACAGTACAACCATGAGAGCTACATGGCTCTGGCTTTAGTTCAGTATTAGGGTCACTCTCTCGCATGCGACAGTTCACGAAAGTTGTCATTGACGAGCAGTTGCGGTTGCGGCTGGAGTGGCTACCGCTGCGTGTGTGTACCATCCGGGCTCCGTATACCCCTTGCCCGTGGATCCGTAGTGTCTGTTGTTTGTCAGTGAGCCCCTTTGAAAGACTTCATAGTGTACCCTACCCGCTCACACTCGGCAGTGTTTTGGGAGTTATAAACCCGGGCATTGGGTAACCGAACTCATGGTAAAAGTGTACAACCTCTGCATATGTTAAAAACTGATATATTAGCCTGTGCTCACGGATACAAGCGGCCTGGAATTCTTATGGAACAGAATGACTTTAATCTACCCTTTACTAGTTTGCTATTCATTATTCATGTTGACTCGATCATATGGTTATTGGGTTGTTGATTCTAATTGATGCTATCCATATGCTAAAATTGTGATAACTTAAAAGCTAATGCAGTTGAACCAGTGTCATCCCTTTTGAGCCTCATGAACCCCATGTTTACTTGTTGAGTACGAAAGTACTTACGCTTTTTATTCTTTTCATATTTGGATAAAAATCCCGGATGGGTACCATGATCATCAGAGTTATGAGAGTATCCAGAGGACTACTAGGTTTGGGGTCAACCAGTTGACGTCCCTGTGCTAAGGAGCTTCGCGAGAGTTATCTTATATTTCCGCTGATATGTAATAAACATTATAGATACTTATTCGCTATGTAATAAACACTTGTGATGGTACATTTTTGATAATTTGTCGGCTTATGTGTGTGATTGATCTCTGGGCACACATAAGGTTATTGCATCCCATTTTGCCTTTAAAACTGGGTGTGACAGATTGGTATCAAAGCCGTGTTGACTGTAGGACGCAACTCTAGTTAGAATTGGTTCTTAGGAATGGTCTTTTCATGGTTTTATACCTTGTTATTATTTGTTAAAACTATTACTCATCTCAAAATTATATTATCTTGATTCTAACTTAGTTCTCATTTTTGCTTTTCTATAGATGGCCCGCAACAAGCAGACTGCTCGCAAGTCCACTCGTCCCCCACCAAAGTACGTGCCAATGAAGCCCCGCGAGGATGAAGAAGAAGAAGTCCAAGAAGAGAGCTCAAGAGACAGTCGCTCCAGGACTCCCTCTGATGAGAACAGTCGCTCCAAGACTCCTTCTGGTGGTTCCAAAGCCGGTGAAGAACGCTTGGGATGGACCAAGCACTTCCACTTCAAGGAGGGAGACGATGAGGACTACTACCATGGCTTGTTGAAGTGGACATTGGAGAACCACTACTCTGACTGGAAGTCCGAGGTGAAGTACATGTGCTATGAGAACAAGCACTTCCAGGACCCCTCCTTCTGGAAGTGTACCCTCTAGATTTGTATCCGGAAAGACGCCACACAGTCGTGGCAAGTGGAGGCCGTCTATGAGCCCAAGATCAGCCGTGCCAGCACGATGGAGTGCATGGAGGATGCAGCTCGCATGGCCTTCTTTGTTCTCCATGCTCATCATCGCAACCGTATGATGGAGGACAAGTACCGGCACCTTCCCTTTGAGACCCGTGAGGGATGGTCCATGTTCGAGGCTAAGGATGGATATGATGACGTCACCAAGGTGATGATCGACTTTGCTCATGAGTTGATGCAGCAGGTCGAGGTGCTGACTGATGAGCTTGGTGGCCAGCGTAAGCTACTCAAGAGAGCCCGTGCAGAGAATGACGAGCTCAGAGGATGCCTGAAGATTCCCAAGTTCCATCAGAAGCTTCCCCCGGTTTTCCTTCCATAGGATGAGTACCACCCTGATGTAATAAAACGCTAGCAGCGAGAGTCGAGTCGAGTCTTGTCGTGTCTTGTGAACTTGGTTTTGTTATATGGTTGTTATTATGATTATGAGTGATTTGGAGTTTTGTTATGAGTTCTGGAACATTGTGGGCCTGTCCACAAGTTCCTTAGTTAAGAACAAATAGGTTTGATATAAATAGAAGTGCTAGCGGGTGGGTTATCCTGTTTTCTATCTTGCTGTTTTTCTGGAGCAGTCAGTAATCTTTCGGTTGTATCTCAAAGATGGTTCGTCCAATGAACATGAAATGTTTATGGAAACAACTAGACTTCAATACCTTTCCAATGCATCTTTAATTACGTCCATATCTATTCTGGTTTGGGAGATATGACAGTTACAAGTTGAGGTTTCTGCGCAGTCTAGAACTCAGGAACAGTTTTGATAAATTTCTATTTTCACCTAATTTCGCATCTGAATCTGAAAAAGTGAGAATTATGAAAGTTGTAGGCAATTTCATAATATTTCCAACCATGTAAATTTCACATTTTTTTTGACTTTTGGAATGTGATATATGACTGTTTTACAGTACCGCTTGTAAGGTTCAGATTTCAGAAAGTTATGCTCAGTCATGTGTTTCAATGAACAATTAATCTAAAGGTCATACTATGTGTTTTGGATGACAGATGACCGCAAGAGGTGGTAGAGGCAGAGGCCGTGGTAGGGGTGCACCACCAGTACCACCACCACCACCAGCACCCCCGACCATGACTATGGAGCAGTTCATGGTAGTGCAAACGCAGTTGATGCAGACAATGATGCAACACCTTCAGAATCCACCTGTACCACCACCACCACCTGTCCAGCCACGGGACAAACGTGGAGAGTTTATGAACGGTCTCCCTCCGGTGTTCACCCATGCTTCTGAACTGCTGGAAGCGGACGAGTGGTTGAGAGCTGTGGAGAAGCAGCTGAATATCGCTCAATGCAATGAGCGTGAGAAGGTGCTATACGCATCTGGCCAGCTGCAGGGTGCTGCTCAAGATTGGTGGGACTCATACATGTATGGACATCCCAGCAACGCACCAGAGGTATCTTGGCAGGAGTTCACGGATAGCTTCAGGTCTTACCATATTCCTGAAGGCATAGTGGAGCTTAAGCAGGAAGAGTTCAGAGCTCTGAGGCAAGGGTCCATGACAGTGGCGGAGTACCGAGACAAATTCGCACAGTTGTCTCGATATGCTCCTCACGAGGTTGCCAACGACGCTGACAAGCAGTGCCGCTTTCTGAAGGGTCTCTATGACGGTTTGCAGTTGCAACTCATGTCCAATCTCTACCCCAACTATCAAGCCCTTGTGAACCGCGCTATTGTTATTGACAACAAGTGCAAGGAGATGGAAGCCAAGAAGAGGAGGCTTCAGGGACCAGCATCAGGAAGCAACACTCGCCAGCGTCCCACACCCCCACAGAACTACCAGCAGAGGTACCAGGGCCCGAACAATCAGTGGAACCGTGGTCAAACCCCGCAGTGCAGTCAGTTCCCGCAGCATCCACAGAACCAGCAGCAGACTGTACCACAGACGCCACGTCAGGGGAACTCCAATGCTACCCCAATGAAGAACAGTGCTCCCAACACTCCCAATAGGTGTTTCTGTTTCAACAAGGAGGGGCACATGTCCTACAGCTGTCCTGAAAAGCAGAACCAACAGACACCCCAAAACCAGAGCAATCAGCAGAGGGCAAGGCAACAGCCTCCACCCAACACTGGAAGGGTGAACCACGTGTCGGCAGACACCGCACAGGAGACTCCTAAAGTTATGATGGGTACGTTCAGCATCAACTCTATCCCTGCTACTGTACTTTTCGATTCTGGAGCTTTGCATTCTTTCATTTCTCAAGCTTTTGTTAGAATGCATGATATTCTGTTGCGTACCATGAAAACCCCCATAATAGTAAATTCACCGAGAGGGACTTTGACTGCAAATTGCTATAGTCCTTCAGTTAGTGTGCTTCTAAGGGGGGGTAGCCTTTGTGGTTGAACCCATTCTGCTAAGTACAGCTGGTATTGATCTCATTTTGGGAATGGATTAGATGATGAAGTACAAGGCAGAGATTCAGTGCCAAGAGAAGGTTGTTGTCTTGACTTCACCTAAAGGGGATAGAATCAGTGTGGAAGTTGTTTTGAAAGCTCCGCCGACAGCTACTGTGAATCAACTGGATGATGATGGTTGTGAATATGAATCAGTCGTTGATGAGTTCCCAGATGTTTTCCCCGATGACTTGCCAGGTATGCCACCCGACCGCGACATTGAATTTCTTATTAAGCTTTTGCCTGGTACTGCACCTATTGCTAAGCGTCCATATAGGATGGGGGTTAATGAGTTAGAAGAACTTAAGAAATAGTTGCAGGAGTTACAAGAAAAGGGTTTCATACGTCCTAGCTCTTCACCCTGGGGAGCTCCGGTGATCTTTGTTGACAAGAAGGACGGTACACAACGGATGTGTGTGGATTACCGTTCGCTCAATGAGGTAACCATCAAGAATAAGTACCCTCTACCCCGGATTGATGACCTGTTTGACCAGTTGAAGGGAGCTTGTGTGTTCTCTAAGATCGACCTTCGATCGGGATATCACCAGTTGAAGATACGTGCCTCTGACATACCTAAGACTGCATTTACTACAAGATATGGGTTATATGAGTACACTGTGATGTCGTTTGGGTTAACCAATGCACCTGCCTACTTCATGTACTTGATGAATAAGGTGTTCATGGAGTTTTTGGACATGTTTGTGGTAGTGTTTATTGATGACATTTTGGTCTACTCCAAGAATGAGGAAGAACATGCGGAACATCTCAGGTTGGTCTTGCAGAAGCTCAGAGAACACCAGTTGTATGCTAAAAGGAGCAAGTGTGAGTTTTGGTTGAAGGAAGTGTCGTTCCTAGGTCATGTTATATCCAATGGAGGAATAGCAGTGGATCCAAGTAAGGTGGCAGATGTGTTGAATTGGAAACCACCTACCAGTGTGACTGAGATTCGTAGTTTCCTTGGACTGGCTGGTTACTACCGGAGATTCATTGAAGGTTTCTCCAAGCTTGCTAAACCAATAACTGCATTGTTAGAGAAGAATGCTAAGTTTGTATGGTCTAAGAAGTGTCAGGCTAACTTCGAAGAATTGAAGAAGTGGTTAACCACAGCGCCAGTGTTGATTTTGCCAGACCTGAATAAGAGCTTCTCCATATATTGTGATGCATCGCGTCTGGGTCTTGGCTGTGTGTTGATGCAAGAAGGCAGAGTTGTTGCTTATGCGTCAAGGCAGTTAAGGAAGCATGAGTTGAATTATCCTACACATGACTTGGAGTTAGCAGTTGTGGTACACGCACTGGAAATCTGGAGACACTACTTGGTTGGTCACAAGAGTGATATTTACACGGATCACAAGAGTCTAAAGTACATATTCACCCAGTCAGATCTGAACTTGAGGCAGCGCCGTTGGTTGGAATTGATCAAGGACTATGACTTGGAAGTACATTATCACCCCGGAAAAGCGAATGTTGTGGCAGACGCCCTCAGCAGGAAAAGTTATGCCAATGAAGTACACATGGAGATACAGTCCAAAGAGTTGTGTGCTCAGTTAGCGCATCTCAACTTGGGTTTTGTTGTTAATACTATGGAGTTAGTTTTGGAACCTACCCTGGAACAAGAGATACGCAAGGGTCAGCTGGAAGATGAGAAATTGAAAGAGATTGCCGAGAATATTGTGATTGGCAATGCACCAGGTTTCAGTCTGGATGACAATGGTACTCTTTGGTTTGGTAAGAGGTTATGTGTACCTAGAGTGAAGGAGATTCGTGAGACGATTCTGCGAGAGGCCCATGATTCAGCTTACTCTATACACCCCGGAAGTGCCAAGATGTATCTGGACTTGAAGGAGAAGTATTGGTGGTATGGATTAAAGAGAGATGTTGCAGAATATGTGGCACTGTGTGATACCTGTCAGAGGGTTAAGGCAGAACACCAACGACCAGCAGGATTGTTGCAACCGATGAGGGTTCCCGAGTGGAAATGGGAAGAAGTTGGTATGGATTTTATCATGGGTTTACCTTGTACACCGAGAGGATATGATTCCATATGGGTGATAGTGGACAGGTTGACTAAAGTTGCACATTTCCTACCAGTGAAGACCACCTACCACGGGCCGAAATTGGCTGAGTTGTACATGGAAAGAATCGTGTGCATGCATGGGGTACCTAAGAAGATTGTCTCTGATAGGGGTACCCAGTTCACATCTCACTTCTGGCAGCAGATACATTCCGCTCTGGGGACAAAGTTGAACTTCAGTACATCATATCACCCGCAGACAGATGGTCAGACCGAAAGAACCAACCAGATATTGGAAGATATGTTAAGAGCATGTGCATTACAACATGGTACTAGTTGGGATAAGAGTTTGCCGTATGCTGAGTTCTCGTACAACAACAGTTACCAGAAAAGTCTAAAGATGGCGCCATTTGAGGCTTTGTATGGAAGAAAGTGCAGAACCCCTTTGTTCTGGAATCAGACGGGAGAAAGTCAAGTGTTTGGACCAGATGTGTTGAAAAGTGCAGAGGAACAGGTACGGACTATGCGAGAAAACTTGAAAGTGGCACAGTCCCGACAAAAGAGGTTCTGCCTTTAAAACTGGGTGTGACATTGGTGAAATGGGAAAATGGGAGAGATCGTAGATATGCGTTGCTATCTTTCTATTGGATCAATCATTGTTTAATATTGTTTTCTTGCCTAGTGCGGTGCTAGCTTCCTATTGGATGAAGGCTCATACTAGTTACTACAGTACTCCCTCCGTATCGGAAATAGAAGACGTTTAGGACAGCGACACGGTCTCTAAAACACAACTTTGACCATTTGTTTTTATAAAAATATTTATGGAAAAGTGATATATGTATATTTTTATGAAAATATTTTTCAAGACAAATCTATTCATATAATTTTTACATTTGCAAACTCAACAATTTAAAAGTTATAGATGATTTATATTCCCAATGTTTGACTCAAACCTTGTCTAAAACGTCTTCTATTTCCGATACGGAGAGAGTACACTGTATAATTCACTAGGGAGGGGCCCTTCGAATGCAGAGGCCTAGAGCGAGCGCCCCGCTCGCCCCCCCCCCCTCAGGGCCGGGCCTGGCAATGTTGAAGCGAAGACTTTGCGATAGGATTGGAGACTTGGCAGTGGCTAACGAGCTCGGGCGAGCTCGTCGATGCGGAGTGCCCACGCGGCGGAGCAGAACAGAGCAACGACACGACGTGGAAAGGGAGCAAGGGTGGACGACGTCCCGTTTTGAAGACGACAACGGAGCCGTGGTGATGCCACGCACGCAATGGGACGCGCATTGCGGACATGAGGCGCTTGGCGAGCTCTGCAGCTGGCCAGGCCAGGTGTCGGCACCATGAATACTGTACCGACATGCAAGTGCTCGATGAAATGCCTGAAATGCCCCTGGGAGTATTTTGCAAAAATCCTAAGCTTCCAAGGGTTTTCATGAAAAACTTAGAATACGAAAGTTGCTCAAAATTGCATGATATACATTTTTGTCAATATGAACTTTTTCAAATTCGGCCTAGAAATGAAAATGCATTTTTAGAAATTTGAAACCCTTTTTAAAAGGATTTACCCCCTTTTTAATTACTTCAAAAACTTGAATAACACTTGCAAAACTGTAAACACAACAAATGCAATTCAATCTGAGCTCTACAACTTTGCTTAAACAACCACATGCAAATTCTCTTTAGATTTGTAAAATCATGTTTAGGGTTTAATCCACCCCCTTTGGTAATTAGGGTTTGGAGTTGAATTTGAAAAGATGACCAACATTCACACATATGATTCAAACACAACCAAGTAAACTCATTTTCGTTCAATGTATAACAAGGTTCTCAATCAATTGAATTGTCGGGTACGAAGGTAAGGGGTACCCTAAACCCTTCGATAAATTAACGCTAAACATAGCAACTATTTTTAAGGCAGGGACCAGCCCACTACTCAGAAAGGCACGGCCCATCGCTCGAGGGCCCCCTCTACACCAGCTGTGGCAACAAGTCACGGGCCGGCCCACCTCGACGCCAAATGACGGATAAGGGGTCATTCGAACGACCCCTCGGCCCCCACCTCGACGATAAATGACGGACCGAGGGGGCGAGCGAACGACCTCACGGTTCCTACCTCGACGATAAATGACGGACCGAGGGGGCGAGCGAACGACCCCTCAGCCCCCACCTCGACGATAAATGACGGGCCGAGGGGCGAGCGAACGACCCCTCGGTTCCTACCTCGACGATAAATGACGGACCGAGGGGGCGAGCGAACGAGCCCCCGGTTCCTACCTCGACGATAAATGACGGACCGAGGGGGCGAGCGAACGACCCCCCGGTTCCTACCTCGACGATAAATGACGGACCGAGGGGGCGAGCGAACGACCCCCCGGCCCCCACCTCGACGAACGAAGGACGGACGAGGGGTCGAACGAACGACCCCTCGACCTCTCCGACCTCGTCTCTGCTCCGACCCTACCTCGACGATGAGCGACAGACCAGGGGTCGAACGGACGACCCCCGGACGAGAGGCTCGATTAACCCAACTGCTCCCGGCATGGGTTAAAGTGAAACCACCTAACGACATGGGCGCCCGCGTCCGCTGTCAAATCCGCCAACTCCCCGTCAAGTCCCCGATTCCTATCAACTGTGCCGCCACTGTCGCCACTATGCGAGTACGGACTCCAGTAGTACCCCTCGGAAAGTGAACAGTGCGGCCCTCGACGACGACTTCGGGAATGCGACAGAGCCACGCGGGGCTCGACCCCCCCCCCTCGACCAAGGGGCTCGACCCCTTTCTCCAACAACTCCAGTATGGGGGCCGTCCCATCCGCCCCGTCCCGCTTCAGCCGTGGGATTCGTGCCCGTCTGCGGACGTTGTGCCGCGACGACTTCTGCTGCCGCCACGACCGGGGACGCCAGAAGGACGGGAAGACCATGCCAGCACAGTGAACGTTGCCCCTTCGCCAACACTGTGCCGAGAACACGCCACCCATACTGCCACAGTTAGTGTCCTGTACCCTCGGACTTCCCCTTGGTCTATAAAAGGGGACACCGAGGTAGAATAAAGGACTGGATCCTGAAATCTCCGAGACTTCAGTTCAGACTCTCACACTCCACGCATACACACCCCGCCATTCGATCGACCCCTCGGGTGGCAAACCCGCAGCCTAGGGCAAATCCGCTAGCTTAGACCGCAACTCACTCTGAGCAACCCCGTGTAACACAGCTTGTACCCCCCCTGTACGAGCATGTTTTGGGTGCGAGATAATACAAGTCATCCTCCCCCGCTGGACGTAGGGCCTTCTTTGCCCGAACCAGGATAAACCTTGTGTCCATCTTGCATCACGTCTGAGAGAGGGAGCACGCGATATACAAATTTACTCGTTGGTGGTCTTGACCCCCGGGTCATAACACCGACAGTTGGTGCGCCAGGTAGGGGGAATTGCGTGTCGATCAACTCCGAACTACTCTCTCAGATGGACTCCACCATCCCACCGTTTCCATTCACCGCCATCGTCTAGTTCGGTAGTCTAGGGTTCGTATCCATGGGCCAGGGTCACTTCATAGTTTTTCCCTTCGCTCATGGCCTGGACGCCAGCAGCACCGGTACGACGGGGCCAACAAGGGTCAGACGACGACCCCTCCGCTTGCACCTCTGGCCTGCGATCAGGAGGAGGCGTGAGCGGCTCCGACGCGCTTGTCGTCGTGCAGATTCCGAGGTGCCGGATGCCGTTTCCCCGGCCCTAGCTGGCGATACAGTCCCTCCTCCTGGGAATTCGTCTGACCCATGCTTGTGGGCTGAGGGCGGGCGCCCCTCCGAATGGGACTTTGGCTCTGCCACGCCGTCGTCCCCAGGGGTCCCCGTCGCCTCTCCGACACACTCGACCCGATCACCACCGCGTGACCCATTCCCGCGTGGGAACCACGACAGTGCAGGGCTCTCCTCCGCCCTCGCAGGATTGCAGATAGAGACACGTGGCGGGTCTCCAGGGACTCCGCCGCGTGCGACGGCCGTTCCCGTCACCAGCTCTTCACCGGGCGAGCCAGGACTGCCCCGCACATGGGGCACGTTGCGGCGGCGCCTGGCGGAGGAGCGCAGGGGCTCCTTCCCCCACTTCTACCACGCCGACCCCGACTCGGACTCTCCCGACGAGAGTTACGACTCCACCCGGGAGTGCTTCCACCTCGGCGAACAAGCCGACCCGCAGGACGACGTCGACGACACCGCGGCCACCGAAGAAGGAGGAGGGGCCAACGCTACACCAGCTCGAGATGCCAACCCCCAAAGTCCTGATAGAGCTGATCCACCCCCAGACGTCCAGATTGTGCAGGTCCGAGAGCTTCTCAGCAAGCTCGAGGAGGAGCGCCTGCGTCTTCAGCAACTCGAGCACGCCCTCGAGCGGGATCGAGGGCGCCCTCAGGGTGGAGGAGCTCGCGAGCGGGCCCGGGAAGTCCACCGGCAGATCGTCGAGGAGGGGGCCGTCGAACACCGAGTCTTCAACCGCGCCAGCCAGAATGTCGTAGCGGCCGCGATGCTGCTCCGTGACATGCCGGCGCCATCGACCCCCCAAGCACGACGTATCAGGGACGAAATCCAGGGGCTTCTCCAAACTGCGGCTGTGCAGCAGGCGGAGAGCTCAGCCTCAAGGCGTCGAGGGGCTGCCTCTGAGCGACAAGCAGTGCCCCCCCCCCCCCCGACAAAATCGAGAGGTGTCCGTCCACCAAAACAAGGCGCCCCAGGGCCAAGTCGAGCGACGACCGGTTCAGGAACGCCTCATCGACGATCGACCCCCTCGGGTGAACAATCGACGTCGGTACGGCGACGCCGAGGCTCGAGGCTACAGCGCTCACCGGGTGGGTGCTACGACAGCGACGAAGACCGATGTCGGTCTCCGGAGCCGCCGGGGCCCCGAGTCTTCAGTAGAACCATCCGGCGGGCCTCCCTGCCCGTCCGTTTCCGTCCACCCCCCAGCCTGGTCAAGTATAACGGCGAAACCAAGCCAGAGCTCTGGCTTGCCGACTTCAGGCTGGCGTGTCAGCTGGGCGGAGCTGACAACGACCACGTCATCATTCGGCAACTCCCACTGTTCCTCTCCGACACCGCTCGAAGGTGGCTCGAAGAGCTGCCCCCGGACTTGATCCAAGACTAGCCCGACCTGGTCCGGATCTTCGAGGGCAACTTCAAGGGCACCTACGAGCGACCGGGCAACCCCTGGGACCTTCGCAACTACAAGCAGAAGCCAGGAGAGACCCTCCGCGCCTTCACCAGCCGATTCTCGAGGCAGCGTACCGCACTGACCCACATCTCTGACCACGAGGTCATCACGGCGTTCATCACCAGGACAACCTGCAAGGAGTTGGTGCGGGAGCTGGGGCGAAACACCCCCAAGACTGCCAACGAGCTCATGGACGTCATCGCCAACTACGCAGCTGGTGAAGAGGCCGTTGGCGCGTTCTTCCAGATACCCCCAGGGAAGGGGAAAGGCAAGGAGGATGAGCCCGGAGGCTCGGGCGACGGGGCCAAGAAGAACAATGGGCCCAGAAGGAACAACGACGGCAACGGCGGCCGAAAGAAGAAGAAGAAGAACCAACCGGGCCGACACAACGTCGAGCCCGACGACGAGCCCGACGACCTTGTCACTGCGGCGGAGAAGAAGAAGCCTCGAGGGCCCCCTCCCGACGGGGGCGTCTTCGATAAGATGCTGAAGGAGCCTTGCCCCTATCATATGGGGCCGGCCAACCACCGCCTCGAGGACTGCCGCATGCTCCGAAAGCACTTCGTCCCTCCTGGCTTCAGGAGAGATGACGGCAAAGAAGACCCGCCCTGTGACGCCCACGTCAGGGGCGATGTCAAAAAAGGAGGCTTCCCCGAAGTCCACGACTGCTACATGATCTACGGGGGACCCTCGACTCACCTCAAAACGCGCCAGCGCAAGAGGGAGCGTCGAGAAGTTTTTTCCGTTCAACCCCGGGCTCCGCGGTACCTCGACTGGTCCCATACGCCGATCACCTTCGATCAGGACGACCACCCCGAGCACATCCCCAACGCAGGGCCTTACCCACTCGTCGTCGACCCAATCATCCTCAACACCCGCCTCACCAAGGTACTCATGGATGGGGGAGAAGCCTCAACATCATCTACGCCGAGACCCTCGACCTCCTGGGGATCCCGAGGACCATGCTCCTGCCCAGCGCGGGTGGTTCCACGGGATCATCCCGGGGAAGAAGGCGCTCCCGATCGGCCGCATCAAGCTACCGGTCTGTTTCGGCGTCCCCTCGAACTTCCGAAAGGAAGAGCTGACCTTCGAGGTGGTTGCGTTCCAAGGCACCTACCACGCCATCATCGGTAGACCGAGATACGCCAAGTTCATGGCGGTCCCAAACTACACCTACCTCAAACTCAAGATGCCGGGGCCCACGGGGGTCATCACCGTCGACAACTCCTACGAGCACGCATACGACTGCGACGTCGAGTGCGTGGAGAAAGCCGAGGCCCGCGAGGATTCGTCAATCCTCGCAGCCCTCAACGACTTGTCCGGAGAGATCCCCGACCCCAAGCGACACGCTAGCAACTTCAAGCCGACGGAAGACACGAAGACCGTCCCGCTCGACCCCGGCCTCGCGGATGGGAAGGCGCTGACGATCAGCGCCACCCTCGAGCCCAAATAGGAAGCAGTGCTCGTCAACTTTCTCCGTGCGAATGCCGACGTGTTCGCATGGAGTCCCTCGGATATGCCGGGCATTCCGAGGGAGGTCGCCGAGCACTCCTTGGACATCCGAGCCGGGTCCAAACCGGTGAAGCAATGCCTGCGCCGCTTCGACGAGGAGAAGCGCAGGATCAACGGGGAGGAGGTCACCAAGCTTTTGAAGGCCGGATTCATCAAGGAGGTGCATCATCCCGAGTGGTTAGCTAATCCCATGCTTGTAAAGAAAAAGAATAGGAAGGATAGGATGTGTGTAGACTACACTAGTCTAAATAAAGCGTGTCCCAAAGTTCCTTTTCCTTTACCACGTATCGATCAAATAGTAGATTCCACTTCGGGATGCGAAACCCTCTGCTTCCTTGATGCGTATTCTGGCTACCACCAAATAAAGATGAAGGAGTCCGATCAGCTCGCGACCTCCTTCATCACTCCCTTCGGCATGTTTTGCTACCTCACCATGCCCTTCGGCTTGCGAAAGGCCGGGGCCACCTACCAGCGATGCATGCTCCACGTCTTCGGGAAACACATAGGGCCGACCATCGAGGCCTACGTCGATGACATCGTGGTCAAGTCCAGAACAGTCAGAAACCTGGTCGGAGACCTCGAGATCGCGTTTGGGTGCCTCAGGGCTAATCGCATAAAACTGAACCCTGAGAAGTGTGTCTTCGGGGTCCCCCGAGGCAAGCTCTTAGGGTACATAGTTTCCCAGCATGGGATCGAGGCCAATCCCGAGAAGGTAACCGCCATCATGAGGATGGGCCCGATCAACGACCTCAAGAGCGTGCAAAGGGTCACTGGGTGCCTCGCCGCCCTCAGTCGCTTCATCTCGAGGCTCGGAGAGAAGGCCCTACCCCTTTACCGCCTCCTGAAGAAGACGGAACACTTCATGTGGGCCGCCGAAGCCGAGGAATCGCTCTCGAGACTCAAGGCCGTGCTCACCTCGCCCCCGGTCTTGGTACCCCAAGTCCGGCCGAGCCCCTCTTGCTCTATGTCGCAACAACTACCCAGGTAGTCAGCGCGGTCATAGTAGTCGAGAGGGAGGAGGAAGGACACGCCCTGCTGGTTCAGAGGCATGTCTACTTCGTGAGCGAGGTCCTTTCCGAGACCAAGACGAGGTACCCCCACATACAGAAGCTGCTGTACGCGATCGTTCTCACTCGGCGTAAGCTCAAACACTATTTCCTGGGCCACCCGGTTACTGTGGTCTCATCTTTCCCCTCGGAGAGATAATCCAGAACCGGGAGGCGTCTGGAAGGATCGCCAAGTGGTCCGCCGAGCTCATGGGGGAGACTCTCTCCTACGCCCCTCGGAAGGCCATCAAGTCTCAAGTACTGGCAGATTTTGTTGCAGAATGGACCGACACCCAACTACCCCCAGCGCAGGTTCAGAGCGAACTCTGGACCATGTACCTCGACGGAACGTTGATGAAGACGGGAGCAGGCGCCGGATTGCTGTTCATATCACCCTCAGGGGTCCATATGCGCTATGACATCCGCCTCCACTTCCCCGCCTCCAACAACGTCGCCGAATACGAGGCCCTCGTCAGCGGTCTGCGCATCGCCATCGAGCTCGGGGTTCGACGCCTCGACGTGCGAGGGGACTCCCAGTTGGTGATCGACCAAGTGATGAAAGACTCAAGCTGCCACAACCCCAAGATGGAAGCCTACTGCAAGGAGGTCCGAAAACTCGAGGACAAGTTCTACGGCCTCGAGCTCAACCACGTCGCCCGTCGGTACAATGAAGCTGCCGACGAGATGGCCAAAATCGCGTCTACTCGAGGCACGGTCCCTCCAGACATCTTCTCGAGGGATCTTCACAAGCCGTCCGTCGACCTGGACTCGGGGGCTCCCGCCCTCGAGCTAGGGGTCGATCCACCCCCCTCGACCGATCCCCCCTCGAGCGGGGGAGAAGTCATGAAATCGACGGGGCTGTCGCAACGCCAACCCCTCCGACGGATTGGCACGCACCCTACCTCGAGTACCTGACACGGGGCGAACTCCCAGAGAACCGCACGGAGGCCCGTCGTGTAGCCCGACGTGCCAAAACCTACGTCTTGTACGGGGATGGCCGCGAGCTATATCGACGCAGCCCGTCGGGTGTACTTCAACGCTGCCTCACCCTCGAGGAGGGGAGGGCATTGCTGAAGGATCTACACTCGGGGGCTTGCGGCCACCACGCGGCGCCGAGAACGCTGGTAGGAAGTGCCTTTCGACAGGGCTTCTACTGGCCGACTGCAGTCAACGACGCCATCAAACTCGTCCGATCCTGCAAGGGATGCCAATTCTACGCCAGGCAGACCCACCTACCCGCCCAAGCTCTTCAGATGATACCCATAACCTGGCCGTTCGTAGTATGGGGGCTCGACATGGTCGGCCCCCTGAAAAGAACCAAGGGTAGCCACACTCACCTTCTCGTGGATGTCGACAAGTTCTCGAAGTGGATCGAGGCTCGACCCATCGCCAACATCCAATCTCGACAAGCCGTGTTATTCTTCACCGACATCATCCACCGCTTCGGGGTCCCCAACGTCATCATCACCGACAACGGCACGCAGTTCACCGGCCAAAAGTTCCTGGACTTCTGTGACCATCACCACATCAGGGCGAATTGGTCCGCAGTTGCCCACCCTCGAACTAACGATCAGGTCGAGCGTGCCAATGGTATGGTTTTGCAGGGCCTCAAGCCAAGGATCTTCGATCGGCTGAACAGGCATGGCAAAAGATGGGTCGATGAGCTGCCCGCTGTGCTATGGAGTCTCCGAACGACACCAAGTCGAGCCACGGGTTTCTCTCCGTTCTTCTTGTTCTATGGGTCCGAGGCCGTCCTCCCCACTGACCTCGAGTACGGGTCCCCTCGACTAAAAGCCTACAGCGAGCAAGCCAACATGGTAGCCCGAGAGGACTCCCTCGACCAGCTCGAGGAAGCCCGTGA
The DNA here is from genome assembly GCA_022036555.1 of Microstegium vimineum. NCBI lineage: Eukaryota > Viridiplantae > Streptophyta > Magnoliopsida > Poales > Poaceae > Microstegium > Microstegium vimineum. Next base: position 46,055,572 of record CM039120.1, read on the forward strand.
TATGGCCCTCTTCAAGTCGACAAAGTACTAGCAGACGCTGCGGCGCTACCACGACAAAAACGTGCGCAAAAGGAACCTCAACGTCGGTGACCTTGTTCTGCGCCGTCGACAAAGCAACAAGGGGCGTCACAAGTTGATGCCACCTTGGGAGGGACCCTTCATTGTGGCAGAGGTGCTGAAGCCCGGCACCTACAAGCTGAAGAACGAGAAGGGCGAGATCTTCACCAACGCGTGGAACATCGAACAGCTACGTCACTTCTATCCCTGAGGCCTCAGGGCCTTGTACATTTTCGCATTGATGTACAAATCCTCGAATGAATAAAATGTTTTAGAAACACTTTTCACATTCATTCGTAACTCAAAGGTAGCCTCGACTTTGCCCCGGGAAAGTCGAGCTCCCTCGGGGGCTAACAGGGGGGCCAGCCCCCTCCTAAGTCCTCGAAAAACCCAAACGTTTTTTCGAAACCCGACTCTCCCTCTCGACCTTTGCCTCGAGTATGCTTCATAACTAAGTAAAGGCGCCTCGAACTCCTTAAGGGTCGAGGGTGTCGTCGAGCCAGGGACTCACCTACGCCCCAGGGCTACGGTATCCCCACTCGCCACCCCCCTTCCAGGGATACGAGCGTGCGTCGAACACTTAGTTCACAAGCATCGACCCAGGCAAAGAAAAGCAAAGAGAGCTCGAGAAGTAGAAATAACGAGACGTACCCGTCTACAGCACTAAGGTAGCCTCGACTTTGCCTCAGCAAAGTCGAGCCTCCCTCGGGGGCTAACAGGGGGGCACCCCCCTCCTAAGTATCCGAAAAACTCGAACGTTTTTCGAAACTCGGCTTTCCATCTCGTTCTTTCCCTCGAGTACGCTTCGTGACAAAGTAAAGGCACCTCGAACTCCCTAAGGGTCGCGGGTGTCGTCGAGCCAGGGACTCACCTACGCCCCAGGGCTACGGTATCCCCGCTCGCTCCCCCCCTTCCAAGGATGCGAGCGTGCGTCGAACACTTAAGTCCATAAGCGTAGACTTAGGCAAAGAAAAGCAGGGAGAGCTCGAAAAACAAAAATAACTATGTGCATCTTGATCAAAATGCATTATACACAAAAATCCCTCGGGGGCTCGGCATTGTATCAATACAAAAAGCCTAACTATTACATGGACCTTCCTGTCCAGATATGGCTCGCAGGCCCGGGACTACTCATCGAGGGGGTCGCTGTCCTCAAGAAGCAACGCAGGAAGTTGGGCATCACCCGTTGGCCACATTGGAAGGTGAAAAGTCCGCAAAAACTCATCGACACCTTCCAAGGGCTACTCGACGCCATCTCCGTCCGCCGAGGGGATCACCTAGGGCTCGAAGAGCTTCGCCAGCTTGCCTCCGGGCACCTCCGCGAGATCCATCAACTCCTGGCACCTCGCGTCGTTCTCTTTGTCGGTCAGCCTCGCGTCGGTGGCAAACCCGTCGACAACGAGGTTGAGGTCCACATTGTAGACCGAGTTGACAACCGCGAGGGCCCGCTTCACGCCCACATGCAGGGCGGCACGGACGTGCTCCGTCACCTCCTGCGTCATGGAGTAGAAGCGGCGCAGCAGGGAGTCCCCTCGAGCGTCGCCCTCAACCTCCGGCTCCGGCTTGACCGAGAGGTCATCGCAGAAGGTGTTGATGACGTCCGCGAGCCTCGCGTTGAGGTTCGCCTCGGTCCCGAGGAGGCCCTGAAGATTGTTCAGGTCCTCGTGGGCGCGGGCATTATCCGTCGCGAGCTCTGCCAAAACAAGCACGCAACATAGTCAAAACCCAAAAGAGCAGAAAGAGGGTCGAGGCAGGACAGATTCTGCAACACTCTCGAAACACTCACCTTGGGCATGCGCATCCAGGGTGGAGTAGGCCTGCTCGATCTCCTCGAGCTGGCGGCGGACGTCGACAAGGTCGGAGGACTGACCCCTGACCTTGGCCTCGAGGCCCTCGATGGTTTTTCCTGCGTCATCGAGGGCCCTCTTCTGGTTCATCGCCACCACGCCCAGGGAGGTCGCGTGGGTCCGAGCCTTCTCCTCCGAGACGGCAAGAGTGTCACGCTCGCGGGAGACGGCGTCGAGGTATCCCCGGAGCCCTCGGATGCCCTCCGTCGCCCGGGCCAGCTCCTCCTTCAGCCGGGCGGCCTCCTCCTCGGCCTTGCGCTTGGCTTCGAGGGCAGCGTCCCGTTCCCGCCCGACCGTGATGGTCGACTGAAGGGCGATGTCGAGCCTCGTCTGCGCCGTCTGCAAAGCCGCCCAGGCTTCCTTCTGCACGGCCTCGAAGCTGGCCCTCGCGTGGGCGACCTTTGATTCGGCATTCTCCCGGACGGCTGCCGCCTCAGCCCTCGCGCGGGCGACCTCATCATCCGCCCTATCCAGCGAGGCGCGAAGGGTCGTGAGTTGCTCGTGCACCCGGAGGATGTACTGGGACTTGTCATAAGACCTCGCCCGCAACGCCTGACGAGGATAAAAGGGAAGACCGTCAACAAACAGCAATCAGACAATCCAAGTACAATCTAAGGGAGAGCGAAACCCACCTCCATCCCCTGGCATATGTCCATGGCGGCAACCTCCGCGGCGCGGCGTACCAAGTGCTCAAACCAGGCCCGATACTCCTCGACGTGCTCCCACCGTCGGAGCTCGGCCTGGTCGTCGAGCATGAGGAAGAGCCGCTCGGGGTCTTGAGGGTCCGCCAGCTCGAGAACCTCCTGGCCCCAGGGCACGCTGCGGGCGGCGATCCTCTCTTCGACCGCCCGCGTGATGCCCTGGCGCACGGCGGCGGGACCCCCGCGCCGCTCGACCTCCTCTCGCCAAGCAGAGAGGGGGGAGAACTCCTCCGCCTGTCCTCTCCCGTCCTCGGGGCCACCCTGCGAGGACATCGATGGCCCCGCCGAGCCGTCGCCACCAGACCAAGGAAACCCCGGCCAGTAGAACAGCCCTGCGCGGTGAAAGACTCGAAAAAATTAGCACTCAGCAATGCAAACCCACTGCGTCTCGAGTAAGTCGAAGTATGGCTTACCTCGAGACAACGGCCCCCCAGCCTCGAGGGGAGGCCAAGCCACCTCCGGTTCCGCCCGAGGGACCACGACGGTGGTCGTCTGCGTCGAGCCCACCAGCTCGGCCACCATCTCATCCACTTCGTCGGGGGTGGACTCCATCAGCATCCCGTCCTGCGCCGGCGCGGGTGTCGCCTCGGGCCGCTCGACCGGACCCCCCGCCTCGAGCTCCGGCGTCGTCGAAGGTCCCTCGGACGCGGCGGCAGTCGTGCCCTCGCGCTCGAGTCGGAGTCGAGCCTCCAGCAAGGCTAGGCCCTCGGGCCACCGCCCCGGCGTTGGGTGAGCCGGAGCCTCCCCCTCGTTCACGGGGGCCTGGGACCCGACCACCTCCACCTCCTCGGCCGCAACCGCCGTCGACGAAAGCCTCGCGCCCCCCGGGGCGACGGGCGTGACTCCTTCCGACGGCCGCGCAGGCGCCGCGACCGCCGCTTCGGCCACCCCCGCTGCCTCTGTGGCCCTCGCGGGCGGGGCGGACGGGCCCGTCTCCTCTGCCAGTGGGGCGGATGCCAAGGCACCCTGCGCCGTCCCCCGCTCCATCGCCTCCCGGGCCTTGGCTGCCCGTGCTGCCTCGGGGGTGAGCGTCAAAGAGGGCGGAGCAGCGGGACCGGCCTCGGCGGCCGCCCCGACGGTAGCCCCCACCTTCAATTTCTTGGCGGGGGCGAAGGACGCGTCTCCCTGCAGGCGTTTCGACTTGAGAAAGAAACCCGTGTGCAGCGATGAGCATAGGTCATTATCAACAAAGAGAAAAATACGAACAACACCCTCGAAGGCGACTTACCCCCTCGGGACCCGGCGTTTCTGCTCGGCGACCGTCGGGCTGGTCGAACTCTTGAACACCACCGCCCGGGGGGCGAGGGTCGAGGCGGCCCTCGTCACCGTCTCCTGGGCAGGGGCCGATGGCGCCACCGTTGTCCCCTTACTGGTCTCCTCTTGTGCCGACGGGCCCGACGCCCGTGCGCTCGACGCGGCAGGCGCCGAGGGCTCGCTCGATCGACCCCCCGATGGGGATCGCGATGACTGCCCGCGTGTTTGCCGCGGCACTTCTTCCCGAGAAGCCACGGGGCGCTCCCCCCGTGGCTCAGCCTCGACGGTAGGGGCCGACCTCGAGGTCGACCCCTCCCCTCCTCCGGTTCCGTCGGCCGCCTGTTCAGGCGCCGTCTGTTCCTCCTTGCTCTAGTTCACCTCCTCGTCCTCCTCCTCGTCCTCGTCCTCCTCTTCCGAGGGCGATAACTCCTCAAGGAGGCCCTCCCGCCTCTGTCGGGCCCGGCGCTGTTCCCTCGCCTCTTTCTCTCGGGCCCTCTTAGCCGTGGCCTCCTTGGCTTTGTCCTTGTCCGCCTTCTGCTTCTCCACCTGGAGGCGCCTCGCCTGCTTCTCGGCCTGGTCCTCCTTCACCGGCGAGGGCGAGGGCCGGAAGGAGACGTTCCCCTGCGGAATGCGAGGCAGTCAGAACGCAGGCAAAAGAGACGGAAAAGGCAAACACGAGGACTCTAACAAGAGGAGAGGACCTTACCAGCTCGAAGAAGCCCTCGTCCGGTTTCATGGGGATCTGCGCGACGTTCTTGACGGGGAACGAGCCCGCGAAGAAGCAGCGGACGCGGTGGACCACCCTATCCGGGGCCAGTTCGTCTTCGGCGAGGCGACAGCCCGAGAGGTCGACCCCCGGACCCATCTCGTTGATGCGGAGGGGTCGTGGCACGACCCGCCACCGGTGGAACGCCGACGCGGCGATCTCCGCAGTGAGTCCCTCCTCCTTTAGACGCCTGACCGCGTCCAGCAGGTTGTTGATGCGGTGCTGCTTGCTCGCCACGACGCCGTACTTCCAGCGGTCTGGCTGCGCGTCGATCGTCCTCCCGGTGTACACCGGGAACAGGTTGTCGTCGTTCCACAGGTAGAACCACCCGGAGTGCCATCCAGAGTGGCTCGACGACAACTTCCCCGGGATCCAACACTCCGTCCGCTTGACGGAGATGCAGCAACACCCGGCCCTGACCATCCTGCGGGTACCCTTGCCGACCGATGCATGGAAGATGTCCGCCTTGAAGAGGTGGAGCCACAACTCCCAGTGGGGCTCCATCCCGAGGTAGCCTTCGCACACCGCGGCGAAGACCGCCGCCTGGCAGACGCCATTGGGGGTCAGGTGATGGAGCTCCACGCCGTAGTGATGGAGAAGTGCGCGCAGAAAGCGGCTGGGCGGGGCGCCTAGTCCCGCCCGGTGGAAGATCTCGAAGCTCACTACGTACCCCTCCGGCGGGTTGGGCTCGGCATGGTCCGGCGATGGCAGCACCCACTCCGGTCGCTCCGCCGAGGTGACAAGCTGGAGGAGGCCACTCTCCACCAAGCCCATCAGGCGCGAGGCGGTCACCGAGGACGCGGGCCAGTCATCGGGGTCGACGAGGCTAAACTTGGCCATGGGATCGAGGATGATGGTGCGCTCGGGCTCAGGGGCGCAAGGTACGTTCCCTATCTCTCTTCTCTTTCTCTCTCTCGTTTGCGCAGAGTTCCGGCTCGCGGGAGGCCGAAGGCAATGGCGGGGAGAAGGAGGCAGGGAAGACGAAGGCGAGGAGGCAAGGAAGGCAAGTATGCGGAAAGAACACCCGACTCCTCACCTTCGCTACTTATACGCGGGAGGCCAACGGACGAATCTGGCGAAACAGGCAAGAGAATCTTTGCATTTAATGCGTCTGTACTCCCCTTCCTCGTATTCCTCCTGGATAAGGCGTTCCGTCCCATCGTCGGGCTCTGCGCCGCACTCCGCCCTGCAACCGCCACTGTTGCGCCGAACGGACATCGCCTAAAAAGGCGTGCGGCCGGAAGCGTTATCTTCGGAGGTAAGGAATCTTGAGGCAGCAAGAGCTGGCCCTCGAAAGAGGGTTCGACAGCTACCCTCGAGTATCCGAGGGCAGAAATGACCTCGGGTTAGGACTTCGGTCCACCCCCAAAATCTCGATGGGACAAAGGCCGGCTCACGAACAGGCTCGATAGCCCCCCTCGAGTACCCGAGGTCGGAGGAGACCTCGGGTCATCGACCCCAGTTCACTCCACAGCCTCGAAGGGACAAAGGCTGGCCCCTTCGTGGGGTTCGACAGCCTCCCTCGAGCGCTCCAGCCCGAGGGGCAAAGAACACAGGTATGTCCCCAAGTTAAATATAATTACCCATTCTTCCCCCTCGGCGTTCCACAAGGTAGGACTCCTCCTCCTGAGGATAGCGTCGGATGACGAACCATCCGTCAAATCTTGAGGGAGCGAAGGCTGGCCCTTACATAGGGTTCGACAGCCGCCCTCGAGTACCTGAGGTCAGGAAGGACCCATGGTTAACGGACTCCGGTCCACCCCCAAATCTTGAGGGAGCGAAGGCTGGCTCCACGAACGGGGTTCGACAGCCGCCCTCGAGTACGCGAGTCAGGGATGTCCCAGGGAGGCCAGGCGCGTGCCCCTAGCTCGAGAACGAACTCTTGAGGCTCCCTGGGACATATCCGAGGCATAACCTAGGAATACCTAAGGATCCCTCCGCTGGGAGGCATCGAGCCACCAACTCCTATCAAATGGGGTTGGCACCTTGGTAATCCACATGGTCGTGCTTAGTAAGCCGTACGGCTTACTTAAAAATGAGAACGCCTCCGGGCCACTAGTCGACCCCTATCGAATGGGGCACGTGTTCTCACTTGGATTTTTACCCGTATTGGGCACCATTTCTAATGGACTCATGCCCGAGAACAACTCACCGAGGACTTCGGGCTCGTCCTAACGAGGATAGCACGATGCTCTTCACCCCACAATCCGAACGCAAGGATCCATGGGAAGGATGCTATGGGGTAGTGAAGGCCAAGGCCATTCGAGGGCTCGAGGGCCCGACTACGCACGGCACCCCTCGACGAAAGAGGGTTGAAAAACTCGTGACCTGGCAGACAGAGTCGACCTCCCGGGCGGGGCGCTCTCACTCCAATTGTGCTCGAGGGAGCGAAGGCTGGCCCTCGGTAGGGTTCGACAGCCGCCCTCAAACACTTCTCTTTTCAGGGAAAGGGATGGAATCGACCCCTCGACAGGGTGCCACGCCTCCTGGTATCCTTAAAAACCCCTCGATACAACATATTATAGCCCCCAGAGGAGTTCTTAATCACTCCTCTGGGGGCTACCCCCGCAGGGTGCGCTCGTGCGCACCCCACGGAGAATCGAACCTCTCACTAACCCTGCATGCCAAGGACAAAACCTCCGGGTAATCCTTACTCCCTCCGAGAAAACGTGTATCATAGCCCCCAGAGGAGTTCTAAATCACTCCTCTGGGGCCTCGGGGGCTACTGTCGGGTACGAAGGTAAGGGGTACCCTAAACCCTTCGATAAATTAACGCTAAACATAGCAACTATTTTTAAGGCAGGGACCAGCCCACTACTCAGAAAGGCACAACCCATCACTCGAGGGCCCCCTCTACACCAGCTGTGGCGACAAGTCACGGGCCGGCCCACCTCGACGCCGAATGACGGACAAGGGGTCATTAGAACGACCCCTCGGCCCCCACCTCGACGATAAATGACGGACCGAGGGGGCGAGCGAACGACCCCCCGGTTCCTACCTCGACGATAAATGACGGACCGAGGGGGCGAGCGAACGACCCCTCGGCCCCCACCTCGACGATAAATGACGGACCGAGGGGGCGAGCGAACGACCCCCCGGTTCCTACCTCGACGATAAATGACGGACCGAGGGGGCGAGCGAATGACCCCCCGGCCCCCACCTCGACGAACGAAGGACGGACGAGGGGTCGAACGAACGACCCCTCGACCTCTACCTCGACCTCTCCGACCCCGTCTCTGCTCCGACCCTACCTCGACGATGAACGACGGACCAGGGGTCGAACGGACGACCCCCGGACGAGAGGCTCGATTAACCCAACTGCTCCCGGCATGGGTTAAAGTGAAACCACCTAACGACATGGGTGCCCGCGTCCGCTGTCAAATCCGCCAACTCCCCGTCAAGTCCCCGATTTCTGTCAACTGTGCCGCCACTGTCGCCACTACGCGAGTACGGACTCCAGTAGTACCCCTCGGAAAGTGAACAGTGCGGCCCTTGACGATGACTTCGGGAATGCGACAGAGCCACGCGGGGCTCGACCCCCCCCCCCCTCGACCGAGGGGCTCGACCCCTTTCTCCAACAACTCCAGTATGGGGGCCGTCCCATCCGCCCCGTCCCGCTTCAGCCATGGGATTCGTGCCCGTCTGCGGACGCTGTGCCGCGGCGACTTCTACTGCCGCCACGACCGGGGACGCCAGAAGGACGGGAAGACCATGCCAGCACAGTGAACGTCGCCCCTTCGCCAACACTGTGCCGAGAACACGCCACCCATACTGCCACAGTTAGGGTCATGTACCATCGAACTTCCCCTTGGTCTATAAAAGGGGACACCGAGGTAGAATAAAGGACTGGATCCTGAAATCTCTGAGACTTCAGTTCAGACTCTCACACTCCACGCATACACACCCCGCCACTCGATCGACCCCTCGGGTGGCAAACCCGCAGCCTAGGGCAAACCCGCTAGCCTTAGACCGCAGCTCACTCTGAGCAACCCCATGTAACACAGCTTGTACCCCCCCTGTACGAGCACGTTTTGGGTGCGAGATAATACAAGTCATCCTCCCCCGCTGGACGTAGGGCCTTCTTTGCCCGAACCAGGATAAACCTTGTGTCCATCTTGCATCACGTCTAAGAGAGGGAGCACGCGATATACAAATTTACTCGTTGGTGGTCTTGACCCCCGGGTCATAACACCGACATGAATGATGCTTAATGCATATGATGACATGATCAATTTTTAATTAAGTGATTAAACACCAGGGGTGTTACAGAGAAGGGCGTGCGGCATATCCAATTTGGAAGGACTAGACCACGATGTCATATGAATTCCTAGTCGGCTCCATAAGACGACGCAACAGAAGATGGGGTGGAGAGATGCAACACTCGATCTACTTTTAAAACATCCAAATACAACGATTGCAACATGTATGAATACATCTAAAACACATGAAAAGTGCTTCTGAAACACTTAGAAAAAAACACATGCAACATATGTGTCAAACATATGCAACATCCAGATAAAACACAATTATAACATGCATTCGGAAAATGCATATACACGTACCTCTGAAAACATCTAAAATACTAAAAAATATACTCCTACAACGTGCATGTAAAACAATTGCAACATATGTAACAAATATACAATTGCAACATAGGGGAGGAGAGATCCTGGCGTGGGGAGTGACATGGCGTCGGAACTGCATGCATTGGGGGATCCTGATGGGGGAGTGCGTCGGTGTGTGTGTGTGTGTGTGTGTGTGTGTGTGTGTGTGTGTTGGGGGGGCATTAGGGTGGGGAAGGAGGACACCGGACCCCAGAGGCCGAGGAACATAGGGGAGGGGGAGGCTGCGCCAATCAAATATTTTAAACCTATTTTATAGATATATTTGTACAAATTATTCCAAACTTTTTGACATGACTCTTTTTCAAAAGATTTTGAAAACTATTTTTTGAGAAATTGCTTCAAAATTATTTTGAAGCTATTTGAATAACATGTAAAATATTTTGAAGCCTTTTCAATATTGGATGAAATACTATTAAAATAATTTTTCAAATACTTTGAAAATTCAAATTTGAACTCATTTTAAAAACAGTTTCTAAAAAAAACTTTGATAACTTATTTTTAGTAAATAAGGAAAACCTATTGGAGAAAAATAAATCCATTTTGCACATTAGTTTCCAATAATCAAGTTAAATTACAAGAAAAAAAGGCATAAAATCAAAATTTTCACTCTATTAATTTGTAATTACTTAAATAAATCTTGGTAAATTTTATAAAAATATAAAATTATTTATTTTATCTAGTGTTTTTCTATTTATTTATGTCATAAAATTGAAATTTTAGCTCTACGAGGATCGCAACCTAAACTTTAGCCTGGATAGGAAAGCCATGGAAATCTCGGTGGGCTTGAAGCCGGAGCAAGATTCGGCCCAACAAATCCCTCACAATTGTCGCTTCCTCGCTTTTGTGGCTTTTCATTCCCACCTCTTCCTTCCCCCCAGCGTTCAGCGACGGCGACGCCACCGGCGACGACTCATCGCAGCGGGGGAGGACGGACGGATGGCCGCTACGGGCGGCACTCCGAGCCCGGCTAAGCGGCCCCGCCACTCTGATGACTCCGCGTCCGGCGGTGGCTCCGATTCTGACTCTGACGGGGACCTCGTCAGGTATGGTCGGTCTCACCTCGCTCACGTGCTCGCTCTAGAATATTCCTCTTTCGATTTATACGTATTGGATTGCGGACGTTCTTTTTCTCCTTCGTTTCCTGGCATGATTTGAGATGTCGAATTCCGTGGTTGTGGCGGCAGTGACCTGAGGGAGATCGTGTGCCTGCTGCGGCTTATCAAGGGCGGGGCCAACAAGGACGGGCAGAAGATATGTGAGCAGGTCATTGCCAGGTGAGTTGCAAAACCCGGAGCACTCCCAATCTCCTCGCTATTGTGCAAATAAATGGGCTCATCGCACAAATATTTGTTAATGCCAACGTTTTGTTGCATGATGCTGATGCCTGATGCCTTGCGATTGCACTGACTATCGCCCGATTACATATTTACATTCGGCAGTTTTTTAATATGATTTCACATATTGCTGGTGAAACCCTATCTGCAGTCTATGCAATTGTGCTACCTTTTTTGCTTCAATGCAGATTTAGTGTATGGAGCTTTCTGTTTCTTGGATTAACCTTTGGTTGTGTTGTTGATGTTGCTGTACACATAGCTTGTGCTCTGATTTTCTTCCTGAAGTAATATTAGTCTTGCAAGCAATGCAGCAAAAGCCAATTGGGTTTCTCTGTTATGATTTTTTCTGTTACTTTGGGAAATCAAGATACTTTTCCTTTTATGCAATCAAAGCACATAGTATCTTTCCACTTTCTATTTATTAAAAAGGCAGCACTTCAAAATTGTAGACAACACGAGTGTTTCACGTGATGGCTGTAGTCTCATAATTGTAAGAATGAGTTTATCTATGTGATTGGTCGAATTTTTCTCTCCTGAGTAGGCTAAATGCATGGTCTGACGAAATCTGAAAGTCTTGTTCCTTCATTTGTATCACTAGAGTTTGTTGTTAATTGTTTTCTTAACCTGTAGTGTGGCAGCAGATATTCAGACTATGCTAGAAGAAACCCAGCTGAAATTTGAGGAGGAAAGGTATTCAGTATTCGACTTCCACGCGGTTTTTTCGCCATTAACTTACTGAGAGCATCTGAAGCCAGTTATAATTTACAAATAGTTAAACAAAAATATTCTCCTTCGGTGAGAACACACTAATCTGTGTTCATATTTGTGCATGCAGACAGAATTTGCTAAAAGTACTGTCTAACACTTCCAAAGAGGTAGTCATAACAATTCGTATTCCAGGGCTTTATTTTTTGTTCTAAAATGACATGAGATTTGTACTTTAGCAGTGTGAGAGTTCACTGAACGAAGAGTACAGCAAGTTTCAGGAAACATATGATACGTTCTGTAAAGAAAAGAATGCTCACATGCAGAATTTCAGAGGTAGGTCAAACAAGAGCAAACCGCCTGTAATGGTTGCTTCTCACCGATTTCTTCACGTACACATGAAGCATGGCTCTTATTTTTTTCCTTGCTAAAACGAGCTACTAGCCAGGGTACCTGATTTGTTAATTCATGATTAAATTTAGAGTACACCTTCGAGTAAACCTGCGTGCTTTGTTTACTAAAGTTTGCCTTTTGTTGCAAGTTATACGAATGAATTTGAATTATGTGCCTTTAAAAAGCATGGCTTGACAAAAATATTAGCCTATCAACTGAAATATTTGTATATGCTATCTGCAGACCTGTTCTCAAAAGTTGAAGTTGAGAAGAAGAAATTGCTTGAGAAGTACGAACATCATAGTAAGTACTAGGATGAGTTTGCCAATTTTTGTGCGATGGCTGTTGTTTACTTGACTATCATTATTCTTTCAACCAGGGAAGGTGGATACCAACTCGTTATCGGAACTTGACAAAACATTCTCAGAGAAGGTAACACATGCGGAACAATCTGTCAGAAGGGTGAAGCAGGTACATCTTGATCATATATCTACATCTCCTTGCTCCGTTGGCACCGTATCTTCCTCTGATAATCCAAATTTCCTGAGTTAGAGATTCTAGTACTACTGATTTCACATTTCATTTTCATTGCTTCATTTATGCAGGATGACAAGTCATTTATCATCTTTCGCAAGTCGATTGGCTCGTTTCTTGAGTGTGGCTCTGATGATGATTTTGACCTTGATGAGTGACCCTGCTGATGATAATTCATATAGTAGATAAACGGAAGCTCTTCATTCTTTCTTGGCATTTTTTTTTTATCTGGCGGACTTTAGAAGTATACAATTTTTTATTATACTTTAGTAGCTCATTGTATTAGCCTTTTCCAGATCAGTTTGTTCACAATCCTGAATTTGGTATCGAGCTGGCTGGATATGTACAGAACTACAGTTGTAGCAGAGATTCAAAAATATTATAGCTCTGGAAATTATTATTAATGATCAGGAAATTATTAATATTCAATGAGATCATTATAAGAAAAACAAAATTGGTATTGATGTCTGATCAACCCATTCTAAGGGCATGTTTGGAACTTGAATGGTACAAGATTTTTATGGGAAAAAGTTCAATTTCATAGGAAAACGCAAGAACAGGGGAAAAAGAAATCCTCCATTCCAAGAGGGACCTAAACATATAGCAATATTCAGTAATTTGAGCACCCAAAACTCTTTGCTAAATGCTTGGTACAGTAGTCCGAATTCCATCCATACAGTGTCATCAGGTGATGGTTCAATGCCAAAAATTAGGTGATGATCCATACAGTGTCATCGCACTACATGTGGGTCCAAACATGGACATGTAGCAAACTCTTAACACCGATACTTCGATACCAACAGCCTAAAAGCATTAAAACAGACTTTAACCGGATCCTAACATGATATTCCGAGCTCAATTCCACCTAACAGATATTGTCTGAGGTCAAAAAAGGGCCATGTACACCTGACACTCTCAATACATTTCATCGAAACGGAGGTTGTAAATGTGAGTCAGTTGATTGATCCAGCCATTCGTTACCATGCTGTCTATAGTCTCAAGCTTCCTGTAATGACAATTCAGATTTTCCTGCTGATGCTTTGCAAGCAGTGCCTCCTCTTGCAGTTGATTCTACAAGGATTCAGCAATATAAGCACATTGCCAAATTAAGCAAAGTAAAAGGCACATCACATGCAAGGACTGTGACAGGTCACATGACCAACATAACATTGTTTTGCACTCAAATTTTACTGCTGTAAAAACTTCTGAAGTGTGAGTTTTAGGGATAAGAGTCTATTCTAAAAAGTTCTTTGAGATAGAATGATAGCTACTATTCAAGTTCATCACATTTGGATCTGAGTGTTTAGAAGCCAAGCCGCCAACCAAGAACAAGAATTTTACCTTGATTAGTGCTAAGTTCTCCAACTCATGCCTCTTGGACATCAACTTAAACTTTCTGACATTGTGATAATCAGGGTCTGTAGGGCCCATCCAACGGAATTCTAACTTTCTTCCAGGGTTCCGTGGACGGTCATTGAACATTTCAGCTGTGGCATGCTTCACCCTCACAGGCCTTGGCATCCCAGACACCATGAATGGGAACTCATCTAGTATATTGACCACGGACTCAGCGTCCTTCTCAGTTTCCATTTCTACTAATGCAGATTGGGGAATGTCAAATGGAACTGTATAGTTGGTCAGAAAACTGACATTTTTGACATTACCAAACTGGTTCAAAGCCGCTGTAATAACAACATCTGTAGCTTGGCGAGACAAGTTGTCAAGGTATACAGTTCTCTTAACCTTCTCCTCAAACTCTTTATACACTTTTGTGGCCTCCAAGAATGCAGTGCTGGTACTTTGTTCCACAGCCAGGCCAACAGAGGTAGGAAGTTTCATTCCAGAAGTGTTCTGTCTGGTCTCAGTAGCTTGTACTGCAGAGGTACACATCTGTTTGCAAAATTTCTTGTCATTAGATTGATCAACGGATCGTCTGATTGGGAAACAGTCATTTGCCTGTCCGCACTTCACTGCGGAGGTTTTCAGGTTGCTTGGGTTGTTGATCTTAGCTTCTTCAGTTACTCTATTCCTTGAGGTGTTGCTGGTTGTCTCATAGAGTAGCTTCTTGCTTAGGATATTTTCACTAGCAGCTTCACATGGTTGAGAAATGGAGTTATTCTTTTCCACTTCACCTTGCACTCTTCTGATTGAAAGTTCCATGCTTGGTTCCACTTCACCTTGCACTCTTGTGACTGAAAGTTCCATGCTTGGGGTATGGTCCATGGCTCCTACACATGCTTCCTTCTCTGATGTTTTGCTGCTCTCAGGAGGCAGCCCATTGCTCATAATGTCTGTGTGTCCCTCTTCACATGACCCTTTTCTTACAGGGAAAATTCTTTCTGTTGTATCCTGCATGCCAGCAGTGGTTGTCAGATTCAGGTCTGGGAGAATGAAATTAGCCTCGTCACACACACTGTGCTTTGACATGGTTTTGCACAGGTTGCTGTTTGCCAGTTCACATAGTCTGTCCTTTGAAATGGTTTTCAAGTTTCCATCTGTTGATAATCTGATACTAGGGGGCTCAGTGCTTACCTTTTCAATCTTCAGTTCAGTGTCAATAAATGTGGTGTTTTCAGTGGTGTCATCAGTATATTCAGATACTTCCTTAGCAGCATGTTTTTCCGTATCCTCAGGCAATCCTGTGCTCATGGTCTGAAGGCCTTCGGCCAACCTCTTTCTCAGTGGTAATGGCAAACGAATACGGATTTTGTTTCCAGTTGGACCAATTTTCCTGACACCTGTGTCCATTCTGGCTTCAGCAGCCTGGTTTTCAGAGGCAGACATTTCATTGGACAGAATATACTCCTGCAGTTTCGAAGTGAAATGGTATAGAGTTAATAATACAGATATTAATAATATTATTCAGGTCTATATGCAGAAGACAAGATCCCTTTTAATTTATCAAACACACAAGTTAGACTGACACACTATATCACCTAACATAAAAATTTTAACAGCTTGAACATATAAGGCACTAAGCATCAACAAGAAATCATCTCCAAAACAAAAGAATAATGAACCAAACAAAACACAGTATACATGAATTTCCAATGATACCAACCTGGTTTATTTAAAACAATCATGCTGGCAATAGGACCAAGCCTGTCCTCCACTGAACAAGTAAGCTATTAACAAAAGTGTATCAATATAACTGTCAAGTGACAACAAATTTAGGACAGCATCTTTTTCCAGTTTCTATCTATCTGTAGATAATTTGATACTAGGATGTGAATTACTTTGCTGTTCTCATAAACATTCTGAGATAATACTGTATTGTGCAAGATGCCAACTGAGTGAACCTGCAATACTCTAACTTAAAAGCTAAGACAGCAGAATTTCATAGAATTGGCAACTACAAATTTGTACTCCTCCTACTCCTAACATAGAAGAACATTCAAGGAATTCAATTTCCCACAGATGCACACAGGGTTCCAAAAAGCGGCACTAAAAAAAAGTGCAGGCTTCAGCGCGCTGAATCCCTAAGCGGACAGGCAACGCTTCGCTTTGGGGCATAAACGCTCCCAAAGCGGCGCGACCGCCTTCGTGGAGCAGCGGCTGCTGGCTCCCGCCTAGGCGGGAGGGGGAGCCGCTGACGACGACGCCGAGCCTGCGACTGCCCCACCGCCGTCGCCAGCGTGCCGAGCGCTGGTGGGTGGGGGGAGGAGGGGACGGAAGATGGAGCGCCGGCGCTGCGAGGAAGATCGGCCTCGCTGGGTTGACAGCAACTAGCTCCACCGACGAATCTCCACAAATCGCGCTGAGAGATGGAGAGCTGCGAGAGACGAATCTCACCGGCTCCTTCTCCCTTCTCACGCGGGATGGACGCCGCTACCCCTGAATCCACGCGCTGCGGCTCCTCCTCCCTCCTCACGCGCGTAGCCGGCGACGGAGAAGAAGCCCAGGCAGCCTGGAACGACGGAGAGAGCGCCGTCACCCGGCGAGATCGTCTGCAGTCGTGCACAGGCCTGGAGCAGGCCTTGTGCTACTTGGGTTCTGATCCAGGCCCAGGGTGGTCCCGTACGTGGGCCTGAAGCAGGCCTTGTGCTGCTTGGGTTCTGATCCAGGTCCAGGGAGAGAACGGCGATTATGCCATTATGAAAAGTGGGATTCGCAATTTTGTCATTATTAAATGATACGTACTCTCAAATATGTCCTGGGTAAGATTTGTTGTCAAATTAATTGTCTTCTACCCATTTTTCCCATCCCTAATCCCTATTTTTCCATCCTTCACGATCACGAGGGCTGGCTGACGAGTGCATGCGCCCGCACCGGCACGCTTCGCCGGAACTCCCCACGCGCGCGGTCCTCCACCTCGGTTGTCGCCGTCGCGGTTGTCGGGCATCGGAAGGATCACATCGCCATGGCCATGATGAACGGCGGCAGCAACATCGGCAGCGGCAAGGTGGACGCCGAGAACCCGGCGGCGACGGCGACGACCACCATAGTCGTGGTGGACTCGGACTGCGACTTTGACGACGACGACCTATCGCAGCGCGCTAACTGGCTACACACTGCGGTGCTGGGCGTGAACGACTGGCTGGTGTCGACGACGTCACTGATGTTGGGCGTGGGCGCCGTGAAGGCGGACGCACGCGCCATGGTGATCTCCGGCTTCGCGGGGCTGCTGGCAGGCACGTGCAGCATGCTCATCGGCGAGTTCGTGTCCGAGCGCAACGTGGAGCTGGCGCGGCTGGACTAGCGCGGCGGCAACGAGGAGAAGGCGCTGCCCAACCCTGTGCAGGCGGTCGCAGCATCCGCGCTAGCTTTCTCCGTCGGCGCGCTGCTGCCGTTGCTCGCCGCCGGGTTCATCGCCGACTACAGGCTGCGGATCTCGGTGGTGGCCGCCGTGGCCACCGCCACGCTCGCCGCATTCGGATGCATCGGTGTCGTGCTGGGGCGCGCTCCCGTGGCCAGATTGCCACCGCCGCCGTCGCGGTTGTCGGGCCGGGCCGGGGCGGCCGCTGGACGCGCGACCACCGACACCCGCTCGCTCTCGTCCCGGGTCTGGACGCCTCTCGTCGAGAAGTGGCGGCGTCCACCCTCAGACGGGTCTGTCCGTGAAAAATAAAAAATGAAAAAGGCAGGGATTAAGTGAGGGTAAAATGGGTAGATAAGAACTAATTTGGCAATAAATTTTGTTCAGGGCATATTTAAAAATGTGTATCATTTGAGAATGGTTAAATTGCGAAGCCCAAGTTTCATAATGG